>OZ014523.1:532744896-533209272 GCA_963966055.1 Lathyrus aphaca | reverse complement strand
ATCTTGAGGATCACCCGCAGTCTTTGGCTCTTTTCTTGTAGGGCTGGAAGGCACAGACTCTTCAATTTCTTTGCCTTGTTTTTCTTCATCAACAACAAAGGCTGCATCCATCTCCTTAGCAAGTCTGTTGGTTTGTCCAGCAAAGTCCTTGTTAGTCACATTCTCGTACTCATGCTCTGAGTCATCAGTATGAGACTGTTGAGTAGGTATCTTAGCAGGAGAATGTGGAGCAGTTTCGACAGTTAGGAGAGGAACAACTGCCATGTTTATAGGTTGGTTAATTTCATCCAAAGAGCTATGATCAGAGAAAAAAATCAGAAGTTGGATGATAAGTGGGCTCACCTTGGTTGTTTAGAAGGACTGTGGGCGAAAGAGGAACAGCTAAAGGTTGCAAGTCAACACCTGCACCAACCTATCAACAAGAGAAGAAGCTAAGTCGAGGCTATAAGAGGAAATCAAGAAGGGTCGAATATTAAGTTAAATACCTGATTTTCTTCGCCTCCGGGACTTGAGTTGGCACTCTCAGAAGCGCCAACAACAGGATTTGCCACGGGAGTGAGAAGTCTAGCCTCGACAACACCCTCAATGGGTGCCTTCTTCAAAAATTTGGCCACCTTAGATGATGGTTGGCCAGCCACATTGGGAGACTGTGCAATCTTCCTCTTCCTTTTAAGGGGCACATCCTCAGAAGATTGATTATCATCTGCAGAGATGACAATGGTGGAAGACTTTTTCCCCTTTCTTGGAGACACAAAAGGCTTTTTGGTTGTCTAGCAGAAAGACCAGATATTGTAGTACAAACACATGAGAAGTTATATAGAGTAAGGATTATAAGATACCTTCGTGTCTTCTTTGTTCTCCGGTTGTATTACCACACCTTTATTGAAAGTGGTTCTTCTGATAATTGCTAGAAGTGCCAAAAACAATTGTCATGAGTTAATAATTGATTATTCAATCAAAGAAAATAAAATACCTCAAACCTTCATATATTTCGAATTCGATGCTAACGTCTTCAAGCCCTATATGAAGGTGCCCTTTGAAACTATCCAGTGTGTGCTTAGTCGCAACCACCCTTTGAGCTTTCGGTTGAGACTATTGTCGAAGGATCTTAATTGAATCCCGACAGACAAACCAATTTCGAAATGGAGGAGCCAGTGCCACTCCAAAATCAGCAGTAGAAAGTCGAGGAAATTTTGGAGGAAAAAGTCGAAAAGCCTCCTCATACCGCCTCTCACAAGGAGTGTTTGGGGGGATTTTCAACTTATCCATCTTTTGTAAGAATTCCTCCTTTAAAGTGACAGCATCCTCACGAAAGGTTCGACTAAGATCATCTGGTCGATAGATAGTTTCAAAGTACTTTTGGAAAGCGTATATCTCTTGGATGTGAGCAGACTTACTTTTCTTGACCTTCTCCTGCACATTAACAAAAGCAAGGTCAAGTTGAGTAGAAAATTCAGCAGCAGTGAGAAATTTCTCATTGTAATACTTGTGCCACCAATCATTGAAAGGATGGATGCGTTGGGTTGAAGGTCGAAAGAAGACGGGAGACAAAACCGCCTTCTGGGATTCCCATCTGGCGAAGATGTCAACAACATCATCCTCGTCGAAAACGTTATTGTGAAAAATGACTTGGCGTTTTCGATCATAAATAAATTTAGGAAAACTCTAACTTAACCCAAATTTCCTAGAAACCAAATTGGGTTGATAAACAATAAGGCTTGTATAAGGTCTCCCACCATTTAGCATATAAACAAAGAATCTGGGAATAAAAAAGGCTTCCCAAATTCCAGTAGAATCCAAATGAAGCTTCCTTGTAGGAGAGTTAGGGAAGGCCCTAGTGAACCACTTGGGACCACACTTCCTACCAGCAAAGGGAGCCATATATGGTGCAAAATCATACTGATGAGCAAACATCAACAAAAAACTAGAGAAGTCCCCTTTCAGGGTTACACCTTCGTCATTCGGAGTAAGCTAGGCCAGTCGAATGCCCTTAGAACTCCTTAACCTGATCTCTTATAACTCTTCATCGACTTTCCCTTTCCTAGGAAGTACAGGCTCAAAAGTGGCATTCAACCAAAGCTAGAGGAGCCAGAGAGGACCACTGAGACTCATAGAACCAGAGTTGTGGTATGGGTCCCTCAGTCGAGTCACATCCTCATTGAGAGACTCGTAAAGACTAGCTAGGATGAGCTCACTCAAGCAAACCTTCATGTTATTGTGAAACTGGTTTGCTAGGGGATGATACTTCTTCTCCACCTGAAGGGACTTGGTGCAGAAGACATACCTAGACAGCCAAAATGTGAGGGAAACAATATGTTCCTCATCAAAAACTACTTTTTCCTTTGGTTTAAAATGATGCTTGAGGAAGAGAGTGTATGTTAGCTTGGATGTGTTGAAGCCGATAGTATCTCCGACATCAAAGGTGGGGTCGTAAGCAGGACCATTAGGTTGAAGCCTATGATAACGACTATGTCAAAAAGCGTGGGGGTAATCATCCCACAGGGAAGATGAAAGGTATAATGGGTACAATCCCAAAAATACAAGGAGGCAGACAAAAGGTTTAAGCAGTAGGGTATATGCGTCTTTGTCATCATTAAAAGATCATATATCCCAATGCTTTTCCAATGGCCAGCCTTAGTCTTCTCTAATCTAACCAACCATAAATCAAACTCAACAAACTGGATGACAACTCTGACCAGCCTAGTACCCTTATAGAGGTACTTCACATCCAGTTCAGCAAAAGGAAGGGGGTCAGAAGAAAAATCGTCAGATTTAGGGAGGAGTTTGTGCCCTATAGAGGTTGATTTTTTCGGTAGCAGGGGAATAACTCTTTCAGTTTTTCATTTGTACTAGGTACAATAACCAATGGACCAGAAATAGAAAAAGGACAGACATTTACAAGGAATGGAATCATTACCTGAGATTGGTATATGCTCATTGTCTCGTTGGCCAAAGGTTCAGGAGCGAACTGAGGATTTGTTATGCTTTTCGGTTCAACGATGTTGTTTGTAATACCCATATATAAAAGACATACATCAAAGCATATTTTTCATATATAAATTTAAGTTTGGTATTGAAATACAACAAGTACTAAATAACACATTGAATAAATATAGCCACTATAACATAAGGTACTATCAAAAAGGCTATAAATAGTACAAGATGTTCACAAAAATACAAAATCTAAGAACTATATCCAAGGATCTCAAAATTCCACAGCGGAAGACGCCATCAAACAAGCAAGGATAATCAAGTCGCCATATCCTTACCCTTTGCGGAACCTGAAGTACCTGAAATAACAACATCAATATGGGGTGAGATAAAACATCTCAGTGATTTCCCTATCTTAGAGTTTGCTCGCCTCTAAAGGTTTGATTCTAAAAAGAATCTTAAGCTCTAACCATTCTCGCACACGGAACCGGGATCCAAAGGAACTAAGATCCATACTACCTCTCGAACATAAGCTAAGTGAAACATCTACCTCAAGTCCTTACGGATGCTCTTGTGAAACACATAGTAACCACATTGAGATTTATACCAGACCTTATTGAGGATTCGATACAGTACTCTCTTTAATCTTTACGGATGCTTCACGTGGGACTAAAGGCAACCCACCTCAAGACTTACTCAAGATTAACGCTTAATAGTATAACACTCGCCTCTAGTCCTTACGGATGCTCTAGTGAAACATATAGTAACCATATTGAGACTTACACAAGACCTTACGGAGGACTTATAGTCTACACGTCTCAAATAAACGCCCATGTATACACAACGGGTACCTCAAGTCCTTACGGATGCTCTAGTGAAACACATAGTAACCACATGAGACTTACACAAGACCTTACGGAGGACCCAAAGTGATACTAAAATCTCAATTCTCGCTAGCCCAAGGGAATCCTAGATACCTTACAAGTTCTACCTTTTTATTACATTTAGTTCACAATTCCCTAACTTAGCATTTTTATCGCATAATTGAAAAGTCGGGTTAAAATAACATTTATCGACATCTCGTGAGAGTACATAATTTCATCTTTTAATCGATAAAAAGAACACTGAAATCGGATAACCGAGTAAAAAGTTATGGATTTTCAAAGTTTGGAAATAAAATATTTTCTCCCATACTTACAGTGTTATCCAGTTAACGGATTGGTTAACCGTATAACCAAGCCAAACCAGAGGCATGCTGCGCAAGTTCAAGACACGTTAACTGGTTAACGGATTGGTTAACCGGTTAACCAAACACAGACATCAACAAATACGTGAAAACCATGACAGTAACATCCCAACACCATTCTAAACATTGGCAAACATCAAAACAACATAGCAGCAATGTTCCTACACCTAGAGGCAACATATTCAAGCATTTATATCGATTTCTAACCGTTTAATCTATTGATTCTAGGATTTTTCACAATTTGACCTAAAATTCATAAACTCTAAAAACTCTACCAAACTAAGAGTAAAAGTTTCTAGCTATGAACCCACCTCTAGCAAGAAGATTGGAGAAGATTGAATGGTGAAAGGATGGGTGGAAGCAACAAGCTTAGGAGTCCTCTTCTTCTTCTTCAAGACTTTTTCTTATTCTTTCTTCTCTTCCTTTCTCTCTTCTCCTTCTTTCTCTATTTCTATGTTTTTTGTAAAACAAAAGAAGTAAGGCTTTAGGTCTTAAAAGGAAACATAACTTTTCCTATCGACGGGTCCAAATAGAGAGTATCCAAAAATGTCTCTTAATTTAACATTTTATAAAACCTCTGTGTCAACTAATATTAGTTAATAAAATAAAACCTCGCTGATTACTCTATTTAATTCTATCAAAATATCTTAGAGTAATTCATAACTAAATTATTATCAAATAATATTATTTAGAGCATTAAATAAATTACGGGGTATTACATCCTCCCCCCTTAAAAGAAATTCGTCCTCGAATTTAAAAGATTACCTGAACAGGTGAGGATATGATTCCCGCATCTCCGATTCCAATTCCCAGGTAGCATCTCTTAGATGCGTCTCATTCCACTGTATTTTAACGAGTGGTATCTTTTTGTTCCTTAACACCTTGGTTTCTCTTCCAACAATACGACTTGGTTGGGGTTCGAAGGTCAAATCTGCTTCTATCTCGATAGAATCCAACAAAATAGGCTAAAGAGGACCGGGAACAAATCTACGAAGTTGAGATACACGGAAAACATCATGCATTTCAGATAGAAAGGGTGGTAAGGCCAATTTGTAAGCAGCTTCACCAATCCTCTCCAAGATCTGATACGGTCCTACGTATCTCAGACTTAACTTGCACGACTTGAACGATCCTTTTAATCTCAATCTCGAAGTGACTTTCAAATACACATGATCACCTTCATCAAACTCCAAAGGTCTCCTTCAATTGTCTGCATAGCTCTTCTGACGATCTTGTGCTTGTTTAATATTTTCTCGAATCATCCGAATCTTTTCCGTAGTCTCTTGAATAACTTCGGGTCCCAAAATTCGGTCTTCGTCCACCTCCGACCAACACAATGGTGTTCTACACTTCCTTCCATATAAAGCCTCATACGGAGTCATTCTGATACTCGTATGGTAACTATTATTGTAAGAGAATTATATCAATGACTAGAGTTCCTTCCAATTTCTTCTACTTTCCAAAACACATGCTCTTAACATATCTTCCATCGTTTGAATCGTACGCTCCGTCTGACCATCCTTCTGAGGATGATTAGAAGTACTCAAACGCAATTCTGTACCCATGGCTTGTTGGAACACCTTCCAAAATCTAGAAGTGAATTTCAGATCTCTATCCGACACAATATTAGATGGAACACCATGTAATCTCACAATCTCAACAATAAACAAACTCGCAAGATGACTTGCCTTGTACATAGTCTTAACGGCTAAGAAATGTTCAGATTTCGTTAACCGATCTACAATCACCCAAACAGAGTCATAACCACCTTAAGTACTTAGTAAACCTACTGCAAAGTCCATAGAAATACTATCCCACTTCCAAATTGGGATGTCCAAAGGTTACAAAAAACCACCCGGTCTTTAGTGTTCAATCTTTACTTGTTGACACACTGCACATTCAGATACAAATACCGCAATGCCCTTTTTCATTCCGGACCACCAATATTCCTTCTTCAAGTTGTCGCTCCCCAGACTTTCGTCCTGGTGCAAACGCGAACAGTCGGAGATGTTGGAGGTTGAGGTTGAATAGAGTCTCCAGCTAGGCATTTTTATCCCGAAGGAAAGGCAATGTTGCATAAACCTGGAAGGGTATGGATAAGACGGTTGCGAACCAGAGAAACTAAGAAAGGGGGTTGGTTACGACCTGGGAAGGTATTAGCACCCAGATCGTCCGTCGTACTCGACGGGATCCACGCTTACTTGATTGTGTTTAAAAGGGGATAGTGTATATGCTAAACTGTGCATAAGGATCTAGGGAGAAAAGAATGTACAGAGTGTCAGTGCAAAAGAGCGGGTGAGTGCTCAAGAATAAGGCTTAGGAAAGAGAAACTGGGAGGAGGAGAGGGGGGAGCAAAGAGACTTTTGTTCGATAACTGTTAAGTTATGCCTACGTATCCTCTCGTGCAATGAGGAAGTTAGAACACCGTAGTTCGACTCAAAGAGACTTAGATGATTTGGTTGTGAACTGCTTACTTATCTATGCTCAAGTGTGTGACTCGTCTGGCTCGAGTGCTAACTGTCTTGCATTGGACGGAAGAAGCGAGTTCTCGTTTTCAGAGTGAGTGTGATGAGAAAAGAATCCCGGAGGAGACGTTTATTGTTTGTTTTTGTGTTTTCAGTTTTATTTTATTTTTGGTGTTTTGCGTAAGATAATGAGCATAAGCCTAAATCAAGGGTTGTAAACTCATTATATCCTCCCTGATTAGGGATAATGAGCCTACTTAAGCATGAGATGAAGATCTAACCTTAATTACCATGATGATATAGGATTAAGATCATTAACCTACTTTGGTAATTATTAAGATGTTTTTGGGTTTTGTTTAGTGTTAAGTAATGAGTTTAATCTCTAATCAGGGATTAGTGAACTCATTACACCATCATGAGAGAAGGATGATAGATGAAAATACTTAAGCTGAGGAATATACCTCAACTTAATCCATGGTTAGGGATTAAATTCATTATATAACAAGCCTTTATTAATTGGATTTTAATTAAAAGGTGGGATTAAGAAATGGATTTTACGTTTGTAAGACTATCTTGAGGGGGACTTGTCCATTAAACACTAGGGTTAGTCCCTCTTAACCATAAGGAAGAGATGTAACCCTAATATAAGGCCCAAGTTACACGCTTAAGTCATTAGGTGTTTTGATTAAGAGGTGTAAACAAATTAAAGGTTTAACACTAAGGATTAAAGTTATACACTTCATCCTAAGATAAGGATGCAGATATAACCCTAATTCAAAGTCCTAAAGCTTTAAGTGTTTAGCCTTGACTATTGAGGTGAGAAGAGAGACTCAAAGGTAAAAGACTATGGGAGACTATATACAACCCTAAAGTTATCATTCTTGGATGTTCCTATGGTCTGTGAGGCTTAAAGAGAAGATCTTTAGGAGGCCACCAAAGGAAGAGAAGCAGATGAAAAGAGGAGAAGAAAGGGAATAGGTTACTTACTTCCTGGAGAAGTTAAGTAACCTAAAAGAAAGAGATAGGAGCAAGAGAGCACAAGTGAAGCAGGTTCACTTCAAAGACATATAAAATATGCAAATGAAAAGATGAGAATAAGTGGGATGTGAAGGCAAATCCACATCCCAAACAACTTACCATAAGCCCCTAAAATGTTAGTATGAAATGCATAAGATGCAAAGCAAAAGGAAATAAAGCAAATGAAGGTGCAAAGACCAAGACCAGAAGTGAATGTGCTATGCAAATGTGTTATGCAATGATACAAAGATAAATATGATGCATATGAATGATCATGCAAGAGATGAGATGCAAAACAAACATGTTAGGAGCTTAGAAACACATGGATAGACATGAAATGTAATGAATGCAAAGCATACCAAATGAATGAAGAAATGATCAAGCAATGCTCTAACATGTTCTAAGATGTCTAGGATGACATACAAGTGCATGGAATGTCATGGAAAGTTCATGTGATTGAGATATGCAAATATGACTGCAAATGAACATGGGAAATTAGGGTTTTATGAATGTATGAGATGCACATGACCAAAATAGAAGCATACATCATGATAAAAATTTGAAAATTAAATCAAACAAACCCTAAACACACACAAGATTACTCCCCAAAGATGGAGGTCAGAAGTTAAACCTAAAGGAAGTTATGAATTTTCTAAGTTAAATAGGGTTTTTGGGTACTTCTTCATGAAAAATGCAAAACAATTTGAAAATGCAATGCAAATTTATGAGTTAAATAACCTAGATACTAGATGAAAAGTATGAAAGAATGCAAATAGAACCAAATGCAAACTCATCATGGTTGATCATAAATGATTTTTGAAATTTAGGGTTAGAAAATATGTCATTTTAGAAACCCTAATTCAAAGACAATTGTGAAAACATGATCAAACCTAAAAAGAAATTTGTGTGATCAGTTTGTAAATTGTTCTAAATGTCTAAGAATGCTTCATGAATTTTTTTGTGATTTTTAGATACCTAAATGTATTTTTAATTAATTAAAAACAATTAATTAATTAAATAAAACATTTAAATGATTTAAAAATACATTTTTAATGCAACAATTAAAAATAAAAATGTTTTTGAGTTTTGAAAAATATTTAAAATGAGAATGCAGAAAATGGTGATTTTATAAATATTTTTGCTATTTTAAATAAATGTGTGAAAATAAATGCAAGA
The DNA here is from genome assembly GCA_963966055.1 of Lathyrus aphaca. Taxonomy (NCBI): domain Eukaryota; kingdom Viridiplantae; phylum Streptophyta; class Magnoliopsida; order Fabales; family Fabaceae; genus Lathyrus; species Lathyrus aphaca. The sequence continues at coordinate 533,200,437 of OZ014523.1, read as the reverse complement.
AAATAAAAGAAAATTAAAAAGTATGCATAAAGGATGACCAGGATTGGAAGCTGAGGGAATCAAGGGCCCAGATACAAGGTCCACGTGACTTATGGTATGACAGATCAAAGGTTGTGGTTCAAACTCCCATCTTGCGCGTGATCGTGTGGCCAGAATTCAAATTGAGTTAAATAACTTAATTATATTAATTAATTATTAATTAAGGTTAAGTGAAGCAATCTGGACCGTTCATGCGTGTGGTAAACACAATATTCAAGGGTCCTGATTTAAACCTGGCTAACTAATTGTGATTAGGGCAAAACACATTCAGGCGAACGGAGAAGAGCTCCGGTCGTCTTCTCCGGCGTGTCCCTCACCCGAGCTCACTCAAAACACCACCCCAAGCCCCCAAAATCTCCAGAATGAATCATCTAACATCCCTAAACAAGAATCCAGCCCCAAAACTCATTTAAATTGCATCATACTCATGAATCGAACAAGAACAAGTTTAGGTCAAAAATTTCAGAAGCTTCGTACACACTCATTTTCCAACCATTTTCAAAAATAAATACATCAGTGTGACCAGCATAGCATATAGAATCACATTGCAACAAATGAAATGAGTTCTGGAAAAATGTTTGAAGGTGGTTACCTGAGCTGGAGTTTTTCACTCTTGAGCTTTCTGACCCTTTCTTTGATGCAAATCAACCCCAATGGACTCCCAGAAGCTAATGAGATGCTTAGAACAAGCTTTGAATGGCTATTTTGAAGTGTCCAGTTCTGGTTTGGCAGAAAATGGAGTCTTTGTGTGTTGAGGTTTAAGCCATTGTGATGGATGATTTTTGATCCTTATGATGTGTATGATTGAATGGTGCAAAGAGTTTTGAGTTTTGTTGGTTGTGTGATGAAATTCAAAGAGAGGAAGATTTTTGAGGTTTTTGTGATTCTGAATATATGTGTGCTTTCAGGCTTGTGTGTTGTGTGCTTTGAGGTCCTTAGGGCTTGCATAAAGTATTGTGATTGGTCAGAGAATGGGTGGTGGCACAGCTTGATTAATATGGGTGATTTTGCAAAAAAGTCAAAAGTTTTGTACCACAAGCATGGCACGGGTCAGAGGAGATTTCTGGCTTAATTTGGCTTCAGCTTCATTCAAGGATGGCCCTTGGATCAGATTTCATGAACTGGAGCACTTGGATCATGAGATATCATGACTTTTGCAATTTTGCCTCTTTGAAGTTTCTTGAAGAACAAGTCATGGAAATTTGTGATTCTTGGCACAATTCTGATCAAGCAATGTTGCATTATCATGATGATGCTTAAAAGTCAATTATAGGTTACAAGAAGTCTTAAAACTTGGTTTTGCAAAAATCACTCTTTGGCACATACTTGAAAATTATGTGATTTTTCCCAACTTTGAAACATCATATCTTGAGTTCTAGGATGAATCAAGAGGAGTTCTTGTACTTTTTGAAAATGGGAAGATCCAATCTACAACTTTCATGTTTAAAGATTTTTCATTTGAAGCCTTTTTGATTAAGAAAGAGGAGGTTGAAAAGCTTTCCCAAAATGGAAAGTTTTCATTACAAGTCATGTCCAAAAATGGAAAGTTTGCAAATAGCTTGAAGTTATTCAATATTGTGAACTTCTAACCACTTCTAAGATCAAATAAAGATCATAGGAACTCAAAATGATGGAGATGACTCTTTGATGCCCTTGTTGGTGGCCTCAGATGCCCTGATTCTGACTTTTCTTGCACAACAAGTTACCCATTGATCAGATGACTTCCACAGTGAATTATCTCATCAACTTTGGTACGCATGCTCCTTGTAACATATTAAGACCAATGGAATCAAGAATGACCAAAAAATTTAAGATTAAGGGCCTCAAACCCAAAACCCTAATTTTAGGTCATCTGTGTAGAAACTGCTCAGTCTGCTTGAACACCCTTGCAATGCTTTGTGATCTCTTGAATTTTAAGAACCTTGGGGAGAATATTATGATAATGTAACACACATGGACCTTCTTGGAATGCTTCAAGACCTTTGAGATGGCTCAGATCACTTCTTTGGATTCTCCTGATCACAAACCCTAATTGCAACTTATGCAGTGAAACAAATATGCAATGTGAGGTGATATGCATATGCAAATGCAATATGAAAGATCATAAGCCATGGTGTGAGAAAAAGGAGAGGGCAAATTTGGGGTGTTTACAGCTGCCCCTATTCAAGCATGAGTTAGTTGTGCAGGATGTAAGCGCCTGGCTTAACAGACAAATAGGATAACTTGTGGTTGAATACCAAGATAGTCCGAAATTTGCAATCTTTATTAAAAGAAGAAAAGGGATATAAATTGTAATAGACAGTATAGACTGAATATCAAATGATAGCGATGGAGGACGACCATCGAGCAGAGGAAGACTGTTGGGGATGAAAAACGGTAAGGAAAGTAATGACGGGGACGACCATCATGCTGGGAAATAAAGAGACCGCGACGGGGACGGCCATCGGGTAAACTGATGAAGGACGATCATCAGGATAAAGGAAAAGACCACGACGGGGACGACCATTGGGTAAAGAAAAAAAACTCTCTGGGGATTAAAGAAATGAGGAAAGCATTGACGGGGACAACCATCAGGTTAAAGGGTAAATAAACTGCGACGGGGACGACCATCGGGTAAATGAAATAATGAAATAATGATGAGGGACGATCATAAAAAGGTGAAGGACAATCACCTAGCAGGGGACGAATGCTGAAAATATCACGACATAGGACGAATGCCGCATAGAAAAGATCAACAATGGGGACAGCCATCGGACAAGCATGATGAAGGACGATCACCTAGCAGGGTACGACTGCTTTGTTGGGGATTATCTCGACATAGGAAAAATGTCGGATAACAAAGATCAACGATGGACGGCCATCAGATAAATGATGAGGGACGGTCATCATAAGGTGAAGGACGATCACCTAGCAGGGGACGGCTGCTGAAAATATCACGACATAGGACAAATGTCGGATAAAAAGTTCCAACAATGGGGATTCCACTGGGAGAAAGGATGGGGGACAGTCATCCAAAGGTGAAGGACGATCACCTGGCAGGGGACGACTGTCGAAAATATCACGAATGGATAGAAAAGTTGTTTTGTTGGTGACTTACTGGGGAATGGTAAACACGGACGAGTGCTTACGCTTTGAAATAAACGATATACGTGTTTGACAGTGTGTATAGACTAAAGATGCGGACGCACATCCTTAGGACCACGATACGGATGAGTATCGATAGAAACAAACGCTGACACGTGTTTAAGGATGATGATACAGACGAGTATCAATCGGTTAGGCAAGGAACCCGGGCGAGTGTTGATCTGCTGAGGAGATGATACATACAAGATACAGACGAGTATCAGAGGATTGTGTATAAGTATGTACAAGTGTTTGACCTGCTGGGGAAATATGTGCAAGATACGGACGAGTGTCAAAAAGATTGAGAAAGGGACACGGACGCGTGTTTGACCTACTGGGGAAGTATGACATGGGCGAGTGTCAAAAATAATATATACAAGTATGAACAAGTATCTGTATTGAGAGTGCAAACAATATTTTGGCTTTGTCTGCGGGAGGTAAGTTTTGTATATTGTTGGTGAAGTGATTCTGTATTTGCAGGTGATTGGCTCGAACCTGGCTTATGATCATGCAAATGTTTGATTTTTACCGTAATGCTCCGTATTAGATGGAATGCTATGCCTATTTTGGGAAAAAATGATACGCATGTTATGATTATGCAAAATGAGAGAACCGATCCGAGATCCGGATCCTGCGGGGGGAAAGATCTCTAGGAGATCTGTCTGGAGGGAGAACTCCACTGGGGAAAGAGATCATTGGCCGATCTGTGGGGAGAGAGGATCACCGAACGATCTTCCTAGGGAACTCTGTGGGGATCTCGGCTGGGGAAGCTTCTGTTGAATAGACTCATGTTGGGGATGAAGAGGCTTCGACAACTCCACTGGGGAGGAACTGGCAACTCTGATAGGGAATAGAAAGTCCTGGCGACTGGCTGAGGAAGGTGACTCCTCCCACTCTGCTGAGGATGAGAAAATTCTGGCGACTCCGTTGAGGAAAAGAAGATCCTGGCAAATCTACTGGGGAAAACTTTGGCAACTTGCTGGAGATGAGAGGATCTTGGCAACTTAGCTGAGGAAAACTCTGGCGACCTCACTAGGGAAAAGAAGACTCTGGCAACTCTTTGGGAAAAAAGAAGTTCCTGGCGACTTTTCTAGGGAGAAGGAGTTCCTGGCAACTTCGCTGGGGAAGAGCAGTTCAGGCATTGCTCGGGAAATCTTGCTTGGGGAGAAGAGACCTTCTGGGAAGTAATATGTTGTAACTCCTTCGTCCAAGAGACACGCTAGGGATTTAATGAGTTTCTCGAAGGATCCTCTGAGGGGATGACAACTTCGTGGGGGGAAACTCCTGTCAAGTAACCCTGTTGATGAGGTGATTGCTGACTTGGCTGGGGATACGAGGCTTGATATACCCCATGTTGTGAGATTGTTTGTCTTGAGTACCTGCAACCTGTTAAAAAGAAACGCACAAGTGTCCCGAGGTATCCTTAACCGGATTCCATCATAGGAGTTAGATTTGCTCAAGAGTGCATATTTCCTGCAAGCATATATTGAAAATGGCTTATATGTTTTCATGCAAGTGTTGTATTATGAACTTTGGAAATTTTGTAAACGAAACAAAAATGTACAAAACAAAGTGTGACTGAATATTCTGATTTTATTGATTTGTGTACCTTGAATGGGCAAGTACAGTGGAGAAGCGAATCCCTGAAAGGAGGAGATTGCTGTAAATTGAGAAAATAAAGGTGTTGGCAATGTTGAAGTTGACGCACCAGTGAGCTTCCTTTGCTATGACCTGTATGACCTTGACGTTCTTCTTATCTTGCTTTCTGAAGAAGGCTGATTCTGACCGACGCTTTATCCTTTCGAAGCTTGCCATGTTGTGAGTGATATAGACGAATTCAGAATACAATTGTTCGCTTTTTCCCAGATTTTGCGTGGATCACCCTTTCGGGTTTTCAATCCACCAGGATACCCATTTTTGCCTGAGCTGTCCGATGTGGTTTTTCAACTCAGCGGGTGTGTACATTTTCCCCCTTATTTTTGCCCGAGTCTTTTATTCTGTTTTTTGACTCGCCGAGATGCCCTATTGATTGGAAAAATAGCAAGTGTACTATTTTTACCGATGTAGTAATAGAAGGGAGTTATCCCAAATATCGATCTCAAGGACTGCGTACCGAAATAAGTTTTAATGAATTGATTTCAATTGGACAAAAGTTTTGGTTGATAGTTTGTTTTTCGATGAAATAGAATTAAAATTACTAAAACGTAAACAAGAACAGAGGTTGCACTAATATGAGAATAATGCCAGGGACGGTGTATAATTTGCAATGCAATGACTTAATAATTTCTCAATTCTACAGAGACATACTTCAAAAATTATATTTCCTATGTTCAATAATGTTTTTCCAAAATTCCTTTAGAGAAAAACCTTTGGTATTCTTCCTCAACCTTAATTCCTCAATGGCCAAGGAAGAATATCAAGCAATAATTCTGACATAAAAATGGTTTTCACAGGATATTCCAATTCATCGATAATATTTGTCGTGATAAAAATTACGCAACAAAGTTGGGATGGTTGGTCAGACCAAATCCTAACTACGATCAATTATCCAATTTTCCAAAAAGATAAAGCAGTAAGAACGTTGCATAAAATAAAGAAACAGGTTTAACAGCATAATCTCAAAGATTAAGAATTCAAATGTCATTACATAAAGCAAATCAGGGACACCCCCTGGCATTGGGGGGTTTAGCCACTCATGTTCATAACAAAAATAAAAACTGAGCAATAATATAGAGACATTACAATTAACGTAGAATCGGTTGGATCGTCAATCGCTTCCCTCTTGATCAATCCTTCTTCTCCTTTTATCGTTCAATCCCAAAATCCCCAAATCCAAAAATGCCCCTATTCCAGTCTTAATCATCTAATATATATCAGTCTTCCAAAAACTCCGTGAAATGTCCAGAATGCCCTCTGAAAATATCGCAGCAACATTACAATATCAGGTTTTTTTTTCTGGTTTTCACAAAACGGGCCATGTTGTGCAACACGGGCACCCGTGTTGTGTCTCTGAGTCTTCTCAAAAGCTCATTTTCTTCAGATGCCATGACACGGGCCGTGTTGTACAACACGGGCACCCGTGTCATACCACTGGTTTCCTCCTTTTCTTCCATAGACTTCCTCCTCAAAAGACCTTCACAACACGGGCCGTGTTGTAGAACACTGGCACCCGTGTTGTGCTTCTGATATCCCTATTTTGCTGTTTTTTAACACTCGGATCATCTTTGCGAAGGCTTCGAACAACCGATTAGATGCTGACCTGAAAACACATCACAAAACAACCACATAACACATACCAAAGATAAAAATTGATAAAAAGACTAAAACTAATCTTGAATGCTACATTAAGAAAACTACGACGAAAACGTGAAAGAAATACTTCAAACAAACGAAATTATACGCAAAGGACAACGAAAACGGCTTGAAAACTACAACTAAAGATCACTGATCACCTATTTTTACATGGACTTACATTCTGTTTTTATGTCCAACGGGTCTTTTATGCGAAGTATTTTTAACTGCATTTGAATTCACAGGAGATAAGAAATCCTCGCCATCCATAGTAGTGAGCGTCAGTTCCCCACCAGAGAAAACTTTCTTTACTATGAATGGGCCTTCGTAGTTTGGCGTCCATTTGCCCCTGTGGTCTGTATGAGGAGGAGGAAGTCTTTTCAGAATAAGCTCTCCCACTTGGTATTCCCCAGGTCTGACTTTCTGATCGAAGGCTTTCTTCATTCGCTTTTGATATAACTGCTAATGACAAATGGCTGCTAATCTCTTTTCTTCAATCAGACTCAGTTGATTATATCGAGATCGGACCCATTCTGCTTCATCCAGTTTCACATCCATCATTACCCGTAAGGAGGGTAGTTCAACTTCAACAGGTAGGACAACTTCCATACCGTACATAAGCTGATAAGGTATTGCCACAGTAGATGTTCTGATAGAGGTTCGGTACCCATGCAAGGTAAATGGTAGCATTTCGTGCCAGTCTTTGTAGGTGACTACCATCTTTTGCACAATCTTATTAATATTCTTGTTAGCGGCCTCAACAACGCCATTCATCCTTGGTCTGTAAGGAGAAGAGTTGTGATGTTGAATTTTGAAGTCCCAACAAAGTTCTGCCATCATCTTGTTGTTCAAATTGGAACCATTATCAATAATGATTCGCTCGGGAACTCCATATCGACAGATGATATCCCTTTTCAGAAATCGAGCTACCACTTGCCTGGTGACATTTGCATACGAAGCTATTTCAACCCATTTGGTGAAGTAATCAATGGCTACCAGGATGAATCTGTGACCATTTGAAGCAGTCGGTTCAATATTTCCAATCATATCAATGCCCCACATGGTGAAGGGCCAAGGTGAAGACATTACATTCAAAGGATTCGGAGGCACATGCACTTTATCTGCGTAGATCTGGCATTTGTGGCATTTTCTGGCATAGGCACAACAGTCTGCATCCATTGTGATCCAGTAGTAACCCGATCTTAATAACTTATTTTGCATTGCATGTCCTCTGACATGGGTACCGAAAGAACCTTCATGTACTTCGTGCATCAGTAGGTCTGCTGCCTTCTTGTCAACACATCTGAGCAAGACCATGTTGAAGTTTCTCTTGTACAAAGAACCATCAGTATTGAGGAAGAAAACTTCGGCTAACCTTCTTAATGTCTTCTTATCGTTTGACGATGCCCCAGGTGGGTATTGTCGTACCTCGAAAAATACGATCCTAAAACAAACAACAGAGTCGCCACCTAATTCTATTTATTCTACTTAAAGAAAAAGGAGATATAGATACAACCTAATAAAGGATAAGAAATGGTTTACGAAACCAAATTCTAAGTTTGGGAGTCGGTTACGCAAGGGGAAGGTATTATCACCCCTCACGTCCGTTGTACTCAACGGGAACCTCTTAGCTAATTATGCGATTAAATGTTTGATCTTAAGTCTTTGTCTTCTAAATGATTGTTAATATGTTTGTTCTAAAGTTTTAAATTATTATTAGGACAGAGAAAGGATTAAACTTTTTAAACAGAGAAATAGTTAAATTTTTTATTAGGGTGCTCGCGAAGGATAAAAATCCCTGTGCCTACGTATTCCCTTGTGCAATGGGAAAGTCAGAGCTTCGTAGTTCGTGCTACTACGGTTTGTGGTTTTTAATCGAACGATTGTTCGAAACGCATTCTACTGCTAAGCGTTGGCTTATACTCACGGTGGAGGTTGAAGCGCTAGCTTGTTTGCGAGATAGAATTATTTAAACAATGTTCGTTTTAGAGAAAAGTGTTTGACTTTTGTTAAGATGTTTTAAACGAAAGGGCGAATGAACCACGTCGCGTGGGGCTAGCCCAGGAGCGTTTCATTCCAAAACGTGCGGAGTGCTAGACTCCGGAGTTCCGTCTTTCGCCGATTAATTATGAAAATGATTTAAATTGGTTAGTAAGTTTTAAATTGTTTTAAGATAGGAAAGAGTGAATGAAACGCGTCGCGTGGGGCTAGCCCAGGAACGATTCATTCTAGAACGTGTAGAGTGCTAGACTCCGGAGCTCCGTTCTTTCGTATTCGAATAAAATGATTGAGATATTTTGATATACGAATGGTGATTGAACCACGTCGCGTGGGGCTAGCCCGGGAATGATCCAATCCAGAACGTGCGGAGTGCTAGACTCCGGAGCTCTGTTTTCGTATTTAATTGTGCGATAAGTTGGATGTATTTTTTAGACGTTTTAGAATTAAAGTGATTTAATAACAAAGGAGTGAATGAAACATTACGCGTGGGGCTAGCCCAATTGTAGTTCGTACTAGAACGTGCAAAGTGCTAGACTCCGGGGCTCTATTCCTTGTTAATTTAACTAAGGCGCGATAAGTCGTGCAGATGGCGATCACGTAAGTGACCGACTTACGTGTGTGTGAGATATAAACGCATGAATTGCTAACTTGGCATTGGACCAAGATATTTACTATATTATTCTTTTATTATTCAGATATACTAAGTTCATGGCTTGATTAATAACATACAATCAAAAATCGAGAACAAGATTTACATTGTACAAGTCACGCATTATCATTATGTAGCTAAAATACGAATCAAAGCAACTATAAGCTAAAACGTCTCTCGAATATAATCAAGCGAAAATAAATAAACTAATAAATTTAATACTAACCTTTTCTAAAGTTAATTAACAAATAACTAATTAAAACATTAAATAATTAACACATTTTTAAATATTTTTTTAAGAAATATATTTAAAATCTAAAAAAAAACTAAGACTTAAAAAAAGAAATGGAAAACAAGAAGATAAAGAAAACCAATTTTTTTAAAATAGAAAGGAACAAAAAAGCTTAAAGAAATAAATGAAGGGCTATCCAATTGAGCCCAAATGGTAACCTGGGCGGGTCAACCAATGACCCAGTTCGGTCAAGAAAAGAGGAATGGGTCAAAAAACCCTAAGCAATGACATAACGACCAAAATGAGAAAAACACACGACTCTGAAATCTAAAACTCAACGAAGAACAAATCCGTCCTTCCCAAATTCGTTCCCTAACCCCCAAACTTTATTAAAATCGCAGTAATTCACATGCTACAAACGACGAAGAAAAGAATCGAAATTTATCCAGATCAAGTTCATTTTCTTTTGCAGCAGCTTCATTTCTTCACTCTTTGAAACATTTTTTTTGCAAACGTGGTTCTCGTCAGGTATGACAGACGATCTGGGGTGCTAATACCTTCTCAGGTCGTAACCGACTCCCGAAACCAGTCTCTTTGGTTCACAGGACCTCTGTCCTTTATTTTCTTTTCTTCGGTTTGTGCAACATTACCATTCTCGTTCCTTCGGGATAAAAATGCCTGGCTGACGACTCTACCTTTTCCGCGCCACTTTCGCGTTTGTACAAGGATGGAAATCCAGGGAGCGACAACGTCGATTTCAACAAAACAACACTTCCTGGACATTTCGATACAAGTAAGTCGGTCCCTTTACGAACCAGGTTATGGATACCATGTTAGAGGAGTTTCACACTAGGGAACATTGATACATAATGTAGGACTAGACACCTTTGTGAGAGACACACCACTTGTCCACCCAAAACCTTATGGTGATAGGTGAGTGGATTCTCCCACTTATAAATGCTCAAGTCACCATATTCCTATCCAATGTGGAACTATTTTCCCACTTACTCACACTTGCTATATTATTCCAACACTCCCCCTCAAGTGTTAGTCCACAATATTTTTTTATATGCTTGTATCGCCGTTGACACCTTTTTCAAGGGCCTTTTAAGGGCATTTCGATGCACATCTTCCTGAGCGTCGATTTCAACGAAACACCACTTCTTGGGCATTTGATACAAGTAAGTCGGTCCATTTACGAACCAAGGCTCGTGATACCATGTTAGAGGAGTTTCAATTTTGGTATTGGTTTTTGGATGTTGTCTTAAAAATGTTTATTTCATAGGTGCGGCGGGCTTTGGCGGGTGACGGTCTTTAGCGAGACGGACTTTGGTAGGCGGCGAGCCAAAATTCCCAACCTAATCCGTCATGTTTTGGCGGGTGAGCGGGCCAGCCCAGCGGGCTACGACCCGTTTTTCCACCCATATATATATATATATATATATATATATATATATATATATATATATATATATATATATACACTATTAATTTTTGTATGTATGATATTTTATATTTCATCGGTAAACAATTACCTTTTATCTGCGAACAACGACACAATGTTTTTTATTAAAAATTTTGTTCTGATTAGAATTCGGAGATGTATCTCCGAAAACTTTTCGTAGATGTATCTCTGAAAGTTTTCAAATGAAAATACTTTATGAGAAAAAACTTGAGACTATTTTTGTTAAATTAATCATTCAAAATCTAATTGAATTGTAAATAAATTTATTTTTGAATCAAAATTATTTATTTTAAAGTTAATTTAAACTGAAACATGAGTTTAAATCAATCTTTTAGATTCAATTCCCAATGGTTTTGTTATATATAAATAAATAAATTCGGTCCAAAAATAAATTTGATATGAAGAGGTGAACTAGCAATAGACAAAAACGTCTGAACAACATACCCGTTGCACAAGGAAAATTGTACCCTATACCCTTACATTTATTCCTATACCCCTACATAATCTTAAGAATTTCAGTTTTATTCTTTTAATTTTTTATTTAATTATTTTTTTTATTTTTTATTTAAGAGCCGGAAGTAGCACATATATGATTTTCGGTGATGAAGAAAATTAAAGAACCGGAAGTAACAACATTGTTACTTCCGGTATGTAATCAAAAGTAACAAGGTATTTAAGGATTCCAGATTTTTTCCACTTTCTAGGTTTGCATAAAAGTAACAAGGTATTTAATCAAAACTATTTCCAGTACCGGAAGTAATAAGATATTTAGTTCCGGTATGTAATAAAAAAATAAACATAGAAAATAGAAATAGTTGCGGGAGACCGTAATACAAACATATTTTTAGACAAACCTAACTATAAATCTTATTGGATGATATTTTAAGGTAAGGTTAGAATAATTTTGATAAAGAGGATGTTTTTGTGTGGTGGAAAGGTAAGACAATTTTTTTCTACCAAGATGTCTTATGTAAGGATTCCAGATCATGAAAGGAGGGATTTTGGTGTGGAAGAAGGGATCTTGGCAAGTCTAAATAGGATCTTTTTTTTTGAATAATATATATATATATATATATATATATATATATATATATATATATATATATATATATATATATATATATATATATATATATATATAAAGAATCCGGTACAAAAACGAGAAGGGGGAATAAACCAAAACCTTCTCAGTAAGATACGAACCTAAAGAAAGGCAAACCAAGCCTATTCTTAACAAAATCAGCCCGTAAAAAATCAGAATCTCAGAAAATCTGACAGTATTGTTACTCGAAAGACCAATGTTAGCCAGAGAATCAGCGCATCTATTTCCTTCCCTGTAAATGTGAGACACCACAAAAGAAAAATTAGTCGTACTATTCACAGTGTTAATAAATCTAGTTAGGATCCTCCAAGGCACAAGAGACAAATCTTTGAACGCACGAACAACCGCCATAGAATCTGATTCAAGCCAAAGACAACTCCAACCCTTCTCAATGGCGAACTCAATTGCAAGAATCTCCCCAGTGAGTTCGACAATGAGAGAATTAGAATCACTCAAAAAATGACCAAAAGCTCCAAGGAAACGACCATCGGAATCCCTAGCAATCCCACCACAAGCCAATGGACCGAGATTACCCGTCGAAGCACCATCACAATTAATTTTGATCCAGTTAGGAGGAGGGGGCTTCCAAAAAACCTCAAGAATCTTGGGCGCTCTAGGAGGATGAATAATCGCATTAAACCTCTTGAGAAACCCAAAATCGTGCATACTAAGATGAGTTGTCAACTTGAAATTGTTACCAACCCGAGCACAATCCGCCAAAATAGAGGAAATAGAAGAAGAAATACTAATTACTTTGCCATTGAACCTTAAGGAATTTCTAGCCCCCCAAACCGCATTGAAAAGGAGAATGAATGCGACATCAGAAATGGCTTGGCATTGATTCAACCAGCCCCTCTCGCAAAGCTTCAACACACCGAACCAATCTTGAATGAGAAACTGTAAATCCAAAATATTACAAAGCCAAGTCCACAACGACGATGCATAAGAACAATTGAAAAACAAATGTGTATCCGTTTCTTCAAAATGATTGCACAACCTGCAAATTAAGGGGAAGGAGAAGCCTCGCTTTTTAATTTGTTCGTCAGTAGGGAATTTATGACAAAACAGCCGCCAAACCAAGAAGGATTTGGACAGCGGAATAAATTTGGACCAAAATCGACGCCACCATTCGTTACGAACCCCCGAAACTAGCTTAAAATCATAAGCCTTTTTTAAGGATAACTCCCTGGAAGAGGAAGAAAGGCAAATCCGCTTGTCCGGCCGTGAATCAAAGGGAATATAAATAACACGAATTCTGTTTTGAATGGCCTCCGGAATAACAGTACTGGAATTTGAAAAATCCAATTGATTGTTAGTGATGAAATTTCTAACAGGACAATCATCCGCCACATGATGAACATTCAGAACCGAGGCCAACTTATCACCACACCAAGAGTCAGACAAGAACCTGATCAAGGCATCATTATCGAGGCTCCAAGCAGAATTTTTAAGAAGCACGCGAATCTCATTCTTGACCGAAGACCATAACAAGGAGTAAATATGATGCTTGATAAAATTGTGATTACGGAAAACTCTAGTCCGCAACATAACCTCCCAGGGCTCAACAGAATTCAAAATGTCCCACCCAAGCTTCAGATTAGTGGCTTCATTAAGATGCACAAGAGATCTCAGACCCAACCCACCTTCAGAAATAGGATTGCAGACAGATTTCCAAGAAGCTGTAACCAATTTCTTCTTAGAAATATCACCACTCCATAAGAAGTTACGAATAGCTCTTTCCAAGTTACGAATAAGTGATAACGGACAAGCATAGATGGACATGAAGTGGATAATCATGCTTTTAATAGTGGAATTAACAAGCTCAACCCGACCAACAAACGAGAGAAGTGAACCTTTCCAAGAGGCCAACTTATTAAGCACTTTATCCGCAATTGGTTGAAGATGTTTCGCTTTCGGTTTACCTCTGAAAATCGAAACACCAAGGTAAGAAAAAGGAGCCAAACTAATGTTGAAACCCGAAATCGCTGACAAAATTCTAATTCTAGAAATGGACATAGCACCACCGAAAATAAAGGATTTGCTACAGTTAACAACTTGCCTGGAAATCTTGGCATAATCATGAAAAGCAAAAATAAGAACTTTAATGTTAGAAACCTTGCCTTTGCAAAACATCAACACATCACCCGCATACAAAATATGCGACAAAACAATTAAGTTTCTGGGACCCGAAACTAAATCCAGCTTACCCAACTCTACCAGTTTCGATAAATGCCTACTCAAAACATCCTCCGCCGGGAAAAACAACAGAGGTGAAAGCGGATCACCTTGCTGAACGCCTCTTGTGCACCTGAAGAAGCCGTGCAACTCACCATTGATCGAAATTGAAACCATAGCAGAATGAAGAATGTTACTGATCCATTGACAAAATTTAACATTGAATCCAAAACAGTGAAGCACTTTCAGAAGAAAACTCCGGTGCAAAGTATCAAAAGCCTTATAAATATCGACTTTAAGAGCCACTTTACCACACCAGACCTTAGAATCTAGGAGATTAAAAGCCTCAAAAGCCATCCAAATGCAATCCTTAATATTCCTCCCTTTAATAAAACCTCGTTGCTCCGAGGAAACAAGCAAATTCATTAGAGGAGCCAACCTATCCGCAAGAATTTTGGAAATAATTTTGAATTTGAAGTTGGAAAGAGCAATCAGACGAAACTGATCAAAAGAATCCACATTACTACACTTCGGACTGAGCACAATAGTATTAGAGTTGAAGCTAGGGATAATCCATCCCGAAGAAAAAAACTGCATCACCGCATCAGAAATATCCTGCTGAATAACATCCCAAAAACCATGATAAAAGGAGGCACCAAAACCATCAGAGCCAGGAGCAATGTCAGACTTGAGCGAAAAGACCGACGCATTAATTTCTTCCATTGAAGGAAGCATGGTAAGAATAACATTCATGCTATCACCCATCAAGCAAGGAATAACCTCCTCAATCAAGGTATAATCCTGCGAAAGAGAGTCATTAGGAGTGAAGATCTTTTGAAAATACTCCATTGTATGAGAAGCAATACGAGAAGGCTCCGTAAAACACATCTCACCGTCCTTAAGCAGCCTAATAGGTTTAAAAGGATTCTTGATTTTAGATAACCTATGGAAGTATGCCGTATTACGATCACCCTCCAAATGCCATTGAATTATGGATTTTTCTTTCCAAAAACACTCCTCCATATCAAGAGCAAGCGACAAACTGGTTTGCGACTCAACCTCCAACTTGTTAAGAGAATCTTCACCCCCTGCAGAAATTTGAAGTTGAATCTGAGCCAAATTCTCTTTAGCCTTCTTAACATTAAGAGAAGTATTTCCTAACTTAGAGTGATTCCAATCTTTAAGAGCAAATTTCAGAAGCTAGAGCTTTTTAGAGACCACAAACATGGGACAACCTACCACAACTTTCTTCCAACAATTCTCAACAATATATCGACAATCCGTATGAAGAGTCAAGGCCTTTAAGAACCAGAATTGAGACACACACTTATGAGAATCGACTTGGAAATCAAACAAAATAGGAAAATGATCAGAGCACACCTTTGAAAGGGTTGAAACATTTGAGCAAGCACAAGAATCAATCAAAAGTTGATTAACAACGCACCTATCGAGCCTCCGTTCGACGGAAAAAGGATGATCACGCTTGTTAGACCAAGTGAAGAGAGCACCCTTAGTAGGAATGTGGATGAAATGATTAGAATCCGTCCATTGCATAAAGTCCGACATTGGAGTTTTGACAGGGGCATGAGAACCTCTATGCTCATGCGCACCAATAATGACGTTGAAATCGCCAATAAAAGACCACAGAAGAGGATGAAACATGTGAAGATTATGGAGATCCGCCCAAAGATGTCTTCTCTTGTAGAGAATCAAAGGTGCCTATTAATATCTAATTTTTCATTTGGAGATTTTTATTGAACCAGATACCAACCAAAATGCAATTAGCGAAGCTTTATATTACACACCGGAAGAATGAGAGATTTTTATTAAACATCGGAACTAACAATCTTGTTACTTCTGGTTCTTCAATTTTCTTCACCATCGGAAGTCACATACGTGCTACTTCCGATTTTTAAATAAAAAATAATTAAATAAAAAATTAAAAGGATAAAATTAGAATTTTTAAAAATATATAAGAGTATGAGATAAATGTAGGAATACAAAGTAAAATTTTCTTGCACAAACACCCACCCCAATCAGGGAAACAAAAAAGTTACTATTATTTAGAAAAGAAAAAAAAAATACTATTGAAAATTTCAATTAAAAGAACAAAACAAAGCAATTCAAAATTTGACAAAACCAAAACAAAAAAGATCGAAATCGAAATCAAAATTCTAGGGCTTGTGCTGTGACTCCGAGGTGCAATCGAGCTTCAATGGACGACATGGCAGCCTACTACGCTCAGAACCAACCGCCAAATCATCTAACTTATCAGTATTATCCACCGCCGCCGCCTCTTCCTCCTCCTCAACCCATGGCGGTGATACCACCGCCCCCTGGTGCTCCACTACCTCCGCCGCATCACCTTCCTCCACAGTACCATCCGCAACAACCCGTGTATGGTTCTTACGTTCCTCCTCTATCTTCATCCAACGATGTTCGCACTCTCTTCATCGCTGGTCTTCCCGAAGATGTTAAGCCTCGAGAAATCTACAATCTCTTCCGTGAATTTCCCGGTTACGAGTCATCGCATCTTAGAAGTCCCAACAATTCGTCGCAGGTACAATCTTGATCGCGTAAAACATGTTGTTGTGGATTATCATTTCCTTGTTTTCTTTCTGAAATGTTTTTTTTTTTTTTTTTTGGTGTTGTGTGACAGGCGTTTGCTTTTGCTGTTTTCTCAAATCAACAATCTGCAATCATGGCATTGCATTCTCTTAATGTGAGGACATTATGTGTTCTTTTACGTGGTTTCAATTCATTTATGATTTAACAGCAATTTAGGTTCTTATATGTCATGTAGCATGACACCTCTGAAAAAAGGAGTGGTGTTGGTGTCCGAAACCAAACATTGGTGGGCGGTTGTGATTACGTTTAATTTATTCATTTTTTTCAAATTATCATCCGTGCCAGTGTCGGTGTCGTGTTTCTGGTGTCCTTGCTTCATAGGGTGTCACTATAAAGAGACACGCTTAGGGAGGTTTTTGAAGTTTTGATACATTGAGATACTACTATGACACCGCCTCACACATTAAGAGACTGAAGTGTTTGTTTACTCATGAATATATTGGCCATTCGGTTTATCTATATGTATATTGAAGTTTTTGATTGATGTTTGTAGGGGATGGTCTTTGATCTTGAAAAGGGTTCCACTCTATATATTGATCTGGCTAAATCGAACTCTAGAGCTAAACGTGCAAGGCTAGGTGTGTGTTTTTATTGCTTTATTTTGCCATTCAGAATAGAACTACTTTTGATGTATAAAAATTGATAGGTTTTGTGGGTTTGGTTAAATGTAGAAAGAAAGATTCAATTCTCTTAAGATTAATGTGAGTTTGAATGAGTATTTGATAAAGGTGAATTAAAATGAAATTGTTATTGAAGTTGTTTTAGTTACAACTACAAATGAGTTTCAGGTCAAGTGGGTTTGTCTCACTTCTTAACTCAACTCAAAAGCTACCTTTTCCCACTTGTTATATTCAAACACTTCCATTTTCATTTAAATCACGTTTGGCAGGGAGCATAATCAATATTGAATTTTATAGATTGTATAATATCACTAAAATAGCTTGACTACTGTGCAACATAATTAAGTGTAGAATATAATGCGTCAAACCCAATTAGGCACATAGTCGGTTGATTTTAGAATGATTATGTTTGGCTATGATCTGCAAAAAGTATTTTAATCTCATTTTATTTAAAGAGCTTCCAAATAAATTGGTGCATTTGGTTTCTATTTTCATTGATAACCAGATGATGAGAGAGCTGGCTCAGATAAGAAAGCTCGAGGATCAGCACCTTCATGGCCAACTCATGATTCTGGTAAGTTGATTCTAGATAAATGCATAGGTCTTGTCTTCTCTATGTATGTGACTTGTATGGATTTTCCCCCTTTACTATTGTATTCTTTTACTCAGTTCAAATTCTAACATCTTTTTTGGAGACCAGTTAATATTGATCACACAAAAGACACTTTTATATTTGAGCTCACATTACACGTGTTTTGCACTCTTCGGCACTAGCAGGTGTTAGCAGCATTCACATGCCTGGAATGGGTAATCCTGCTTTCAACACGAACATGATTGGTTATCCACCTGCACAAAGGTCATCTGCACTACTTAATCACAACTTTATTATATGGAAGTGATTGCTTCTAGCTCAGATAAAGCACATTTTTCAATTTCCTAAGTTTTTTGAGATTCAGTTGTCGAACTCTTTCTCCACTAGAAGAAAACCAATATGTTTGAATTATTAATTACATTTTTAGGGTAGCTATTTCCTTTGTATTTCATGCTATATTGTCTAATCTATATTTTTGGTAATAGTCATGGAAATGCTGACGGGATTGCTCTTCATGACAGTCTATTTCCACATCTGGTTAGTTTTATAAAGCACTCATTGTATTTGATTTCTGCATCACCTTAAATTTATCTTTCTACTATTATATGATTCAAATGGTTATATCTCATGCTAAAAAAGCACAAAGTGTTGTTGATTTGAAAATGTCTCCCCTACTTATTGTGGTTATTGATGAATTCAAAACGTTGTTTTTGCCTGTCTTTTTTATTGGTTATGCAATTTTATGAGGCACAGGAAATCCACTTACCTTTTTCATTATATAAATTCATGTTGATAACTTGATATGGAGAACATAGCATTTTCTTCCCCCCGTACAACTATTTAGGGTCATATTCCATTTTGCTCCCTTTTCCACCGTTAAACAAAAATAGCTGTATTCTGTTAATTGTATTCATCCAATGGTTTCACCAGTTTGACTCTCTTCTTGACTGGCTAATTTGTGTTGTCAAGATCGTGTGGGCTTCGCTCATAGGATTGAATAATTTTGCACAAGGTAGTCAAACACGGGATCTTAAGTAGGATCGGACAGCCTGTGAAAGATCATAAATCTAGGATCGTAGCACGGAAGATCTTACTGAAGGGTACAATGGTAATTTCAAATGGACAAAAACATGAAAAATTATAATAAATAAACAAAATAACCTATAAATCACAACACTCAACCAATTTAATTAATAACTCAACCATCATTTCATAATTTAATTAGTTCACAAGACCAAGTTCAACTGAGTAGCTCAAAAAACATAAATATAACAAACAAGACATAAATCTAACAAGTCTAATCATCTAAGATGTTAAGTATTCCCATATCATAATAGTCATATGAATCCTCCTCCTCATCCTCATTCTCTTCCATTTCAAACCATAGAGAGAAGAACGGTGGTAGGAAGAAGGTGAACACAGAGGGAGAAGAATGGCTATGATGATGGTGGAAAGTTGCAGAGAGAAAAATCGTTTAAGGAGAAGGAAGAGTATCGATTAAGGAGTAAAGAGGCAGTCGTTTTGGTGTTTTAGGGTTAGGTTTGAGAACTTAATTAAAAAATCGGGTTCACTTAAAAAAAACCGACCCGATTAAAAAGCCCAATAAAACAGGCCCAGGCACCCAGCACTATATTTTTTATGATCTTACTATGGAAGACTCAATCTTGACTACTAAGATACACACAAGTTTTTTTCAAGATCGTAGCACTAAAAGGTGGATTCGGCACGTAAGATCTTACGATCTTACGATCCAGCACTCGATCTTGACTACCTTGATTTTGCGTTATTTGCTATCCTTCTTGACCCCAACTGTAACTGTACAAAGGATTGTTAACCCCAGCATGTAGGTCTTGTAAAAACCTGCTTACGGTAGAGTCACACATTTTAATCCTTTCCTAAACCCCTTCATTGTAGGACTTGGACCTTGTAGGTTGCTCTCTAGATGTACTAGTTATCTATACTCTTTTTCCGATAGAATCTTCTGTTCACTCATATTTTATCTCTCCTCCAATCCTTTGTTAAATCTCCATTTTGATTATTTTGCTGCTAAGATAGAAATGGTCTTTGGCGTGGGATCTGATCTGATTACGACTGTTCTGGTGTGGAGAGAAAGATGATAAGCTGGAGGTATAGTCCATTGTTTCTATTCTGGGGCTCATTGATCTCCTAAAGGACTTGGTGGTTGGTGCCACTTGAGGTAAGGCTCTTGGGTGGAGACTTTAAGTTAATTTATACAACTTTTAATATGACATCAACCACCATATCAAGTCTTTTCCCACCAGGTCGATACATGGACCAAATGATATCATTTAATCTGTCATGTATTTGGTTAAAAGATAGATCACTTATTTCTAAATTTCTCAATGATTTGATCTATATTTTTTCTGTTCTTGTTCTATTTTTAACTTTCACTTTCACCCATTCTGAACCACCTTCATGATACACCTTCAATGTCTCAACCCATACCACTGGACTACACCTTCAGAGACACGTTCTTTAGTTAATTGATTAGGATTGACATGCTATCACAAATTCACAATACTTCTCTGATGGATACCTGATTGTAATATTTACTTCAATCTATACCGCACTCTGTAACATCCGCCAATCAGTCACTTGTCGTTAATAAAATAAAATGTAGGTCTGATCATTCTTTGTTGTTAACAAGAATTGAACTCTGATCCTCCTTCATGATACACCCCACCTTCAACGGTCTCAACTCATACCATTGGATGACACATTCTTTACTTAATTGATTAGACTGTTTAGTATTATTATGATAACAAATGACATGATATTATGATTTGGAAACCTTATTGTAATATTTTCTTCAACCTATACCGTATTCTGTAACATCCACCAATCAATCATTTATCATAAATAAAATAAAATCCTGGTCTGATCATTCTTATGCAGTGCTTATATCAGTTGTTTCTAATGTTTGCATGGCCATGTATATTCATGTCTATTTTTTTCTCATGTACAAGAAATTTGAGACTATCATTGTAAACGTTGCATTTCTAATTTTGTTATGACAGAAAAAGTGTTCAACTCCTTACATTCCCACGAATACAATCCCATGCGCGACTTTATTTGTAGCTAATCTGGGGCCATCTTGTAATGAACAAGAGCTAAACCAAGTATTTTGCAGGTCAGTATACAAGAATCATGTGAAGTACTTAATTATTTGATAGTTCCGTATAAGCTGAAGTTGTTTTTGACTTTTTGCTTACATTATTTGCATCTTCCAACAGGTTTCCTGGATTTCTGAAACTGAAGATGCAAAGCACATATGGGGCTCCTGTTTCATTTGTAGATTTCAAGGTTTCTCTTTTTTTGCCTTTTAATTTTGTGCTACATATTTCATAATTGTGTAAATACTAGTTTATCTCTCAGCATGTTACTTCTGGTTTCAACTTTAAATGGATTCCCTCGGTATTCTATATCTGCATGCAAAGTCGTTAGATTCGAACATAAAAACCTGGTTTATGTTAAAAATGCATATTAAATTATGTTTATTCAAGTGTTCATATGTTTGGATTTTTGGCCTATTCTATTGGTTGCCATATTTGATTTGCATGATTAAAATTGAATATTTTACTATGTTTGACTGCTAACTACACATGCAGGATGTTGAGACTGCAACCGCCGCCTTAAACAGTCTGCAAGGCACCATTCTTTATTCCTCAGCGGCCGGCGAAGGAATCCGTTTAGAGTATCCTTTGGCTACCAGCGTAGCATTTTCTTTTTCGGGTTTTAGTTTATTTCCATTTGGCAGGTTGCATTCTTTTTTACTCCATGTTTATGGTATTTTCTTAATAAGAATTTAGATATGCCAAATCGCGGATGGGTATGCGGAGGAAGACGAAGTAAATTATCTGCTGGGAAATGGAAAAGAAAAAAATCAAAAGGAAAAGTTAACAATGGAAAAGTCACTCATGTCTTTCTTGGTGCTGTATAATTTTTATTTCTAGGTGCAATAGAATGGAAGCTGCTTAGTGGATTTGTTCAAGACTTAATTTTCAGTTTCTATTTCAGATTTAAGTTCTTGTATTTGTCTAAGTATTTGAGAGTTCCCCTTGTAAATTTCATATAGAAGCTATTTTTAAATTTTGGTGGGTTATCAAGATTAATACAAGTTGTTTATTTTAAAAGTTGGTAGTATTATATTTATATTTGTATTATACGTAGTTAAAGTTTATGATAAAATTTGATAGGTTATGGCGGAGATAGTTATGTGACGTTTGATTTTTGACTCATAAATGCGCATATGAATGCCTTTAGCACGCGCATTAAATTAGATAAAGGACCAAAATATCAGTTCAATTGAAATTTAAAGCAAAACGATTGTTGGTATTTGCATGAGGTTGACATGAAACTGTTTAAGAATTTATGTATGGAATGATAATATCATAATCTTAATGAATTCTTTACATTGTCATTTCTAACGCTCAAGGAATGGTGTGAATATGAGAAGAATCACCGAAAAACCATTATTAGAGAATGATGATAACTTGATATTTTGTCTACTTATATGAAAAATCTTTAAATACATGTTTACAGGTGAGAGCAAGACAGTTATTCAATATATTAAGGCCTTATGGATTTATTATTTTTAATACTAGTACAAGCTTAAATCCTCTTCATCACGTGGAGCTCACCAACAGTAAAAGGTTATTTATGCTTGACTCAAGTGTGCTACTGCACTAGCTGTCGAATGTTATTCATCAACATGGTGGGTCAGATGATATATAATTGAAAGGGGCACACTTTTCACACTTATATGAGTTCCTGCATTCCCGTAAAATTTAACAAATGCTTCTCATATTCGGAGATGCATTTCAGAACACACCTATTTTAAATCATTTTCGGATCAAATTGACGGGACATGGTTGAAAATTGCGTGTTTTTTCAAAAATACTATTTTCGGAGATGCATCTCCACATGGCCAGTCCTGACATTTTAAAGGAGCAACTTCTAATAAAAAATTAAGCAATTTTTTTTATCCACTAAATCATGAAAACTTAAAAATAATACTAATGCTTTTGACTTTCTAATATATTATTATAAAATAAATTTAGATGATTATATAAAATAAATTATATTTCATTCAAAATATAAAATGAAATTAATGGATATAGATTTTATAAAATCATAAAATCAAAATGTAAAAATGCATTGATTTTTGAGAGCCCATATAATAAAATTTAAGAGATTATATTAAAATAATTATCATTAAAAATATAATATACAGTTAATTTATTTTGTAAGATTATAAAACTAAATTATAAAAATATAATTAACATATTTTATAAAATAATAAAGCAAACTGTAAAAAATATACAATAATATTGGTTGAATTTATAATCAAAATAAAAAATTTAAGTTTCAAATGATTATATAATATAAATCATACATCATTTAAAATATAAAATAAAATTAATGAATTAAAATTTTATTAAATTATAAAATTAGAATGGAAAAATGTATTAACTTGAGAGTCCATATTAAAATTTAAAAGATTATATTAAGAAATTGTCATTAAAAAATAATATAAATTTAATAAATTTTGTAAAATTATAAAAACCATTATAAATTGAAAAAAAAAGTTTTAACAAGGAAAAAAAATAAATTGAAAATTAATACATTTTGTAACATAATAAACTCAAATTCTAAAACTACAACAAGAAGAATAATAAAATAAAACTAATAAAATGAAGGATTTAATTGATATGCACTGATAATGTAAAGAAATTTTATACTGTCAGTGAATCATAACCGTCAGATGTTATAACAAGTTTGATTTTTATTTTAAAAATTCATAAAAAATAGCAAACGAGTGATGATGATGAAATTCAATGTCAGTACATATCAATTAATCCAACATTGGACACAATAATAGAATGAAACAAATGAAATGTATGCCATAGGAGTCGAACACACATACTCTACTTCATAAAACAAACACTATACCGTATGGCTGGAATCATTTATATAAAACTTTATGCAAATAATTATTATGTTATTATCAAGTATTATAATATTTTAACCCTTATTTTTATTTTGAGGCCCTGGTCGTGGGGCTGGTTGTCTTGGCCCAAGACCAACCCTGCATCTCCGGATTCGACTCGGGCTAAAATATGGCAGGTACTAGCTCTTGTACAATGGACCTATGCAAACGACTACAAAACATGGTTCTATATGGTATCACACCATATCATGATACATTACACTCCCAGAAGTCCACCTAGGCCAGCTAACCAGGAGGTACTTGAGGCTTAGAATGACCACATCGAGGACATGTTACGAAATTATGTGTAGTACATGCGGAGGAGGAGAAGACGGAAGTTTGACAAACCTAGTAGTTTATATTTGTTTGCATGTATTTTTTTTTGTTTATAGTCATTTACCCCCTGTAATATAGATGGATTTTGATTTACCCCCTTTAAAAAATATTTTTTGGATTATCCCCTGAAATTTCTGGGTACCCCCTAAGCGTGTAAAAACCAGAGGGATAAATAAAAATATATATTTTATAGGGGGTAATGTTTCCACCTAGGAGGCAAAAGACATAGAATTTTAAATTTCAAGGGGGGGGGGGGGGGGGGTAATAAAAAATTATATTTTAGATGGGGTAAATCAAAACATGCATATATTGCAGGGGATAAATGATTATTATTATTTTTTTTTGTATTTCCGAACATATATTATGTATGGTGTTGACTTTTTGAATGAATGTATGGATTTTTACTATCATTAAACTTTAGTGAAACATGATTTTAATTTGATTTTTTTATATTTTACTTTAATATAACTTGGCCTAAAAAAATTATTATGTTGAGACACTGTTGCTCCTCTGAAATGATTTAGGGGATTTCCAGAGATGCATCTTCGAAAATAATCTCACTTTCCATCAATACACTTCCAATAAATTTTAAAGGGCTTTAGTGGACATTTCAGATATGTATCTCCGTATACACTAAAATGATACATGAATGCATATCTGGACCATATTTTGTTCAAGATAGGGTGAATCTAAAGAAAAATGAAGTCTATTGTGATTTTGGATTGTCCGAAGATACATCTTTGAATGCTTGAAGGGCATTAATTTATTTTCAGAGGCGTGAGATGCACATTTAAGGGCGTTTGAGCATTCCCTTAATCGAAATTGTATTGTAATGCTATTCCAATGAACAAGAATGTGGGATTGGCAATAGTGACCAGTCAAACTGGCCTGATCCATCGGTCCGGTCCAATGAATTTAAACTTTAGGTTTATTGCTCATTATACTATAAGTATTTATCTATAATCTTAAATATATTTGAAAATATTTTTGTTGGAAGTTAACTTCAAAAAAAACCTATATCATGTTATTCATATGATTTCACTTAGAAAATGATTGTAAGGTTTGTTTGGAAGTTAACTTTCAAATTGTGGAATATTGGAACAAACCCTAGTATGAATAGCATGTCGTCGAAGTCTGCTCACATGTTATTGTTTAATTTAGCTTTGTGTTATGGATCCAATTGTTTAAGTTAACTTGTATCCTAAGTTAGCTTGTAATGGGTAATTGTTAAAAAGCCCATTAGGTTAGTATGTTAGTTTTATTATAAATAACATACTAGTCTCTCATATTTTGCATAAGGGAAAATAGAAAGATAAAACCCTAATTGAGAAGTGAGAGAGGTTATTTGTTATTCTTGTATACTTGTAATCTTGTTTTAAGAGAAAGGAAAGAGTAACAGTTTATAACCAATCCTTGTTGTTATCTTTGGTAACCCTAAACCCTAACCTTTGTGGCTTTCTTGATCATAAAGGAACCTATTATACTTTGTTTCTAAGGTATCCT
Organism: Lathyrus aphaca; assembly: GCA_963966055.1. Classification (NCBI taxonomy): domain Eukaryota; kingdom Viridiplantae; phylum Streptophyta; class Magnoliopsida; order Fabales; family Fabaceae; genus Lathyrus; species Lathyrus aphaca. The sequence continues at coordinate 533,174,671 of OZ014523.1, read as the reverse complement.
ATTCACAACAAATTGGTGCGGTGAGCGTGGATAAGATGCCTTCAACAAAGTATGAGATTGAAAAGTTCACCGGTGTGAACGACTTCGGTCTGTAGCGCTTGAAGATGAAAGCCTTACTTGTTCAGCAGGGTTGTTTGGAAGCGTTGAAAGGAGAGACGACCATGAATGTTGCGTTAACGACAACTGAAAAGAAGGCCATGATTGAGAAATTACACAACACAATATTGTTGAGCCTTGGTGATAAGGTTCTTCGACAGGTATCAAAGGTGACGACAACGTCAGGGTTATGGTTGAAACTAGAAGATTTATACATGACCAAATCGTTGGTGAATCGACTCTACCTGAAGCAAGCCTTGTATTCATTCAAGATGAGTGAAGATAAAGTGTTGGCTGAGTAGTTGGATATGTTCAACAAGATGATTCTTGATCTTGAAAATATTGATGTGGAGATCGATGATGAAGATCAAACGCTGTTGCTGTTATGCGCTTTGCCCAGAACACATCACTTCAAAGAAACCCTCTTGTATGGAAGAGAGTCCCTGACCTTTGAATATGTTCAATCTGCCTTGTACTCTAAGGACTTGAACGAACAAAAGGAGCATAAACCTTTGACGGTTGGTGAAGTTTTGGCCGTTAAGGAGAAATTCTTGCGAAAGGATGGTAAGTTCGACAAGAAGAAGGGAAAAAGTCAGCAGAAGTCTTATAGTGGTGAAAAATCAGGTGTTCGATGCTATCATTGTAAGAAGGAGGGTCACATTTGAAAGGTGTGCCATGAACTACTGAAAGATCATGGAGGTAAGGATAATGGCAACGCGACCATTGTTCAAGATGATTTCGAATCATCTGATGTTCTTGTGGTTTCAAGCGGCGACTCAAGAAAAGAGTGGATTATGGATTCAGGTTGTACTTGGCACATAACTCCAAACAAAGATTTGTTCGAGGAATTATGTGATCAAAATGGTGGACCAGTGTTGCTGGGAAACAACAAAGCTTGCAAAATTGCAGGTATTGAATATGTGAGATTCAAGCTCCATGATGAGTCAATAAGGCAATTGACTGAAGTTAGGTATGTAGCTGACTTGATGAGAAATTTGATTTCTCTTGGTGAATTCGACAAGAAGGGATATGTCTTTCAAGGAGAGAAAAGTATCCTAAGAGTCATGAAGGGGTCGAAGGAAGCCTTAAGAGGCGTGAAGAAATAAGGCTTGTATACCCTTGAGGCTGAAGTTGTAAGTGGTTCGAAAAATGTTGCATCCACAAAACTGTTGTCGAAGACAAAATTATGGCACATGAGATTAGGCCATGTCAGCGAGAAAGGCCTGGTCGAACTGGGGAAACAGAACCTGCTAGGTGGTGACAAAGTCGAGAAGTTGGAGTTTTGTGAACCTTGTGTATTCGGTAAATCCTGTAGGGTGAAGTTTAACAAAGGTAAACAAAGAACACATGGATCCCTTAATTACATCCATGTTGATCTTTGGGGGCCTGCAAGGAATCCTTCGCATTCAGGTGCAAGATATTTTCTATCCATAGTTGATGATTATTCCAGAAAGTTATGGGTATTCATTCAGAAGACGGAGGATGAAACTTTTGAGAATTTCAAGAGTTGGAAGGTTCTGGTCGAAACTCAAATTGGCAGAAAGGTCAAGAGGTTGAGAACTGATAATGGCCTTGAATTCTGCAATGAAGATTTCGACAGTTACTGTGTCGAGTCTGGGATTGCAAGGCATACGATTGTAGCAGGTACTCCTTAGAAAATGGTCTAGATGAGAGATTCAATCGAACAACCTAGAAAGGGTTAGAAGCATGTTGGTTACTGCTGGATTGAAGAAGGTGTTTTGGGCTGAGGCTATTTCGACAACAACATATCTGATAAACAAATGTCCTTCGATTGCGTTAGATATGAAGCCACCTAAAGAAGTTTGGTCAGGACATCCACCAGATCTTGACAAACTGAGAGTATTTGGATGTGTAACATATGCTCACATTAGGCAAGACAAGGTCGAACCTAGAGCTCTGAAATGCATGTTCGTGGGATATCCTGAAGGAGTTAAAGCTTATAGGTTATGGTTCCTAGAGCCAGGTCACAGGAGGTGTATCACCAGTCGAGATGTAGTTTTTAATGAAGCTGAGATGGATTTCAAGAAAACTGACGATATTATAGGAGAGCTGGAACATGGAGAAATTCCTGTTGAGGTGGAACATAATGATGCTGAATTGCATGACCCAGATGAAGTTGAAGAAGAAGCAAAAGCTGCTGTCGAAGATGAGGAGACTGATAATGACTACCAGCTAACAAGAGACAGGTCGAGAAGAGTCATCAAGTAATCTCAAAGACTTGGGTATGCAGATCTTATAACTTATGCCTTAATCTATGCAAGTGAGGTTCTGGAAGAAGAACCTAGAAACTATAAGGAAGTTATGAGGAACCGAAATAAGACTGAATGTATAAAGGCCATGGATGATGAGATGAAATCTCTTCACGATAAAAATACTTGGGAACTGATCAAGAAACATGTTGGAGCCAGGTTAGTCAGCTGTAAATGGATTTTCAAAGTTAAGGAAGGAATCAAAGGAGTGGTGTCGAAGAGATACAAGGTAAGGTTGGTTGCAAAGGGGTTCACTCAGAAAGAAGGTGTCGACTTCAATGATATGTTCTCTCATGTTGTGAATCACAGGTCCATTCGAAGGTTGCTTGCCATGGTGGCACAGTTCGACCTTGAACTGGAACATATGGATGTGAAGACTGTGTTCATGTATGGTGATCTTGATGAAATAATCCTGATGAGGCAACCTGAAGGGTATGTCGAAGAGGGGAAAGAAGAGTATGTGTGAAAACTGAAGAGATCTTTATATAGTCTGAAACAATCTCCTCGAAAGTGGAATAGGAGATTCGACAAGTTCATGGCACGCATAAGTTTCATCAGAAGTCAGTTTGACCACTGTGTTTACTTCAGATTTCGACCTGGTAATTCATTTTCTATTTTGTTGCTTTATGTAGATGACATTCTAATAGCAAGCAACAATGTCGAAGATGTAATGAGGGTGAAAGCTGAACTCAATAAGAAGTTTGATATGAAGGATCTGGGAGTTGCGTCCAGGATTCTTGGGATTGACATCTGGAGAGATAGAAAGAAATCGAGATTATGCTTATCTCAAGAGGCATACTTGAAGAAGATTCTTGATAAGTTTGGTATGTCGAATTCAAAGCATGTTGTGACTCCAACAAAACCTCAATTCAAGCTGAGTATAGATCAGTGTCCCAGTACTGATGTCGAAAGAGCTTATATGAATAACATTCCATATGCTAATATAGTAGGTTCTTTGATGTATGCTATGGTTTATACTTGACCCGACATAACATATGCATTAATTCTTGTAAGCAGGTACATGTCGAATCCTAGAAAGGCTCACTGGAAAGCATTGAAGTGGATTCTAAGGTACATAAATAAGTCTCTAAGCAGAGTTCTAATTTATGGTGGAACATTGGGTTAAGATAATAAAGCAACAATCGAAGGATATGTCGACTCTGATTATGTAGGTTGTATGAATTCTAGAAAATCTATTTAAGGATATGTTTTCACTATGTTTGGCACAACAATTATTTGGAAAGTAACACTTCTTAAGGTTGTTGCCTTATCAACCACTGAAGCAGAATATATCACCCTAATTGAAGTTGTAAAGGAAGCATTGTGGCTTGAAGGTTTTTCAAAGGTGATGAAACTTCAAGGTCGAAGTATCACTATTAAATGTGACAGTCAAAGTGCAATACACATGTCGAAGAACTCAGTCTACCATGAGCGTACCAAACACATTGATGTGAGGCTGCATTTCGTCAGAGGGGTAATCGATCATGGAGAAGTCCATGGGCTGAAGGTTTCGACAGATTATAATGCTGCTGATATGATCACTAAGATGTTGCCCAGTTGCAAGTTTTTCTACTGTATGCAGTTGATAAAGCTGCATGAAGAAAGCTAGTCTGTTTCTTGTTGGTATAAGGTGTGTTCCAAGGTGGAGATTTGTGAAATATTGGAACAAACCCTAATACGAATAACATGGCGTCAAAGCCTGCTTACATGTTATTGTTTAATTGGGCCTTGTGTTATGGATCCAATTGTTTAAGTTAACTTGTACCCTAAGTTAGCTTTTAATGGGTAATTGTTAAAAAGCCCATTAGGTTAGTATGTTAGTTTTATTATAAATATCATATTAATCTCTCATATTTTGCATAAGGGAAAATAGGAAGATACAACCCTAATTCAAAAGTGAGAGAGTTTATTTGTTATTCTTGTATACTTGTAATCTTGTTTTAAGAGAAAGGAAATAATATCAGCTTTTAACCAATCCTTGTGTTATCTTTGGTAACCCTAAACCCTAACCCTTATGGATTTCTTGATCATAAAGAACCCTATTATACTTTATTTCTAAGGTATCCTATTCACAACACAAATCTTATTACATGTAGAAAAAACTACCAAATATATTCATCGAAAATGTTACATATTAATAAAATTTCATGTATTCTTTGTGGAATTTGCAACGAAATCAAAATTATAAAAATAAATAGTATATTATTTAAGAAAACTACAATAATTTTCTCAGTTGTACATGCAAATTTTTCTCCAAGAAACTCAGATGTTTGGAAGTTAATTTTCAAATGCATCATGTACCATAATCAAAGAGGTTTTTCCAAAAGTAAGTTCTAGATACTATTACTTGCAACAAGAAAAACCGCATGTATCCATGATAAATGTCAAATATTAACAAAAATCACCAGAATTTATTGCGAAAAACTTCAGACACGTCCAAAAGATAATTTTTAGACGCGACGAATGAGAATTATTGGATTTTCATATGATACGGAAGATACATATAAGGTGTATTGTACAACATCATATTTTAGTAAGTGTTGGATTCTAAAAATTATGAAAAAGATATTCTATCTTTTGGGTCGGCCTATGAGATCTATATGTTTCACGGGTTACGACAAACTTATTATATAAGTTTCAAATTAATTCTATTAAAACTAAAAATATTGGGTCATGCTAACTTGTTGCTTAAGGACACATGTTAAAAAAACTAGGGATAATTATACGAAACCCCCTTGCCATTAGGGCGAGATTCGGTTTTTCCCCCCTGAAGTTTTTTTTTATCAACTCCCCCTTATAAAATCAAAAACCATATTTCACCACCCCCTTTTACTTATCTACTGTTCATCATCTTCCCCAACCACTCTCCTTCATCCTCTCCTTCATCACCAAATTAGGGTTCATGAACATATCCAAAATTGATTCTGAACCCTTTTCCCTTAAAGGGATATGGCAACCTTAGTTTGAAATTACAGGTGTTTTTGGATGCATGGAGCAACAATTCTGATTCGCTTTGGTTGAAGGATGTATTTTCCGTAGCAGAATTTCTTCCTCATGGGAGCTTATTTCTCATATGTCGAGTTCTGTGGCAAACGACAATAAGACTAGTTTTTGGCATTCGATTTTGTTATGTAATTTTTCTCTTAAAGAATTGTATCCTTTGCTTTATTAAGCCTGCATCAGTAAGGTTTTTTCTATCTCATATTTCGGTGATTGGGATGATGGGTTATGGCATTGGAAGCTCTTCGAAGTCATGTCAGGGATGTTTATCGGTGTCGCTTTTGAGATTTCAGATCTGAAACAGAGGCTTTTGGGTTTTCAGGTGCAGCATCAGGTCCATGATATGTGGATGTAGATGCCGGATAGTAATAAAGGTTTCACTGTTTCCTCTTGCAACGATTTTCTGTCTTCGGTTGATTCGCAGAATTTGCTGGATATGGAAAGGTCAGACTTTATGAAGACAGTTTGGTGATGAAGGAGAGGATGAAGGAGAGTGGTTGGGGAAGATGATGAACAGTAGATAAGTAAAAGGGGGTGGTGAAATATGGTTTTTGATTTTATAAGGGGGAGTTGATAAAAAAAAAATTTCAGGGGAGCAAAACCGAATCTCGCCCTAATGGCAAGGGGGTTTCGTATAATTATCCCAAAAAACTAAAAATAAAAGTTTATGTTACAAAACAATACAAAATTTATTATAATTTTTTTTTATAAAATCAATGCTTACTTTTTATTTATTTAGCTCTTAACTTGTGCTCTTAGAAAAAAGTTAACATTATTTTAAAATATTAATGTTTTGATAAAAAATAACAGGGACAAATTCCTTTTGAAAGGAAGAAGGCATTGAAAGTTAAGAACTTTGAACCATTATCGGATCTGAAACATTTAAGGGTGATTTTGAACTGATTTTCTATTAAGGTAATAAAGTAAATGGAACTTTTATTTATTTATTTATTTATTTATTTCAGGTTTATCTTTAAGGAATATAACCCATTTAAACCTTAAAAAATCATCTACAAGAGTTAGAAAGTACCTATGACCTAAAACAAAATTAGTAGCAAAAGGGTCCCACAAGTCAAAAGTTCAAATGGGGCATGAGTATTAGTGAGGCAAATAGGAAAGAGAAATTTATTTTGTTTTGAAAAATGACATGAATTACAAGGGTTCATATCATTTTTATAAGGAATAAGAGAAAAAATGTTTAGCCATAGTCTGTATACTAAAATTTGAAATGCAACCTAGTCTTAGATGCCAAATTTCAAAGGAATTTGAAACAAAAGAAATCCAAGTGGAAGGAACATCACTGGTATGAATCACATAAAGTCATATGTGCAATTTAGTTGAATAGATAATTTGCTTTGACAGGTTTTGCAAAACATGACATTGGTTTGAGGAAAAAATATATAGTAATCATTGTTACTGGTCAACTTTGTGACTTAGATTAAATTGACGTGAAATTTTGGTATATATAAAACATTGTATGGGGTTAAGGAAGGAGAAATAACAATGTTGTCAGAGATACAGGAAATCATATGAGAACCATTGGGCAAAGACACAAATACTGTAACACTCAAAACACCGCACGTAAATATTAATAAAATCATAACAAAATTTTACAGTTTTATTTGAGTGTCACAATCAACTTCATAACCAGCTCACTGATACGTTTTCAAAACATTTGTTCAACATGCAGCGGAAATACATTTTTAAACTAATATGACTTAACTTCAATTACAAAATTGTTTTTCAAAAGAAATAATAAATAACAACAACGTCGACCCGACACCCAAAACGACGTATCAGAGCCACCACCCTAAAGACGAGAAGTACTCCAACTTCACTGATCACCACTCGACTTATCGTGCTCACCCACACGTTACCAACGGGAGGGTAACATTCAAACAGAAGGGGTGAGATACTTACATCATAAAGATCATATAATAAGAATTAAGCAAGTATCCTAAAATACATCACTTCTCAACAAATACTATTCAACAACAACTTATACAACAACTACACATACTCACACATCATATACAATAACTACAATAGTTATGCAATGAGACTCGACTCGACTATATGCATGCGGTACCATAATTGTAACGCCCCGATTCGATTTTTCCAATTTTTGTGGAGTCTTTTATTTAATTTGTATGATAATTGTTCTATTTGTGAAATTATCATGGTGATATTTTATGTTGAGGAATTAATGTGATGATATGATATGTTGTGGGATTTTACCGTTTTGTGAATTTTCGGGTAAAATTGGATTAAAGGGTATTTTAGATATTTGTTATTTAGTGATAAGTTAGAAATTAATAGGATTGGTATTTTGAGAGAAAATGATATTTAGGTGGAAAGAATAGAAAATAGAAATAGAAATAGAAAGAAAAAGAATATAAGAGAGTGAGAAAGAGTGAAATAGAAAGTTAGAAAAGAAGAGAAGGAAAAAGAAAAGAAAGAAAAGGAGAGAAGAGAAAAAGAAGAGAAAATAGGGAAAGTTAGAAAAGCTTCAAGATTGCTCCTAGGAATCGAAATAATCGGGTAAGGGTGATAAGCATTGTTATCTTAATATTGTGTATGATTATGTATGTGTTTGATTGGTTGAGTTTTGGTTTTGATGGAAATTTAGAGAAGATGAATAGTTAGGGTTTGAGAGAAAATGTGAGAAATTGGTAGATTAATCGGTTAGAAATCGTTATAATCGAAGTATGATGTTAGATATATGCTTAAAATCATGTTTATGGAAGTATTGTGGAGATTGGGAAGGTTTTGGTAGGTCTGTTACGCAGCTGGAAATTCTGAAAATCGCAGTGGTCGCTCAGCGAGCTACCCCTCGCTCAGCGAAAGTTCCAGGGTGATTCTCACTCAGCGAGCGAGAGGGCGCTCAGCGAGCCTGTAGATTTTGAGGGGTTATGTGTTTTAATCTGTAGCTTTAGTTTCGGATATCCGTTTTTAGTGATCCTCATATCGATTCGAAGCTAAAAACATGTAGGATCTATTGATGCTAAAATATGTAATTTTTAGCTGAGTTTTACCCGACTTTTTCGATAAAACATAATTATGTTAATTATGGAATTGTGGGTTTGATTGTTGTGTTGTGGCCATTTGACAAGTAGATACATTGCTTGAATTAAATGCGAATGTATGCTAATTGTATGAGATGAATGCATAACTATATTGTGAATATGTATGCATTTTCAAGAATGTTGTGTGTCATTTTGCATGTAAGCATAATGTATGCATTCTTGTGTTGTGGGATTCTTTGTGAATCCGTTGTAGCATCGTGTGCTCATGTGGAGTGTGAGCGATGACTACAACAAGATCGTGTGCCCATGTGGGGTGTGAGCGATCAGATTGTGTGCCCATGTGGAGTGTTAGCAATCCAGAAACATCGTGTGCCCGTGTGGAGTGTGAGCGATGGGTGATATATTCACATTGATTGTGTGCCCGTGTGGGGTGTGAGCAATCAGATTGTGTGCCTGTGTATGGTGTGAGCAATCCATAAACATTGTGTGCCCATGTGGGGTGTGAGCAATGGGTTAACATCGTGTGCCCGACGGGGAGTTACTTTAGGTAACAAGCGATGATTCCATTTGGTTCCTGAGTGAACCTGCTGAAATGTTGAGTCGGTACCGCATTGCATCTGCATAGAGTCGTGTGTCGGTCTCTATGAGTTGCATTTTATCATTTTAATTATGATATGCAGAAATAAACATGAATGTGCATATGTTTATTTGGAGTATTATAGAGATGATAGTATGTGTGATGAAACATACTTGTTGGTATATATGCATGTTTGATATATGTATATGTATGTGATTTATAAATTTGTAATGTATATGTGTGATTAAACATAGCTAGACGCATGTTTATGCGAAACGAATTAAATTGAGGAATAAACATAAATAATGTAAGTTTATGTGAATTAGTGAATTGGTGCATGATGAACATGCTTGATTTGTGTATGTACACGTTGCAAAGTGTATAGGTGATGAGGTATGAATTGTGGTGAGAATATGTTTTATGTGTATGTTATATGTTGATATATATAATTATATGCAATGTTATTATGATAATGTTTCTCACCCTTCTGCTGTTTTATGATGCTCTATGAGGCATTGCAGAGTAGGTTGCTGGATGACATATTTTTGTGAAGCTCGTCTTCATCTTTTGGTCGGTCGGCTCTGATATGTAGCACCAGGTAGTTAGGGTGGCTTAGTGCCGTTTTTGTGATGCATTGTGTACATGTATCTTTTGGATGAATGTTTTGTATAGACATGAATATTTGTTGTTGGCATCAAACTTGTTGATATATATATATATATATATATATATATATATATATATATATATATATATATATATATATATATATATATATATATATATATATATGTTTGATGTTGTTGTGAAATGTTTCCGCTGTATAATCATTTATCGTTTGGGAATTACCCTATTGTTGCATATCTATTATGAGCAGGTGTTGTATGTTTTTAATTTCAAGCATAATGTGACATGTCTCTTTTATACCATGTTTAATTATACTCTGATGAAATTTTAAATACGTGCCTAAATGATTTTATGATTATTTGGGGGTATAGAAAGGGGGTGTTACAATAATCCGATCTCTATTTCAAGATCCAGGTCCCTTCGGAACTCTCGACCCCTCTTTTGTGGTCCAGTATGATCCCTATTTCATGATCACACCCTCGGCCCCCTATTTCATGGTCACGTACGATCCCTCTTTCATGACCGCACCAACATCACAACAACGACATACCTCACCTTGGTATGTTACACAACTATGCAACATGTCATGCAACACCAATGACATACATGCATACTCATTACCACTACATCATACAACATCAACAACAGCAATCACATATCGTAACATTTATCAATCACTACTAATCATCATCAACACAATTATTATGCATTTCATAACTTATAATCATATAATTAAGTTCATATCACAAAAATGCAACATAGCATATACAACATATCACGTACTCATATCCCATCATTTAGACGTATGAAACATACCAACACAATACTACTCAACAATTCAATAACATTAACGTCCACAAACACACATATTATGTTTAGCTCAATTATATTAATTATCCCTATAATTAGGTGTATAATTTTCCTCTCGCTACTTCTAGCTACCCCACTTCACTTCCTAAGCATTACTAATGAATAAGAATAATTTTTTGTAGTTTTTCGAATTTAAAAATCAAAATTTTCTGCTCCAGGTCTCACTCAGCGAGGGGGCTTGCTCGCTAAGTGAATAGCCTACTGACTCTTGCTCTCTAAGCGAGCTATGCGATTTTGCAAATCGCAGCTCTGCTCTCAGCACCCAACCTGCTACGAACTTCTCACGTATTCAACACCAAACCAGTCAGAAGCCACAACATTACTCAAATTCATCATTTAATCCATACAATTAACATCTAACTGAAGGAAAATTGCGATCTAAATGCAGCGGAAAACAAAAAATTTCCTTTAGTGATCCTTACGAATGAGCATGGTCAGTGATAGAATCGTTACCTCTTTGTGGCGATTCAGATCTTTGATGCAGCGATCACAAGCGTTGATGAAGTGCAACGCCTCTACTCAGTCCACACGAACAGCTTCCGGTCACAGTGCTAGCTGCTTACGAACGGAATTATTTGAGTGAGAAAAGAGAATCAAAAACGAAATTGCATCAAGTGAAAGCTTCATCACAAGGGTTCCTTTTATAGACTCTCTTGTGGGCTGCGGGCTAAAAGCCTAATTCACATGATCCATAATAATATTATATATTATTATAATAACTATTATTATAATAAATATATTTATTTTATTATTATTTTATAACCATTATAAAATAACAATAATTATTATTATATTATCCGAATTTCTATTTTCACTTAAGTGCACCGTACCTTACGGTGTTCCTTTGATTTCTCTATCTCTCATCAAACTGTCCTTATGTGTGTGACCCTGTAGGATTTCGTAACGTTGGTAATTATATTAAATTATATATTTAACATAATAAACAGTGAGCGGTATCTAGCAACACATCACTGCTACCCAAGTCACGAAAATGTCATGTGATCTGACAAAACCTTTTTCGTGATAATATATGTTTGTACAATTACCCTTTTGCCCCTATGTCTATATTGAACACAAGGCATACACTGTGTCATCCTTGTCCAGTTCAATATTGGGCCCTTAGACATTTCTCCTGTTATGCAGGATTGGCAAATTCCATCTAGGACACTCATGTCCCTCAGCATGCTTCGTGGAGTGCCCATCAACTGTCTTTATGATCATCCAGTTACGGATAATGTTTGATCAGCAATAAAGCACCCGACTCTACATCTAGGGTCCATAGTGGTTTCAGGTCGAAGGGTGGTAATACACCATTATCACCATGAGAATAACTTATGACACTTTGCATAACATACTATGTAGTATTCTCATAGCGGGTCAATCCGGTATAAATATTACTCCTAATATTTATACCTATGTCAAGACTTGATAACTCTTTATCCATGATCCATGAGATGTGATCATTAGTCTATCTTCATAATAGTCTCAATGCTTTAATGTTATCCCACTTTGCAATAAAGCTTGACTACGGATATTTTAAGAATAATGTCTTTATGTTTAATGGGATCTCATGATTAAGTCACACTTAACATTTCATTAAACAAACTAACTATTCTAGGGACTTTATTATTCTGAAAGACAAACATAATAAAGAAATGCCTTTTATTATTAAACGAATAATCCGATACAAGTACCAAAAAGTATTGGCCTCTAGGGCTTACACCAACACTAACAATAATCAACAACACATAATTCAACCTAATCATTCCCCAATCCATCACAATCTCAACCCCTAATTCTCAACATACCTAATTCCCATTATAAAACCCTTAATATGGAAAAATCCTACACTTACCTTAAATTTCGTTGAGGAATTCTTCTCCTTCGCGTACTCTTCTTCCCGATGAAGCCTTTTCCTATTCTTCTCCTCTTCACACCGTTCACGATCGTTCTTTCTCTCTTCCAAATACGATTATGATTTTTCCTTTTACCTTATTTCCAACATAAACCTTAAGACCCAACTTATGATCTTCCCTTTTTACCCTTAATACTTTCACCAATTGACCACCTTGTCCTTATCTCCTATTTATTCCATTTATTTTATTTAACCTCTAATAATACCATTATCCACCAAAAATATAATTTAATATCACAATCATTTCCGATAATATATATTATCCTTCACGCATCACAATGCAACATTTCAATAAAATATGTAAATAAATTCGGGACGTTACAAATACATGTATGATGTTATGGTATGATGTAAAGGAATCTAGATGAAAAGTAATACGGTCAGTTGCTCCGGTGTCTAGAATCCAAAAGTTAAAGCTCTTACAAATATTGGTGTATGAATGGGAGTTCAAAACAAAAGGAGAGGTCATGATGGAATTGACATTTGATTTAGGATTCGATTGTTGAAGCAACACACAAATACTTTGAAATTATTCTTGAGTAAAGCCAAATTAGGAGCTTGATGAACCTTCAGATGGAGAAGGAGAATTTGAAGTATTGTTCACTTTATATTGTGAAGTACATTGGACATATGACCGCTTCTCCCTCTTTGTTTATAGCCTGGTGGATATCCACGTTTCAAGAAACATGTGTCCACGGTATGATTAGTTCGTCCAAAATGAGTACATAACCTGTTAAATCCTTTAGTCGGAGAATAAAATCTTATCCCTTTGTTAAATTGTGTTCCATTTTCATTAGAATTACTCTGTGCACTTGCATGAAGAGCAATGATCATGGATTTAGGAGAATCTACAAGTTGAATTCAATTCACATTCTTGTTGAATAACCAACGAAAAAAGTTTTATCAATATCAGGAATGAGATTCATCATCATGATTTGGGACTTTGAATGTGAAAACAACTCATTAACCCCTTCAAAAATCTAATTAGTCAATCTTGCTCAAGATAGGTTTTAGTAAATTCAACAAAACCCCACAAGAACAAGAAAATGAACATTTACAACAAGGAAGGGGACAATAGTTATATAATTCATCCCAAAATTTTTTCATTAGAGTAAAATATTTAAAGACGTCAAGAGTACCTTGGCGAAACTGGTACAAATATTCTTGAATGTCTAAAATATGGAAAATGTAGCTCCGTGAAAACCTAATATAAAGGTTCCTCCCAACTCCGGGTGCAGTATCGATCCATATAACAAACTTCACAATCGATTTAGGAATTGACATTTGAATCCAAAAGAGAACCATAGTATTGCAGGGAATCCAATGCACATAAAGAGGATCAAATGTTAAGGGTTTAGGAAATGAATCATCAACTAATTTGTCCAATGTGTGGAAATTCTTGTTGTCCAATGGTGGAGCAACAAGAATCAGTGCAAAATTTTCATTTGAATGTAGATAGTAAGGATTTATAGAATTTGTTACAAAATAAAAAAAGTCCTGGTGATCCATAAAGAGTTGAATTTAAAAAGAAGAAGATAAAAAAAAGAGAGGAAGAAATGATCACCAGAACTCATTGAGCTAAATGAGCTCTTATATCATGTTGATAGGAGAAGAATAACATAATGGAAAAGAGAAAAATCTCATTATCATTTAAAGTGAATGTATTTTCTTACATACACATTATAAGATCATGTTATATATACATCTTATGTACAAGGGCAAAAAAGGAAAAATACAAACTATCCAAACTAACTTATAACCATTTCTCTAACAAACGTAAATTAGTTAGGCTGAGATATAAACCCCATTTTACAAGCTACTCGAACCAATCCTCGAATTTTTTTTTAATATAACATACTTTATAAAATAAATTTCCAAAATAACATATATTTGAAAAAAATTACCAAACTAACATAGTTTGGTAACATGTTCGCCAAATGGTTTGTTGAACATGTGTGATTCATTACCAATTCGCCAAATGGAATGGCATGATTCAAAATTTTTGAACCAATTCGCCAAACCATTTGGCGAATGCATGCAACATTACAACCAATTCGCCAATTGGAATGTTGTGCATGTGTTATGTGATTAATTTTGTCTTTCATATTTTTGTTATATATATATATATATATATATATATATATATATATATATATATATATATATATATATATATATATATATATATATATATATATATATATATATATATATATGTGTGTGTGTGTGTATAAGTATATATATATATGTATAAGTATGTGTATATATATATATATATATATATATATATATATATATATATATACTTATATATATATATATATATATATATATATATATATATATAAGTATATATATATATATATATGTATAAGTATGTATATATATGTGTATATATATATATATATATATATATATATATATATATATATATATATATATATATATATATATATATATATATATATAAATATAAGTATATTAAAGAAAATTATATTTAAAGAAAATTATTGATATAAAAGAAAATTAGAGAATATGAGAAAGAGAAATATATATTAAAAGAAAAATTATTATTAATAATTCAACAACCACATTACAAAAACTAATTTCCCGCCCTATCTAACTGTCCCCCAGTACCAACATCCACGGGGATGACCCCGTCTTCGAACTCTACCACCAGGTTGTCGAGGTTCCGCTTGTATTTGTGTGTTTGGTGGAGGCGGTTGTTGTTGAGTCCATGATTCAGCTTGTCCCCAATTACGTGGAAGGTTGCTGCCAAAGGCGCTGCCGTAACTGAGTTGTGTGCCCATGTTTTCAAAGCTGGGTCGGATAGGTTGGGCTGGGTTGGATTGGGTTGGGTGAGGACGATAGGCTTGACCAAACGAGGATATTGCCTCGTTTTGAGAACGAAACAAAGGTGGGGGGCTATAGGTTGGTGTGGACATGAAGGGGTTGTCGGGGGTATAGTGGTGTTGGCAAGGCTCTTGTTGTTGTGATTGGGTTTGTGGCATGAAGGGGTTATGTGTTTGGATGAATGACCTATGGGTGTTTGAAGTCGATGGCTGGAATTGGGTGGGGTAGTCATGTTGTGGAGTTGGTGGTTGGGCATATGCTGCGGCCTGCGAGCGGGGGTCAATCAAGTATGGGTTATCAGACACCCATTCTTGCATAGTAACTGACCTAAACCAAACTAAATATTCTCTAGTTGGTTTGACATTTTGCAGCACCTGGTCAGTTAGGACATGTTGGCGTCGATCCCTCCATTGTTGACGTAATTCCCTTGCAAAGTCTCTCCAATCCTCCATGTTCCACATGTCACTTACTCTTTTCAAATGCCAATTTCCCAAACATGTCGGAGGGCCCGGAATATCCTGTTGCATTCCGAACTGCATTTTCACCCGATCTGTTTGGTGCATTTCAATTGTAGTGAAGCGGATGATTGGAGTTTTTGCCGTCCAAATTTCAGCATCTTCTGGGTTAGGCTCATGGTCGAGTGCTAAATATGGGCGCCAGATGAACTACGGAAAAAAAAATTCGTTTAGTATAAAATTATTTTAGTTAATAAAATGCATTAAAACGGAAAAATATTTTTTAAATATGACAATACCTGATCGATCCCCACGTGGTCTAACAATTGGCGATATAAAACTATAGAACTTCTTGGGTTTCTACTATAATCCATCCCAAGATCGGACCAGCTAAGCACAACAGATTTAAACGCATTTAGATACAATAACAATTTAAATATTTAAAATTTAATATGTTTTGGAAATAAAAATTAAAAGTGGACTTACTGGTTTGCGTAGGGGAACGGGCATGGATTCATGTTGCGTGGGGCAAGCATCGGCAGTCTGGAATACCCCCAAGCTTGTAACAAAAATGCACACCCAAAAAAGGTACAAGTATCCTTTGCGGCATTTTTACAAAGGCTACTGTACAAGTGTGCCAAAACAGCTGAACCCCAACTGTATGTATTTACATTGTTGATGTTTCGCAACAATGGTAAATACATCATATTTATTGTGTTCCCGGTACCGTCGGGAAATAAAAAATGACCAAATAAAAGCATAATATAACACCGAGTTTTTTGCATTATTTCTAACTCGGTTGAATCTTCGGTTAAAATAAAACTAGAATAGTGCTCTCTAAGGACTCCTAGATTTATACCTGAACCCCGACTACGAGTATTTGATGGCTGCTCCTCGTCAATTAGAGGGGCACCCAGCAAATCCGCAACTATAGAAACATCCTGGTTCACCTTACCAAAGACGGCTTTGCCGGATACACGTAACCCCAAAAGCATGTATACGTCTTCCAAGGTGACAATGCATTCACCGAAGGGCAGGTGAAAGGTGTGTGTCTCTGGCCTCCACCTCTCTTGGAGTGCCAAGATGAATTTTGAGTCTATAGAGTTGTTGTGCACCTTAATGACTTCCCCAAATCCGCATAACCGTAGACACGGTTCAATGATCGGATCAAACTCAATGTAGTCGTGCACCCGACACCGAAATCTTCTTACATTCTGTAAAAATATTCATCGAAATAAGTACGCAATAATATATATATGTATGTATAAAAAAAAATAAAAAAAATAAATATATATATATATATATATATATATATATATATATATTTATATATATATATATTATATTTATATATAAATATATATATATATATATATATATATATATATATATATACATATATATATATATATATATATATACATATATATATATAAATATATATATATATATATATATATATATATATATATATATATATATATACATATATATATTTATATATATATATATATATATATATATATATATATATATATATATATATATATATATTAGTATGAAACTTAGGGTTTATATAACTTAGGGTTTATAAAATTTACGAATATTAAACTTACAAATCTTAAGTATGCGTAACAAAATTTACGGATATTAAACTTACAAATGCCGCGATATTTTCGACTGTGCCTCTGTGTTGATCTCCCATCGTTAGTAAAGCCATTTTCGATTTCGAACTGATACTTGAGATTTGATATTTGATATTAGATGTTGAACTTTTTTGAATTTTGATTGTGTGATATTTTAGGTTTGTAAGTATGGTTTATATAACAAGTTTCATTTGCATGGTGCGGATTGAACAAAAACAACTCAATACACATTCGCCAATCCATTTGGCGAATTCAACTAAAACAAGTACACTGATTCGCCAAACCATGTGGCGAATAAGAACAAGAGTTTTTTGCATGTCCTGTGATTGGTTCATCTGCGTGTTTGTGGATTCCATATCTTCAATCTGATTGGCGAAAGTGAATGTTTGTGGATCACCAGCACACTACACAAGGGTCCAAGGGAATCTCTGCATGGTCAATGGTTCAGACATTGGAACTCAACACGAATCTCTTCTGCGTTTTCCAGCTTTGCAGGTCTCATAAATTGCTAGTGGATTCGCCAATCCATTTGGCGAATTGGCCTGAATTCACCTTGGTTCGCCAATCCATCTGGCGAACGTGTTATGCATGCATGTTTATTTAGTTTAGTTAGATGGATTGGTTAGTTACTAGTTAAGTTAGTTTAGTTACTTAGTTTGGTTAGTTACTAGTTAAGTTAGTTTAGTTACTTAAGTTAGTATTAGTTAGTTTATGATTAGGTTAGCTTAGTTAGCTTAATTAGGGTTTAGTTAATTAAGTTAAGTTAGGGTTTCGTTTAATTACTTTAGTTAGGGTTTTATTTAATTAGTTTAATTAGGTTAAGTTAAGTTAGTTAAGTTAGTATTAGTTAGTTTATAATTAGGTTAGCTAAGTTAGCTTAATTAGGGTTTAGTTAATTAAGTTAAGTTAGGGTTTCGTTTAATTACTTTAGTTAGGGTTTTATTTAATTAGTTTAATTAGGTTAAGTTAAGTTAGTTAAGTTAGTTTAGTTAGTTTATAATTAGGTTAGCTAAGTTAGCTTAATTAGGGTTTAGTTAATTAAGTTAAGTTAGGGGTTCGTTTAATTACTTTAGTTAGGGTTTTATTTAATTAGTTTAATTAGGTTAAGTTAATTAGTTACTTAAGTTATATATATATATATATATATATATATATATATATATATATATATATAATTAGGGTTTCATTAATGTGTATATATATATATATATATATATATATATATATATATATATATATATATATATATATATATATATATACATATATATATATATATATATATATATATATATATATATATATATTTATACATATATATATATATATATATATATATATATATATATATATACTTATACATATATATATATTTATACATATATATATATATATACTTATATGTGCAGATGCATACACCTATATGTGCAGAAGATAGCCCTATATGTGCAGATGCTAGACCTATATGTGCAGAAGATAAGACATATGTGGAGAAGATAACCATATATGGTGCAGGAGATAAGCCTATATGGTGCAGGAGATAAGCCTATGAGACATTAATTCACATTAATTCAGAACAGTAAATATAACCATAAAATATATTTTTGCCTTTACTATTTATAGATTATTTTCATATCTTCATTGTACCATAAACTGCAAAACATTTTCGTATCTAAAATAGTCTTTGAATACGAACTATGTCTCAATTACCTCAGTATATGATCAACGCCCATACAAATGGCGAAATATTTGAATGTAACCATTCTGGTTTCAACTTTCGAAACACCGAGGTTACTCGGTTCTCAATCGTCCGACAATCCAATTTCGCTCATCTAAAAAAGAGATTGGAAAACAAAATGCAGCGTGGTCCAGTGGACGTCATTATTTACAAAAATCCAGTATTCTATGAGGATAACCAGGTCATGTATTTCCAATTAACTATATCTGACGATGATAGTGTTCGTACTATGTTTCTAAGCCATGAGTATTCTGGTTTCAATGATATCGAGTTGTATGTTACGTTTCACCAACAACAAATGTCTCAGCCCATTGATCATTCGCAAGTCTTTTCCGAATCTGACAATGATTTGGCTGAAGTGGATGTTGTTGATGAGGACGAGGAACAAGAGGAGGCAGTAGTTGATGAAATGGTCAATGAAGACGAGGTCCCGGCCAGTCATGTATATCGTCCTCCTCCACACATGACAAACTTGAACTTGGGAAGTGAAGACCCATCTTCAGACATATTTTATGATCCGTATCCACAAAGGCAGGGTTCATTAAAGGAGGGCGACCATTTTCGAACAAAAGAAGAATGCGTTCGAGCTATAAAATTTTACCACATGGATTTATCGGCTGATTATAGGGTCGACCGAACGAATCCTACACTATATATGATACGTTGTCGTAACGTGGCATGCCCGTTTCGATTGACAGCATCATACAGAAAAAGAAGTGAAGATTGGAAGGTTGCTTCAATGGGACCGGAGCATACATGTGTCAAAACCAACTCACTGCAGGATCATCGGCAACTGAGCTCTCAGCTAATATGCAACGATATCCTATCAATCGTTGCTGACGATCCTTCGGTCAAGGTCAGCACGATAATTAAGCACATAGTTCAGAAGCACAATTATACTCCATCATACAGGAAAGCATGGATTGCTAGAACTAAGGCTGTTGCCGTTGTATTCGGAAATTGGGAGGACTCGTACAAAGAACTCCCAAAGTTTTTGCTGGCACTGAAGCACTATGCACCTGGGACCGTTGTCATCCTTGAGACCTTGCCGGCGTATACTTCGGAAAGTCATTGTGTTAGTGGAAATGGCATATTCCACCGGCTCTTTTGGGCTTTTGACCCATGTATAAAGGGTTTTTCCTTCTGCAAGCCTATAATCCAAATTGATGGAACATGGCTCTACGGGAAATACAAAGGAACTCTATTGATGGCAGTGGCACAGGACGGCAACAACAATATCTTCCCAATTGCATTCGCTATCGTCGAGGGAGAGACTGCCGAGGGATGGAGTTTTTTCCTTAAAAATCTTCGCTTGCATGTGGCTCCCCAGTCTAACTTATGTTTGATTTCGGACAGACATGCATCAATTGAGAGTGCATGGAAGAATGTTGATAACGGCTGGCAGGAACCGCCTTCAACACATGTCTATTGTATTAGACACATAGCGCAAAACTTCATGAGAGAGATCAAAGACAAGACACTGCGGAAGAAGGTCGTGAATGCAGGGTACTCATTAACCGAACCGTCATTCAAACATTATCGTGACGAAATCAGACTGGCAAATGAAGATGCGTTCAGATGGATAAACCAGATTCCTTTAGATAAGTGGACCAGGGCCTACGACAAAGGACAACGCTGATGTCACATGACAACAAACCTCGTTGAATCAATGAACTCTGTTTTCAAAGGAATCCGCAACCTACCGATAACCGCTTTGGTGAGGTCAACCTACTTTAGGCTCGGAGCACTTTTTGACACCAGGCGTTCAAAGTGGAGTTCAATCCTACAGTCTGGTCAAGTGTTCAGCGATAGTTCTATGACATTCATCAAAGACGAAGCATCCAAGTCTAACACACATGTGGTCACCGTGTTTAACCGCAATAAGGGACATTTCAATGTTGATGAGATCATGGATCACAACGAAGGGAGACCGAGGGGATCCTTTCGGGTAGAACTTGACAACAATTGGTGCGACTGTGGTAAATTTCAAGCCTTTCGCATGCCTTGCTCCCATGTCATAGCGGCATGTTCGAAGGTTCGGCTGGACCCTTCAGGCTTACTATCCCCTGTTTACCAAGTGCACAATCTTTGCAACGTCTACAACAAAAGCTTTCCGGTTGTTGCAAATGAGGACTACTGGCCCTCCTACAACGGGGAAATAGTCTGGCACAATGAGAACATGCGAAGAAAGAAAAAAGGCCGTCCTAACAGCACGCGTATTCGCACCGAAATGGATACGGCGAATAAGATGGTGAGACTGTGTAGTTCATGTCGTCAGCCCGGTCACAATCGTAAAAAATGTCCCAACGTTGGACCAAGCTCAACATCGTAAATTAAATCATTGTAACCGTTTTTATTTTAAATGGATGCCTAGTTCGTTTAATTCATATCAGTAAAATCATACAACCACAAACACGAACATACATAAATAAAACAAGGAAATACATGATTCAGAAAATGACCGTACATAAATAAAACGGAAAAATACATAAATTCAAACATGACCATACATAAATAGAACAACTGCAACATTCAACAAATCTATCCTATCAGAACCATCAGGACAACTTCACCTCCGCCTAGCATCATCGAAAGAACACCTGCATCATTGACAATTTTTCTCCATTTCGTCACACCAGACTCCACAACCCGCTTCTCAATTTTAATTATCTTTTCTTTGTGGCCGATCTCTCCTTCTAACCAGCGGGTTAATTCTCTGTGCAAGTGTTCCAAAGTTTGGGGGTTCCATAACAGCATCTTCAGAGGAGGCTTTGTTGCCGAGAAAAACACTAAAGCATTTTTCTTCAAGATATCAAATTTTGGAAGTGGTTCTTCTGATGTTGAGGAAGACGGCGTCGATGCATAACTAGATGGACGGGGAGAAGCCATATTTTGAGAGAGGGAGACTGAAAGGACTGAATTTTTAGGGTTTCTAAGGAAGGAGTGAGGTAAATCTGATGTTTATGAGTGAGGCATCCATGTCTCTGAGTGACGCATATATATAGTAAAAAATGCTAACCCTAAACAACCTAAACACATGCAACATTCCATTTGGCGAATGCATGCATGATGTTACAACACATTCGCCAAATGGTGTGGCGAATTAGGCCAATTTTTTTAGGGCTAGCCAATCCATTCGGCGAATTGCACCTAAATTCCACAAGTTCTCCAATCCATTTGGCGAATGCATTACCAAACTATGTTAGTTTGGTAATTTTTTTCAAATATATGTTATTTTGGAAATTTATTTTATAAAATATGTTATATTAAAAAAAAATTCCCAATCCTCCTCCCCCAAACTATGTCTTGAATCACACAAGAATTAGAATGAAAAGTGACCATACATTTCATATCACGTGTGTTAATTTCATATGTCATCTCTTCTTTTATTTTGTTGAGTTTTCGTCCTCTTTAGCTAACAAAAAAAATAAATCATAAAACTATATCCAATCACGTGATTGAACCTAGTCTAACAAGAAGACATGGAAACTACAGAAATGAAATCAATAGCATATAGTACAAATTATATACTGTAGAACTAGAGTACTAATAAATCTTGTTCATACTGCAAATAAGAGAAAATCTGTCATAAACAAAGATTAGTTTCACCACTTTCGGTTGTTGTGGAAAGTCAGACCATACCTAGACAAGTTTCTATCTCAAGAATCTTTTTTATCTTTGTTTTTATTTTCAATTTCCAAAAATAGTTTTGTTTTATTTGTATGTTTTATCAAAGGTTTAAGATATGACAAATATACGTTATCTTTCAAAACTAAATAAGAGATCAAAACTAAATAGTGAATTCTAATTATTGATGACAAATCAATAGTGTTTTATCAAAAAAGATAGAGAAAATGAAATATATATATATATATATATATATATATATATATATATATATATATATATATATATATATATATATATATATATATATATATATATTATTATTAGAGATATTTTTACTCCTGAAGTAAATTTAAAAAACTTATTCCAAATTATAACCATTGATTTTCATTAATCTAACGGTTTTAATTGAGAAAAAATATTTTCAAAAATAATTAGATTAAATGACCAATTAAAATCGTTAGATTAATGAAAATCAATGGTTATAATTTGAAATAAGTCTTTTAAACTTACTCCTGGAGTATGAATATTTCCAATATATATATATATATATATGAGAGGACCTTAACCTTCTATATGTTTTATTAATATTTTGATAATATAAGGTAATACTTAATATTGGGAATTTTATGTCCTTTCTTTAGGAATATTTCAAAATTTGAAAATATACAGAGTATTTTTTAATTAATATTTATGTGATTAAATGAATGCATGTATTTATTTTAAAAAAATTGAAACGTTGTTAAGCATGCATATATTTTTGGGAACTAGCAATAAAAATAAATTTATGTATTTCATTATAAATAAGGGTGGGAAAATGTAGACAAATTAACAGGGATTTAAAGTCTAGCCTACATAGATCAATGTCAGACCAGACCCTTTTTTAAATAAAAAAGGCTTAGGCTTTTCTATAAGCCTACTTAAGTTAAATAGGTTAAGCCGCAGGCTATAGAAAAGACCTTATAAGTCTATCAGATCGGCCTATTTATTAAATATGGTGTTTTTTTTTATATTGTATTTTATTCTTTATATTAAAATACAAGAGTAAAGCTTAGTTATTTTTAAGAATTTATGAAAATAAGTTGAAAGAAATCTTATGAATAATGTTATAAGGTATTTTCATAAGTTCTCTTAAAAAATTATCTCACAAAATTTATACTACTAGGTAAGCTCAGAATAAATCAATGAAAACAAATATTTAGTTTCATTATACTTTTGATTCTCTAGTCTAATTAAATATTTGTTGAATTTCTTATTTACATATATTTAAAATATATAGATTTTTTAAGTAGGCTAATAGGTCAATCAGACATTCGAAAATGCCAGACTCAGGCCAAAACATAAGCCTTTGATAGGCTACAAGCCAGACTTAGGCTTGAAATTTTTTAATAGGCCAGATTCAGGCTTGGCAAAACATAGCTCGGCCCAGCCTATTCCCACCTCAAATTATAAGTGATACATTTTATTAATAATTTTCCTTTTTTAATATAAAATTAGTTATTAATATTTATTTCTTTTTTGGAAGATTAGGTCTAAACCCAAAGAATAAGTATTTGTTCTTAAATTTTTTTTTGTTAAATACAATTCAATAAATTATTCCACCAAATGAAACCATTTTAACCAAAAGACCAAAAGAAGCATTCGCAAGACTATCTCTCCATATATTTCTTTAATTGTATGTATGAGAGATTTTTTATATTATAAGCATGTATATTAAAGGAGAGTTAGGGGATCTCCGACCAACAATTTAAGTTACAAGCACAATATAACACAATTTGAAATCTAAAAAAAATAATAGAAACTTTTGACCACTCGTACAAATTATATCTAATCGATTTTGTTGCCCTTAATACCATCCACCTTCAAGATGATAGAATAATTCTTTGAAATATAATATCAACATTACAAATTTTGCTATTAAAAAGAATTTGGTTTCTCGACCTCCATATACTCCAGCATGTTACAAACCAGATTAAGCATACCCAACGAGATACAACACCTCCTAACTAAACTTAAACACCACACCAGAGCATGTCCATAACAACTCCCTTCATTGATCCATGGAATGCCAACACATTCAACCACCATCTTTTAAACCAATTGAATTTTCGGGCAGGTGAAGAACACATGAGTATTATCTTCAATGGAATTAAAACAAAACACACACACACACACACACACACACCTTATCATGATTATTTACTATAATTCCTTTGCCTAAAAGATTTGCACGGGTAAGATGTCCATCCAAAACCATTCTCCAACCAAATAACTTGAGTTTCAATGACATGTTGGTCCTCCACAATATTTCCAAAATTGAATTGGATGAGGCCTCCAATGCCACGTGACCACTTGCATTCATGATATGGTCATAATAGTATTTAATAGAGAAAATATTACACAAACAAAGTGGCCAAATCCATCTGTCAACGACATCGACTACTGGTTTAACATCGTTCAACACATCCACTAATTCTCGCAAATCCTCTTCCAGCATGGTATATTCCATGAACTATGATGATCGGAAATTCCATTTCCAAGCTCCTTGCACCCACTCCCCCATTTCACTTACAATCAAATTTTTCGTCTCCGTAGACTTAAACAACTCAGGAAATAACGACAAAAGTTTAGCATTCCATACCCAGTTGACAAACCAAAATGAAACTGAACCACCCTCCCTAATTTAAAAGATAGTAAGTTAGTGAAGCTTACCTCCTCTATTAGTTTTCTTGCCTCCAACAAGTCTCTCCACCACAATGAGTCGAAACCAGAATTTCTAGAAGCATCGTTACTCAATAATCTTCTTGCCAAATTACCATATATGTATTATAACAGATCCCTCCATATCTCGTTAACATCTTGCAAAAATCTCCAAAGCCACTTTGATAGCAATGCCAAATTGAACTTACTGATGTGTTTAATTCCAATCCCACAACTTTTTTTTATTTGAATAAAGAATTCCAACTAATCCATATCACGCTTCTTTTATCCAAAGACCCAGGCCATATGAATTTTCTCTGTAGTTTGATGATCTCTTTCATAACTTACTGTGGAGCCTTGAAGAATGAGAGATGATGAATAGATAGATTGGAGAGGTCATAATTTATCAAGGTAATCCTCCCCCAATCGACAAGAGCTTACATATCCAAGTTGATAATCTCGCCCTAAAGCATGATATAACAAGATTCTGATATATTTTTTTTATAAACAATCTCATTCATTAGATGAAAAGGAGAGAGTACATATATAGAGAAAGAAAATGTGAGGACATTTCTCTTCCACAAGTTAACAACACTAATAATTAAGTCAAACAAGTTATGAAGATCAAAAGGCTTTGAGAAATTAGAAGCCAACATGAAGTTACCAATCTGAATTCTTAATCCATTCAACCAAGCAAAGTTCTTCCGCTAGAGAAAAATGAGTTTTGGAACGCCAATCTTCAAATCTATTCAATTAAAGATCATATCTTTAGCTTTATCGCTAGCTTTATCACGTTCAATTCGATTATTTAGGTTCACAATATTGAATAAACTCACAACTTGTGGATGAAACAATTGTTGACCGGAAGGAGGAGTTTGATTTGCCACATCCCAAGCTAGATTCTTACTCAAAAACACTACTTCTTCATCCAAGCTTCTTTGAGGTATTTCATCAAATACCTTGAGCACAAACTTAAGACAACATAAACTTAATATTAACACACCCAACAAAACAAACCAAGCAACAAAAAACAAAACCCACAACAAAACAAGAATAATAATATAACTATTACATGAACACACACATAAACTCACGACCTCCTTATCTTCCGGGTGGCGGCGGCTCCAGTGGGGATCGATTTCCATGTCCGATCCACTTTGTACCATCGGTTGGTGGAGGTGATTTTGAAGTTACAAACGATTGTTGGTTGATGGCGGAGAGGAGGAGCTTGATGGAGGTTGGAGGATGAAAGATGTGTGAATCTAACATGGATGAGGGTTTCAAAGGAATGAAAAGAGAAGAGGGGAAACTTATAGTGGAGAAGAAACCTCCATTGAAGAGGAGATGACCATCATAATGGTGGTGAATAGCTCCGATAAAGGAGGAGCCCCTACAAGAGAGGAGACACCCACCAAAAGAGGGAAACCCTAAGTTTAGAGAGAAGGGAGAGCTTCTCTTACTAAACATTTTTTTTTTGGAACAAGATTCTGATCATTGAATTAAAAGAGTTGATGCAATGAAACAATCTTTTAAATAAAGAAAGAAATTTAAACAATCTAATTTGTAGTTTTCAATGCACAATCTTTGAATTAAAAAAAAAGAGAGTTAATAAACAAATATAAAGTCACTTTCTAACCAAAGGTTAAACCATCTTTTGTCATTAGCAATCTCAATGGACAAAATAACAACCATCAATTCAGCATAAACAAAATTAGAAACACCGATTATAAAAAACTCTAGTAAATAAGCCTTTAAAATCACTATAAATACCAACACTTGTAGAAAAGCTTGGGGATCCTCTAGATGTCCCATCATCTAAGTACATTTAAGTCATTGCTTACAAGAGGATCAATCTAGTTAACTTGAGTGGTTTTAGGAGAAACTAGAGCATGACAAGTAGCATAAAAAATTGGATAATTTTGAATTCTTGAATACAGGAGTGCATTTTGTGGATAAGAAAACATCTCGCTTCATTTTGTTCAACATTGACGAACCACGTCTTGTTCTTGTAAATCCAAATGTACCAAATAATGTTAATTATTTCTAATCGAATCAAATTCTTAAGTTGAGAGCTCTTATATTGATTCATTATGAAAATGAGATAGTGCATTGAAGTGAAGTCCAATGGTGTCTCAAGAATAATTAAGAACTAGTTTCAGATTGCAAAGTAAAAGAGCACACAAAAAAGATGGTGATTGTCTTCAAAAGCATTAATGTAAAAATGCAACATGAAACCATAATGAAACTTTATTTATAATATTGTCACCAATTGACAAAGCATTATGATTTTTTTCTTTTCAAATTACCAAACATAAATGTTGGAAGCATAAATGTCTTTAAAAGAGTAAAGTAATTCAAAACCAGATGGTATTTATCATATGTGAGGGGGGAATCTTAATTTGTGATTTTATTAATAAGAGACAGTTGAATAGTGATTGACCAATCATAAACCTTGGCAGTCAAGTTAGCCCACACAATTAAGTAAATTCAAATTATCAATAATTGTGGAAAATTGAAACAAACCCTAGTACGAATAACATGCCGTCGAAGTCTGCTCACATGTTATTGTTTAATTGGGCCTTGTGTTATGGATCAAATTGTTTAAGTTAGCTTGTACCCTAAATTTGCTTATTATGGATAATTGTTAAAAAAACCATTAAGTTAGTGTGTTAGTTTTATTATACATAGCATACTAGTCTCTCATATTTTGCATAAGGGAAAATAGGAAGATAAAACCCCAATTCAAAAGTGAGAGAGGTTATTTGTTATTCTTGTATACTTGTAATCTTGTTTTAAAGAGAAAGGAAAAAAAAGTAACAGTTTATAACTAATCCTTGTTGTTATTTTGGTAACCCTTAACCCTAACCCTTGTGGGTTTCCTAACTAATCACAAAGAAACCTATTAAAGAGAAATCACACAACGTAATATTGTTGAGCCTTGGTGATAAGGTTCTTCGACAGGTATCAAAGGAGACGACGGCGTCAGGGTTATGGTTGAAACTAGAAGGTTTGTACATGACCAAATCGTTGGTGAATCAACTCTACCTGACAAAGTGTTGACTGAGTAGTTGGATATGTTCAACAAGCCGATTCTTGATCTTTAAAATATTGATATGAAGATCGATGATGAAGATCAAGCGTTGTTGTTGTTATGTGTTTTTCCTAGAACACATGTCCACTTCAAAGAAACCCTCTTGTATGGAAGAGAGTCCCTGACCATTGAAGATGTTCAATTTTCCTTGTACTCTAAGGACTTGAATGAACGAAAGGAGCATAAGCCTTCGACGGTTGGTGAAGGTTTGACCGTTAAGGAGAAATTCTTGCGAAATGATGGTAAGTTCGACAAGAAGAAGGGTAAAAGTCAGCAAAAGCCTTATAGTGGTGAAGCATTTGGTGTTCGATGCTATCATTGTAAGAAGGAGGGTCACATTCGAAAGGTGTGCCCTGAACGCCTGAAAAATCATTGAAGTAATGATAATGGCAATGATGTCATTGTTCAAGATGATTTCGACTCATCTGATGTTCTTGTAGTTTCGAGCGGCGACTCAAGAAAAAAGTGGATTATGGATTCATTTTGAACTTGGCACATGACTCCAAATAAAGACTTGTTCGAGGAATTATGTGATCAAGATGGTGGATCAGTGCTGCTGGGAAACAACAAAGCTTGCAAAAGTGCAGGTATTGGATCTGTAAGATTCAAGCTCCAAGATGAGTCAATAAGGCTATTGACTGAAGTTAGGTATGTACCTGACTTGAAGAGAAATTTGATTTCTCTTGGTGAATTCGACAAGAAGGGACATGTCTTTCAAGGAGAGAAAAATATCCTAAGAGTCATGAAGGGGTTGTAGGAAGTCTTGAGACACTACAAGAAAAAAAGAGATTTACGACACTTGAGTTGCGACAGTTATCCCAAAATCGTCCTTATTCCTGAATTGTGACGGTTGTCACGACGGTTAGGGTCAACTGTCGCAGATTTGTTACGACAGTTATCACAAAACCGTCCTTATTCCTGGATTGCGACAGTTGTCACGACAATTAAGGTCAACTGTCGTGGCTATTTTGCAACAGTTATCACAAAACTGTCCTTATTCATAGACCGCGGCCGTTAGAAACTGGAGCGCAACAGTTGTTACAACAATTATCGCAGAACCGTCTTTATTATGTTTTTTACTTAATTTTTTATTTCATAAAATAATTTTTTTCCGTTGAGCACTAAATAACTTTTTATTAGGTCACCTAGTATAGACTATAACATAATATTATTTTTTAAAATGATATCTATCATTCTTACAAATATTTCACACTTATAATTTTTTTATTAACAACTTGTTAAAATTGTTCTCATATAATTTATTTTATAATTTTAATAAAATATTAATTATAGGAGACCTTTCTTGTATGTTTGATAAAAAAAATTGTAAACATGTCCCCTATTTGGAATCGAAAGTCTTCCTCATTCTAACAAATTATAAGTGCTTCTCGCACAAATTAGGGTTTAGTTTCATCATAGGAGAGAGCGTGAGAGACAAGAAGAAGCAGCAACCACGGAAAAACTTGAACAAGTTCAGTGTTTCGGCCGCAAGAAGAACGTTGTCACCGTCACCTATTGCAAGTGCGGCCGTGGTTTGATCAAGATCAACAGCGCCCCCATTGAGTTGGTCGAACCTTAGATCCTCAGGTTCAAGGCCTTTGAACCAATCCTCTTGTTGGGGAGAATCTGATTCGCCGGTGTGGATATGCGAATCCGTGTCAAGGGAGGTGGTAAAACCTCTCAGATTTACGCCATCAGGAAGAGCATTGCTAAGATTCAAGATTCTTTGTTACTTGAAATAAAATGTAAGGACTCCAAATTAGCTTTTCCTATTATTGACACTCGTTATTATTTTGTTTGAATCTACTTCTTCAAATTTATGAGCCCTAAATTGCAAACCGTAACACAAATCTGAGAGTCATATCCATTATGCTCCGTTCTCTCCAACATTAGAAAAAATGATCGGTTATAGGATTCATGTGAGAAATAACTAGTTGAGTATTTCACTTTGTGTGATTTGTGGTAATCTATGGAAATCGTTTGACCGTTGTTTTAGTGTTTCACCATCTTCCCACTTAATTCGTTAGGTTTGTTTAATTATATCTTGTAAATAATATTTAGCATGGTTTTTTTTATTGCAGTTCAAGGCTTGTATACCCTTGAGGCTGAAGTTGTAAGTGGTTCAACAAATGTTGCATCCACGAAACTGTTGTCGAAGACAAAATTATGGCACATGAGATTGAGCCATGTCAGCGAGAGGCCTGGTTGAACTAGGGAAACACAACGTGCTAGGTGGTGACAAAGTCGAGAAGTTGGGGTTTTGTGAACAAGAGATTGGGTCTCGTCCCACACCATCCCTACATTAATAATTCAAAAACCAAGTGAAGGTTCTACAACAAATCCAAGATTCCTAAACCAATCACCATGTTAACATAAGGCAAATAAGTTTTGACAAATTGAAACCTATAATTTCCATCAGTTATAACAATCAATGCTTATTGTGATTGATGATTTTATACCTCATCAAACTCCTAAGTCCTAACAACCCTGCAACAACAACAACAACAAGCTAGTGTTCCTCAACAAACCATCTGTCATCATGCTTTCACAGTAATAAAACAATAGTTCAATACAACTCATAACAAAAATATACGAGGATTCATGGCAGCAAAGATCAAACATGTATGCACGAACTTGTAAGTAAATTAATAACAATCACTGCATAATACATGATAAACCTCCAGCTCATATTTATCTAGTGGATATCATCACTAACTCAGTTTACCAACACCAACCAATTTCACTAACCTTAATCACCCTAACCTAATTCAAACAAATCAAAACAACTATGCTCTAACCTATTCACCAAACAGACCCCTAATAGAATAACTAAACTAACCTCTAACTAATTTTTCCACCCTAACAAACTATATCCAACTATCAGTTAATCACCATAACAAACCTAACAGAAATTTTATCACTACCCTTTCTACCATGATTGAAGCTTCAGCCATCATGCACTTCAACCACTTAATCATAACCGCAAAACCGTTTCAATTCGATCGATGGCATCATTTATAGCATCATCGTCCAAAACAGGGGTATCTTTTTCTTACACTCATGCAGAAGGGATTCTATGTATTCCCTTCGATCTCCATCACTGCAATAAATATAGACAAGAAAATTCAGAGATGATTTTAAATCTTTGTAATAAATTAAAGGTGAAATACATCACAACATTACCAACCTTATATTATTTTCAAAAGTCCAGCAGTAATGCTCTGATTGGCAACACCAAGTTTGTGCTCAACTGAAGCTCTAACTTGTTCTTCGATAGTTTGTACCTTGTTAAATTGTAAGCAGAAGATACTTTAGCATGTTTGATAATATGACACTACATTTACAGTATTGATAAAGATGACAGGATTGGGATGAATAAAATTGTTCCCAGTGAAATTGAGAAGCACGGATTTGTGACCTCTCTTCACCTCACCTCCTTTTACAAAAAACCACTCAACCAGCTACTCCTAATATAGTTACAGGCCTAATATAAACAATAACAAAACAAAAAACTCACATAATCGTTAAGAGGAACTATTTTATATGGAGTTGATTTTTCAAAATACTGGAAATTGAGATGACCCAATCAACCATCCAGATTCTAGAGACTCTTTTGCTCAAATACTCCCTCTTCTAATGAAGTCCATAACTTACTCTTTTGCTCAAATGCTCCCTCTTCTAATGAAGTCCATAACTTATCAAACTCGTTATCATCGATTTCAGAATTACTAAAAGAATAACTTGTCTCACCATCACTAAACTCAATTTCTTCCCTGCAACAAAAGATCAGACCTACTTAAACATTAAGTAAAATTCTTGAGTTATAACTTATGATTTAAAAACTATAAACCATTGTAATAATGAATACAACATTGTGGTTTTTGATGTCCCTTAAATCAAGGTTGCATCAATTGTGCAAATCTTTATAATTGAACTGCAATAAAAAACCATGCTAAATATTATTTACAAGATATAATTAAACAAACCTAACAAATTAAGTGGGAAGATGGTGAAACACTAAAACAACGGTCAAACGATTTCCATAGATTGCCGCAAATCACTCAAAGTGAAATACTCAACTAGTTATTTCTCACATGAATCCTATAACCGATCATTTTTTCTAATGTTGGAGAGAACAGAGCATAATGGATATGATTCTCAGATTTGTGTTACGGTTTGCAATTTAGGGCTCATAAATTTGAAGAAGTAGATTCAAACAAAATAATAACGAGTTTCAATAATAGGAAACGCTAATTTGGAGTCCTTACATTTTATTTCAAGTAGCAAAGAATCTTTAATCTTAGCAATGCTCTTCCTGATGGCATAAATCTGAGAGGTTTTACCACCTCCCTTGACACGGATTCGCATATCCACACCGGCGAATCAGATTCTCCCTAACAAGAGGATTGGTTCAAAGGCCTTGAACCTGAGGATCTAAGGTTCGACCAACTCAATGGGGGCGCTGTTGATCTTGATCAAACCACGGCCGCACTTGTAGTAGGTGACGGTGACAACGTTCTTCTTGCGGCCGAAACACTGAACTTGCTCAAGTTTTTCTGTGGTTGCTGCTTCTTATTGTCTCTCATGCTCTCTCCTATGATGAAACTAAACCCTAATTCGTGCGAGAAGCACTCATAATTTGTTAGAATGAGGAAGACTTTCGATTCCAAATAGGGGACATGTTTACAATTTTTTTATCAAACATACAAGAAAGGTCTCCTATAATTAATATTTTATTAAAATTATAAAATAAATTATATGAGAACAATTTTAACAAGTTGTTAATAAAAAAATTATAAGTGTGAAATATTTGTAAGAATGATTGATATCATTTAAAAAAATAATATTATGTTATAGTCTATACTAGGTGACCAAATAAAAAGTTATTTAGTGCTCAACGGAAAAAAATTATTTTATGAAATAAAAAATTAAGTAAAAAACATAATAAAGACGGTTCTGCGATAATTGTTGTAACAACTGTTGCGGTCCAGTTTCTAACGGCCGCGGTCTATGAATAAGGACGGTTTTGTGATAACTGTTGCAAAATAGCCACGATAGTTGACCTTAATTGTCGTGACAACCGTCACAATCCAGGATTAAGGACGGTTTTGTGATAACTGTCGCAAAAAATCTGCGACAGTTGACCCTAACCGTCGTGACAACCGTCACAATTCAGGAATAAGGATGATTTGGGATAACTATCGCAACTCAAGTATCGTAAATATCTTTTTTTCTTGTAGTGAGATGAAATCTCTTCATGATAACAATACTTGGGAATTGATCAAGAAACCTTTTGGAGCCAAGTTAGTCAGCTGTAAATGGATTTTCAAAGTCAAGGAAGGAATCTAAGGAGTGGCGTCGAAGAGATACAAGGCAAGGTTGGTTGCAAGGGGGTTCACTCAGAAAGAATGTGTCGGCTTCAATAATGTATTCTCTCCAATTGTGAAGCACATGTCCATTCGAATTTTGCTTGCCATGGTGGCACAATTCGACCTTGAACTGGAACAAATGGATGTGAAGACTGCATTCTTGTATGGTTATCTTGATGAAACAATCCTGATGAGGCAACCTGAAGGGTATGTCGAAGAGGGGAAAGAAAAGTATGTGTGCAAACTGAAGAGATGTTTATATGCGCTGAAAGAATCTCCTCGACAGTGGAATAGGAAATTCAACAAGTTCATGGCACGCATAAGTTTCATCAGAAGTCAGTTCGACCACTGTGTTTACTTCAAATTTTGACCTGGTAATTCATTTGTTATTTTTTTTGCTTTATGTGGATGATATTTTAATAGCAAGTAAAAATGTCAAAGATGTAATGAGTGTGAAGGCTGAACTCAAGAAGGAGTTTGATATGAAGGATTTGGGAGTTGCGTCCAGGATTCTTGTGATTGACATCCAGAGAGATAAAAAGTGTTCTGGACTGGGCCGTGATGGCATACAGGGCACGACCCAATACATAAAATGCTTAGGCCCATGCATCCGAGCTGGTGAATACGTCGGGCAAAGGCCCGCGCATCCGAGCTGATGATACTCTGCCTTGTCACCCCACTACGTGTCGGGCAGAGACACATGCATCCGGCCAGCCGACCCTCCTTCACACATCACCTGCCCATACTACGGGCGTATGCACGATGTCGGGCAGAAACCATGTCTGCCAGCTCATCTGCCACGTCACCCAACTGCCCTTCATTATCTCCTGAGAGATAGGGGCAGTTGGACCAGGGAGCAGACCTTTGGTCTAGGTCTTCACACTTCTTACGCGTTCCTTGGCAGCTCCTCCTTGGGCCTAGCTAGATCAAGCCCATTAGGAGCCTTGGCCCAGCGCTGGGGGCTCAATATAAATACCCTTTCATGGCAAAGGGTCAGGTATTCTAACTCACTCTGAAATAAACTTAACTCTGTACCTTTTCTAACTTAAGCATCGAAGTACTTTGCAGGTACACCCCCTCTCTCATCCCATTCTCTGGCCCACTCTTCAAGTCCGTGGAAGGCCCTCCTGATCAGGTAAGATCAGTGGCGCCGTCTGTGGGAACTAGCTATCCCCATCTTCATCAACAGAAGATCAAAGCTTATTCATTCCTGTCCTTCCAACATGGCCGGAGAATAACCTAGCGAGCGCAGTCGTCCCCTCGTCGACTATACTATGGACGACGGCCCGCAGTCCCATGAAGCAGACGCTCGAGACGGTCGTCCAGCCACCCCGTCTCCGGAGCCCCAAAATAACGGGGATGCCCCTCACGTTCAAAACCAAGGGGTCGAGGCATTTCATCCCATCCCCGTCCCCGTCGAAGGAGACGCCACCATGATTGCTATGGTGAACGCCCTCAACCAGGCCGGTTCTATGCTCTACCAGCAGCACGAGAGAATCATGGCCCTAGAAGCTGAACGACAGGAGGTCCGACCCCAAAAGGAGAGGAGGACACAACAACGTCCAGAGGCAACGAAGAAGCGAGGACGTCGCTCCCCAGAACCTCATGTCAGCAGGGCACGCGCCCGCCACGACAATGGTCGATCGGGAACATCACCAAGGCGCGAGCGCAGCCCCGATAACAACGAACTCTCTCCACTGAGGAGCGACGAAGAAGACCTGCATTGTCCCCTGTCACGGGAAATAATGGAAGCCCCGCTTCCCAAAGGCATGGAAAAACCTCCTAATCTAGCTGTGTACGACGGGACTATCGATCCCGACGACCACGTCGACAACGTCAACGCGATGCTCGACTACCGCAATGACATCACCGGCCACCTTAAATGCAGGCTGTTTTCAACAACCCTCAGGAAAGGGGCCATGGCCTGGTACAAGAGCTTGTCCCCCGAATCCATCACGTCTTGGAGAGTCATGATATCCATGTTCACAAGGCACTTCACGGCTTCCCGGCGTCACCCCAAGACAAAGGCGACCCTTGAAGCCATAGTACAAAAGAAAAATGAAACACTACGCTCGTACATTGAGCGATTCAACCAGGAAGTTGTCGAGGTGGATACCACCGAACACATGAAGAAATACCTCCTCGAGAGGGGGCTCTTGCCCGGCAGTGAACTCAGCAGAGCCGTCGGAACAGTATACGAGGAGGAACGAAACCCCCAAGCATGACGAGGCAGAGAAGAAGAGACCCCGGGAAGACACCCCCCCCGACAACTCTCCTTATCAAGTGGCCCTCTGCGTGTCACGCCCAGAAGATTTCATCCTCCCCGAGCCATTGCCCGAAGGCCGAATCACTGCACTCAGCCCCTGGGAAGATTTCCCGACCGCACTAGTTATATCGGGTGGAGGGATTAACGGCGAGGCTGCTGCCCTCTCGGTCAAACGCAAGTTCGACGAGCTCCTTCTGACTGCGCCCGAGCAAAAAGCGACGCTGACAAAATATCGGGGTAAATCCAACCCAATATCCTTCTTTTTAGAAGAGCTTCCGGGCGGATCCCCGAATTCGGGCATTCCACTATTGATCAGGGCAAGGATGGCCCAGTTCGACGTCAGGCGCATTCTGGTCGATCAGGGCAGCTCGGTGGATATCATGTACGTCCACCTCTTCAAGACCCTGAAATTAGACAAGACCAACCTGGCCCCCTACGTCGGATCCGACCTCCAGGGATTCAATGGAGCCACAACAAGGCCGTGGGGATATGTCGAGCTCCTAGTCACCTTCGGGGAGCAGGAAACGACCAGGGAAATTAAAATCCAGTTCCTGGTCGTGGACTGTCCGTCCCTCTACAATTGCATCTGAAGATGAAGTACTACACCAAATTGGGCCGTGTAGTCACCATCCACGGTGACATCGAAGCTGGCCGACGATGCTACGACGCCGCGGTAAAAGGACAGGCCACAGTCAATACAAAGAGTAGCAACAAAAAATTCAAGACTGAGGATCCTCCCCCCCAGGGAATTAACACCATCGACCTCGACTGCCGCATTGGTTGCGACGAGACTGAAGAATGGAAACCCGTCGAGGAACGATCTCCCGAACACCCGTTCCGACCGATCCCCGACGGAGAGTTCGAACTCATCCCTCTGGGGGACGATCCAGCCAGGACAGTAAAGATAGGCAAGGGATTGCCCGAGGGAACAAGGGAGAAGCTCGTGGCATGCCTCAAGGAGAACTCCGAACTCTTCGCCTGGAATGCCGCGGAAATGCCCGGTCTGGATCCTGAGATCGCGTGTCACCAGCTAGCTTTAGATCGGGCAGTCAAGCCCATAGCACAGCGTAGGCGCAAACACTCCCCCGAGAAGGCGGAGGCTGCCGAGCAAGCTGTAAAAGACCTCTTAGAGGCAAATTTTATTTTTGAAGCCCAGTACACAACCTGGCTCTCTAATGTAGTCCTCGTTAAGAAAAATAATGGAAAATGGCGTATGTGTGTTGATTATACTGATCTTAATAGGGCTTGCCCCAAAGATGCTTTCCCCCTCCCTAACATAGACATGCTCGTGGACAATTCTGCAGGTTTTAAACTCTTGTCCTTCATGGACGCATACAGTGGATATAACCAAATCCCTATGTCGACCACGGACAAGAGACACACGGCATTCATGACCCCAATGGGCAATTACTATTACAACGTAATGCCGTTCGGGCTCAAGAACGCCGGTGCCACATACCAACGCATGATGAACAAAGTCTTCAAGGAAGAAATAGGGGACATGCTCGAGGTATACATGGACGACATGATCGTCAAGTCACACGAGGAGGTTAACCATGCTCGGCACCTATCCAAAGTCTTCGAGCAGGCGAGGCAGTGCAAAATGAGGTTCAACCCTGAAAAGTGCACGTTCGGAGTACGAGCAGGAAAATTCCTGGGTTTCTACCTCACCGAAAGGGGGATCAAAGCCAACCCCGACAAATGCCGGGCGTTCTCGGAATTTCCAACCCCGAGGACCAAAAAATCAATCCAATCCCTCAACGGAGTGCTCACCTCACTCTCCAGGTTCATCGCCAAGTCCGCCCAGCATGCGCTGCCATTCTTCAGACTCCTTCGTAAAGAAGCCAACTTCGAATGGACCGACGAATGCGAGTAGGCATTACTCCATTTAAAGAAGGTTCTCTCCGAACCCTCGGTCTTATCACGACCATTAGAAAAGGAAACCCTATACCTGTATCTGTCCGTGGCGACCGAGGCCGTCAGCGCCGTTCTAATAAGGGTAACCGACGAGGGACAGAAACCCATCTATTTTACGAGCAAAGCACTCCAAGGCCCCGAACTCAGATACCAGCAAATTGAAAAGGTCGCCCTGGCCCTTATAAATGCGGCGAGGAGACTACGTCACTACTTCCTCGCACACACGGTAAAAGTAAGAACCGACCAGCCGATCAAACAATTACTTGGGCGGCCAAATATGGCCGGCAGGATGCTCAAATGGTCACTGGAACTCTCCGAATTCGACATACAGTACGAAAATAGGAAGGCTTTGAAAGCCCAAGCACTGGCCGACTTCGTCGCGGAAATGACCCACTGCTCAACATCGACTGACGGCGCCCATAAGTGGACGATCTTCGTCGACGGCGCCTCCAGCACATCAGGTAGCGGAGCCGGGATCATCCTCGAGAATGAGGACGAAATCCTGATTGAGGTCTCATTAGCACTAGCCTTCCCGACGTCGAACAACCAATCCGAATATGAAGCTTTTATCGCCGGTCTAAGATTAGCCGAGGACCTAGGAGCAAAGGAAGTAAAAATATCAACAGACTCCCAGCTCGTGGCCTCACAAGTACGAGGAGAGTACCAAACCAAGAACGACAACCTTGTCGAATACTTGTCCCTTGTCAAAGAAAGACTCGAAAAATTCGAGAAGTGGGAAGTACAGCACGTGCCTCGCGAGCACAACACACGAGCCGACATCCTCTCAAAACTAGCCAGCACGAGAAAGAAGGGCGGGAACAAATCAGTCATTCAAGAGATCCTTCCTCGGCCTAGCATCGAAAACTACCTCCTCCAATCGAGGTCAACACGATCGGGGATACTCATTGTTGGATGACACCTATCTACAATTACCTGACAAAGGACAAACTCCCCGTCGACCCAAAGGAGGCGGCCACCACCAAACAACGGGCATGCTCGTACGTACTCCTCGAAGGGAAACTCTACCGTAGGGGGTTCTCCATCCCATTACTCAAGTGCGTCGAGGAAGAGAAAGTCCCCGACATACTTGGAGAAATACACCGGGGAATTAACGCCCAGCACCTCGGCGGGCGATCACTCGCACGAAAAAGCCCTTCGGGCAGGCTACTACTGGCCGACCATGCAACACGACTCAAAGGAGCACGTAAAAAAATGCGATAAATGCCAACGACACGCCGACATGCACCTCGCACCCCCGAACGATCTAAAAACACTCTCTTCTCCATGGCCCTTCGCATGGTGGGGCATGGACATCCTCGGACCTTTCGTGACCGGATCGTACCAGAATAAATACCTCATCGTAGGGGTGGATTATTTTACCAAATGGATCGAAGCAGAGGCATTGGCTAAAATAACCGCACAGAACATTCTCCGATTCTTTAAACACAATGTCCTCGCTCGGTTCAGCGTGCCCCAGGTCCTCATCACGGACAATGGAACACAATTCATGGACGGGGGATTCCAAGACTTCGTCGCCAGCCTAGGTACTAAGCAGCATTTCACATCCGTCGAACATCCGCAGACGAACGGGCAAGCGGAGGCGGCCAACAGGGTAATCCTACGCGGCCTCAAACGCAGGCTCGGTGAGGCAAAGAGGGCATGGGTCGAGGAGCTACATAGCGTCCTATGGGCTTACCGCACGATGCCACACTCCACCACCGGGGAGACCCCATTCCGACTAACTTACGGCACCGAAGCAGTCATCCCGGTGGAAATACGGGAGCCGACGAGACGCGTGGAGGAACCCCTAGACGAAGAAATGAACGACGAGGCACTTAGAGCCGAGCTAGACCTCGTTGACGAGATCCGTTCCGAAGCAGCCCTTAGGGAGATATCCCTTAAACAAAAAATAGCACTGCGCCACGACGCGAAGGTCATAAAAAGAGAGTTCCAGGTGGGCACCCTGGTCCTCAGAAGAAACCAGAAAAACCCAAGAGAGGGTAAACTGGCCGCCAACTGGGAAGGCCCCTACCGCGTCCGCGACAAGACGAGCAACGAGGCCTATTACCTAGAAAACCTACAAGGGGAAGAACTCGCTCGACCATGGAACACAGAGAAACTTAGACAATATTACAGCTAAATATGTCACGGAGAGATGTGGGAGGTACGACCACGCTCTTCGTCTCCAAAACGACAGAGAGGAACCGCAAGACCCGGGGACAAACCGACCCCTCCAGCGAACACAACCCTCCCCGACGATTGGGATCTCGATCGAGCACCAATGTCGAAGTACCGCGACAGGCAGGGCGCCCAGCTCGCGATGGGAGAGCCCAAGCCTCGAAGCCGGAGTCCCGAACATCGAACTCGGTCTTCGACCCAAACGGGCACGACGCCCGACACTTCATCGGTTCCCTAAACCGAGGAGATCAACTTGGTCGAGCAGAATATAAGTTCAAAAACATAAAAACATGGTACATAACCGAACGAAAAGAATGACCAAAAACAACATTCATATATTTAAAGCAACGGCCGAGGCCAAGTACGCCCAAAGGCCAAATTACATATGCCCGAAGGCCAAAATACATAAAAGGCACGCAGGCCATACATCAACAAGGCACGCAGGCCATATGAAAAATAAATCAAAAAAGAATCAAGACTCCGCCCGGAGCTCCTCTTCAACATTCTCCACCTCATCCTCATCGTCCCCTAGCTCCTCCTCGGCTTCGAAAGGGCACACAATCTCCCCCTCCCGGACACAGTAGTTATGGGCTGACCCCTCCGTCACCAATTCAGGATTCAGAACCCTCAGTTGTTCGACGGCATTGTCAAAACCCTCCTTGAACACTGCCACGAGGTCCTGATTAAGGGAGCGTATGTGCCCCATCAGCTCACCACGGGAACCGAGGGCAAGCTCCTCCTCAGTTTCATCAGCCAAAGGACGAACCTTTTCCTCGAGAGAAGCGAGCTGAGTACGCAGTCCAGCATTATCCTCAATCAACTTCTGGTGCCCGACCAGCTGCTCCTCCAAATTCACCTTGGCCACCTTCAGTTGATCCCGCTCCTCCTCGACCTCCTCCAGCTTTTTTTTCAGCCCCTCCTGAAGCTGGTGCTCCTCTTTGTAGTCCGACAGGTCCTTGGACAGCTTGTCCTTCTCAGACCGGACCTGCACAAGGGCATCTTCCAGCGAGGCAGTAGAAACCGAGGTATCCTTTAAGACCATGGCCGTCTCCATCACCCGGATGACAGCTGCCAGATCCCTTGCCAGCTCCTTCCGCCGGGCACCAGCCTCTTGATTCAGGATAGCCCTTCCTTCGGGCGCCGGCACCGCGATCGCATCCTCGGCTTTGAAGAAGGACCGCTCCACATAGCATGGGGGCAGGAGGTAGCTGCCAGGTTCGCCCGGACTCCCGCCCCCCAATGTCGACCTCAAAAGAGCCCCCTCCGGACGCTTCCGCTTGTGAACAGGAGAAGCTGATAGAGGCAGGCTGTCAGGTATATTAATTGTTGACGCCCGAGGAGGAGAGGAGGGCACCGGACTCGCCGTGTTCGAAGTCCCAACCCCAACGTCTTCAGTGACCACCTGTTGCACCTCAAAATTTGCCCTCACAATACAAGACTTTGTGTGCTAAGAGGTTCATAATGTTCATAAGACCTTTCATGAGGTTCATGAAGTTTACAAGACACTTTATGAGGTTCACAAGGTTCACAAGACCTTTCATGAGGTTCATGAAGTTTACAAGACACTTTATGAGGTTCACAAGATTCACAAGACCTTTCATGAGGTTCATGAAGTTTACAAGACACTTTATGAGGTTCACAAGGTTCACAAGACCTTTCATGAGGTTCATGAAGTTTACAAGACACTTTATGAGGTTCACAAGGTTCACAAGACCTTTCATGAGGTTCATAAAGTCTACAAGACACTTTATGAGGTTCACAAGGTTCACAAGACCTTTCATGAGGTTCACAAGGTTCACAAGACATCTTATGAGGTTCACAAGGTTCACAAGACCTTTCATGAGGTTCACAAGGTTCACAAAGTTCATCATGGGTCAGAAGATTTGACAAATCCCTCAGACAAGGCATTCTCCTAAGCAGTGCATCCAAAACTAGGGTTTTGACTTTAATCAGGCTAAATGGATTTCCAAGACTTCAAGTGAGCTTCATAATATCTTATATGTGTTTAAGAATCCCCATGACAAATTTCAGAACTTTTCTCAAAGGTTTGCTCAGTCAAATGATCAGATAAGTCAAAATCAGTCAAAGCAGTTAAAAAGTCAAACTGAGGTCAACTGTGGTCAAACCAAAGTCAAAATTCATGATTTTTTGCCAACATCAAGTATATGAAGTAAAATTCATCATTTGATCAAGGGTTGATCATGATTCATCAAGGAGATTTCAGATCATCAAGAATCAGAGGTTTCTAAATTAGGGTTTCCTCAGGAAAAGTCAACTGAACTTTGACCAGCCATAACTTTCACATGCTTCATCAAATTTTTCCCATCCAAAGCTCATTTTGAAGTAAATTTAATTCTATACAACTTTGTGTCTCACAAGCCAAGCCCAAAAATGCTTCATTTGGAAGGTATGAGCTAAGACATTATAGGTCCTTTTGAAAGTCAACAAAAAGTCAACAAATTCAAAAGGGCATAACTTGAGAATGGTGAATGATATGGACATGAAACCAATGGGTTTGGTTAGAGGACTCTTCAAGCTTTCCAAAATGTCCAAGAACACCCTCATAGCATTAAAATTTAAGGATATGTGCCCTTGCAAAGTTGGGAAATTTTTAGGTGGTTTATGAAGCAAATAGGGCTTTAAAATCAATTTCTTCCAAATGGGCTTGCCATGTGATGATCCAATCCATACAAATACCTCAAGCACGACCCAAAGCAACAAAGTTCTGATTTTTTATTATTTATTTATTATTTATTTTGATTTTATCCATTAAAAATCAAATTAAATCTAAATAAAATATGAAAACTCAATGTTTGAATGTGATTCTTCTTCTAGAAAGTTTTAATAACCATTCAAAGCTGATTGATATAATCCAATTTCGTGCTAGCTTGATTTGGCAATGTTAGATAAGATATTTTTCAATATTTGGAAGGAGATTTCTTCATCATCAAGGTACTCAAAAAGCCCATAGAACCCACAAGTATTTTCCTAATTTGATTCATTATATATACACAAACATA
The DNA here is from genome assembly GCA_963966055.1 of Lathyrus aphaca. Taxonomy (NCBI): domain Eukaryota; kingdom Viridiplantae; phylum Streptophyta; class Magnoliopsida; order Fabales; family Fabaceae; genus Lathyrus; species Lathyrus aphaca. The sequence continues at coordinate 533,131,430 of OZ014523.1, read as the reverse complement.
ACCCAATGCAGAGGGCACGAATTCTCAGCCTCCAAGCATAAGAACAAGCTTCAAAATTTTGAAAGAAAACTCAAATTCGGTTTGATACTTCCAGCCACTCTCAAGGGATTTTGAAGGTTACATTGTGTTCCTTAGGACTTGTAGAACATGAATACATCATCATCATCCTCAAAAGCACGCAGAATCGCATAAACCGCATCCATGTTGTTGCTTGTTTTAAATTTTTCGATTTCACTTGTTTATGCGTTATAAATGACAATTGATCATATATTCTTGTTTGTAGTAACCTTTTGAATGTTTTTGGGTGATTTGATTTGAGTTTTGATGCAGGAATGAGGTTTCGCCATTTTTAGGGTTTTAGAAATTTGAAATCGGGAACCATAGACAGAGGCGATTTCCCATGAAATTGACAAGTTATTTGGACTCATAGGACTGTCATGAATTGATTTATGCCATCGGAATGAATTTATCTTGTATGCAATGCGTTTTTCAATTCGCAGGACCTGTAGCTACGAGCATAATCCGTCACTACAAGTTCTAGTGACGGAAGAGGTGTCACTAAAACCTAAGTGGACGGCTGGAGCTTGAAGACGAAGCTGCGCGCCAAATTCCCATTTCAAATTCTAATATTATATTTCATGTTATTGTTGTTATATATGTTTCAGAAAAACAAGTTGGCTCAGTTGGTTGGACGCGCATGTGGATGGCTTCAGTACCTGGGTTCGAATCCCAGGTTTTTGCGTTTTTTGTTTTATTTATCACATTTACCAGTTTGTATATTTAATGGTTGTTGTTCCTTTTGTGTTTGCTAGCACGCGCTAGCCCAGTGGCTGGGTTTTAGGCATGGTAAGGGGGAGGTCCTGGGATCAAAACCAGGCCTCCCCACTTTCTTTTTATCACTAGTTTCTTTTATTTATTTTATATTAATTAACTTGTTTTTTTTATAATTATAATTTTATTTAAATGACTAATTAAGTTTATATTTTATATTAATCTTATAATATTTTTGATAAATCACCTTAATTAATTTAATAAACAACTTTGTATGTAAAATACTATTTTCTTCTAAATTGTAAATAATTTATTCTAAATTTAAAAACTAACCCTAATTTTTTTTATATAATTAAAACCCTAATTTTATTTGTTTTAAAAATTTCTAACCCTAATCTCTAATTCTAATCTCTAACCTTGATTCTTATTTAATTTTAAATATTAACTTAATTAATCTTTCTAATACCTAATTAAATAATTAATTTTGTTTTTTATGGTTTATTATTATTATCCTTATTATCTTCATCTAAAAAATTCTTCAAAATTGTTTATTTAATACTTAATTAAATTGTATATATTTTTTATATTTGTACTAACCTTTTCTTCTTATAATTATTTTATCACTAACTTTTTATTTATTGCTTATTTTATTATTTAATTATTTCTATTATAATGTACCTGCAAAAGCTTTGTAATAGTCGTAGTTTTTTTTATTGTTTATTTGTTTATAAATATTCTTGCCATGGTTAGTAAAATAGGGAGTGAAACATGTTTGTATTTAAAATTAATTTAGATCATTAATTTAAAAGATAAATATTTAAAATTGTACACTCACACACGTAAGTCGATCTTTGATTGCCATCTCACTTTCTAGGGTTACCTCTCAAGTTGCCTAAACAAAAGGTCAAGTAGGGTGTATAAAGCAAAGTCCCTCATTCCACATCATCTAGTCCCTTAAACAGATAAAAAGATCAAGTCCCTTCGAATGTTGCCTTCGTAATGATCTTGTCCCTTCCGAATAAAGATGATAAGTCCCTTCGAATTGCTTATACACCCCACAGTTGCCTCAATAACAGATGTCCCTTTACTTGTCCCATCACATCCAAGGTAATGACTACCTATTCCTTAATAATAGGGATAGTCTTACCATTTAAAGGATTCAAGAACAGAAAAGACTTAAACTTAGGGTAGGTTCCTCTTAGATACTTGCTCACTCTTCAAAAACATTTCAAACACTTCACATTTTCAAACAAATTTTCAAAACAAAGGTTTTATACGCATCCGTACATGGATCATTATAAAACACTTAAGAAAATTTCTATTCACACACTTCACATTTCAAAAACATTTTAAAGTGAGCTAAGTAACTAAGAGCCCATGGATAACCATGGATGTAAAGGGTGCTAACACCTTCCCTTTACATAACCTACCCCCCGGACCCAAAAATCTTTTAAAAGGTCTTTCCTGTTCTTTTATGCCTTTCCTTTGGATAAAATAAAAGTCGGTGGCGACTCTTGCTATCCGCAACATAATTGAAGTCAGTTCTCCCACCGTGTTACAGAACTGGCGACTCTGCTGGGGAATTAATAAAATAGGGGTACCCTTAGGAATTAGATCACTTTAAAATTGTTTGCCTTGTTTGCTTTATACTTATCTGTTGGGGTGCTCTTATGTGTGAAAGATCCTAACCCGGATCTAGTGTACCTTAGGTAAATGGCAATAGACCAAGGAAATTGTACGGCGTATATCGATATGGTTGATCTGGTGGCCATAGTTAGTGTGACTTCTCGGTTGGTGCTTATGTTCCTTAAGTCAAGTTGAGGATAATATGAGGCTGCCATATGTTGTCAATACACTAACTGACTTTTAGAACCCTAGTTACCCCATCTTGGCCTTTAGAAAAGTAGTGAGATAACCGACTTTGGTGAAGACTGAAGTTGGTTGATACTCGATACTACACTCATTGAGATCTTAAACTTGGAGGGTTTTGGTTGGCAAGTAAGTTGCCTTCTGAACAACCACCCTTGTGAAGGATCAATGATATTGAGATCCCTTAGAACCTGGTTACTTTATAGGACAGGATGAACCAACTAAACTTCAGGGGAGGGTACTTACCTTTAAACCTCATGCAAGCCTCTAAACCTAGGGCTATTGTGTGACTTGTTTGTGTGTGCCACATGTTTGTGATTGAGCATAACATCATAGCATCATCATGCATCATAAGCATAGCATTTTCACTAACCATTTCAAGGACCAAAGGATTTATCTTTGTTCTCTGTTGCAGGTCATGGCTTCTGCTCGTAGGAACACTATCAGGATCAACTTTGTAGGGATACCTGCTAAGCTTAAAGAGTTGGTTTCTCAAGTGTCTGAACACTCCTAGTTCATCAAGAGACATGGTCACCTACTGGATCTAGTCACCTCAGGATTCAATGAAGACATGATGAGTATTCTGTTTCAGTTCTTTGACCCTAAGCACCATTGCTTCACATTCCCCGACTATCAGCTGGTTCCTACAATGGAAGAGTTCTCTAAACTTCTGGGTATACCTGTACTTAATCAGAAACCATTCACGGGCTTGGAAAAAGAGCCTAAACCTGAGGTTATTGCTGCAACTCTACATCTGAAGAAATCTGACATTGTTCTAGAAACGAGAAGCGGAGTCAAGGGTATTCTTGCTAAGGTATTGATAGAAAAGGCTCAAGTGTTCTTGAAAGCTATGAGCTATGATGCTTTTGAGGAAATCTTAGCCTTGTTGATTTATGGCTTAGTGTTGTTCCCCAATCCTGATCAGTTCATAGACGTTCACGCCATCAACATATTTCTGAGTCACAATCCAGTGCCTACATTGCTTGGAGACATCCTACATTCTCTACATACCCGTACTACAAGGGAAAGAGGAACTTTGATGTGTTGCATACCTTTGCTATCTAGGTGGTTTATTTCTCACCTTCCTCGCTCAATAATGAAGAATGAACAAGGGTTCAGGTGGTTCAAAAGGATCATGTCACTCTCTTATTCAGATATCCATTGGTGCTCCAGATCTATGGAGAATGTCACTATCATTGACCGTTGTGGGGAGTTTCCTAATATGCCACTTCTAGGCATAAGAGGAGGCATTACTTACAACCCTTCCTTAGCTTTACGACAGTTTGGTTACGCTCGGAGTGATGGTCCACATGACATGTTGATTCAGGGTATTGTGTTTGATTACGACAACGATCTGCAAGGTTACCGTCAGAGGTTCATACGAGCATGGGGAAAAGTGAACAAGATTGACAGCAAGACTCTGGAGCCTAAATACACTATTCCTATGGAAGCTTATCTCAGATGGGTGCGATCTCGTGCTCAGACCCTTATGATGCCATATCCTGCCATCCTGCCAGTTACTATGGAGCCTGTTGCTGAAGGAGATACCTCTTATACCATCCTTCACCCAGATATGCCCACTGACATGGAAGATTTACAGAGGTCCTGGATCCAGTTGAAGGAGCAAAGGGATACTTTCGAGGTTCATTACAAAGCAAGCCAAGAAAGAATCCTGGAACTAACAAAGCAACTTCACGAGGAACGGAATCTCAACTCATACCTCAACACAAAGAGGAAACGTCCATGGGAGACTTAAAACCCCATCTCTTGTATTTATTTCATTTCATTTTCTGTAAGCCCAAGAGGCAAAACAAATTTATTACTAATAAAAGTTTACCTTCTTGTTTGTTTAAGCAAATTTAAGTTCTGCGGTCCTTGAAAACATTGCATATACATTCACATATCATATCATTACATCACAGGTTTATTATGCACAGGTTTCTCATCTTCTCGCTGTTTATTTCAGCAATGGCTCTTGAACAAACAGTTAAGGATCTCCAGGCACAAAATGCACAGTTCCAAGAGCTGATCCTGAACTTGTCCAAGGGGCAAGATGAATTGAAGACACTGCTGGCCAAGAAGACTAAGAAGACTAGGAGGTCAGGTGGCCTGATCAACATGGGAAGAAGGTTCAGAGGTCCTGTCAAGACCAAAAAACATGTTGAAGATTATGAGTCTGAAGAGTCTGAGAAAGAGGGAGGCAGTCTCCACAATACAATGGGGGACTCTGATTCTGAAGCTAACTACTATCATGAGCCTAATGAGGATAAGTTCAAGATGCTGGTGGATAGAATGGATGCTATGGAGTTGCAAAAGTCTTCTGGGTTGGATTTTGAAGACCTGAGTTTGATATCTGGGGTGGTCATACCCATTGGTTTCAAGGTTCCTACTTTCGTAGTTTATGATGGTGTCTCTTGTCCCAAGCTGCATCTGAGGTCTTATGTCCGAAGGATCCAACCCCATACTGCTGATAAGAAGTTGTGGATCCATTTCTTCCAAGAGAGCTTATCTGGAGCTCAATTGGAATGGTACTATCAGTTGGAGAGTGTCAACATCCGCGATTGGAATGATCTTGCTGAAGCCTTCTATAAGCAATATCAATACAATGCTGATTTAGCCCCCACTCGCATGCAGCTGCAAAGCATGTCCATGGGTGCTAAAGAAAGCTTCAAGGAGTATGCTCAGAAGTGGAAGGACTTAGCTGGAAGAGTGCAACCACCTCTAACTGACAGGGAGTTAGTGGATATGTTTATGTGTACGTTGAATGGTCCCTTTTACAGTCATCTCATTGGAAGCTCATCATCTGGCTTCACTGAGTTGATAATGACTGGAGAGCGCATAGAAAGTGGTATAAGGAGTGGCAAGATTCAAGTGGGTGCTTCTTCATCAGGTGCTGCAAAGAAGCCTCCCAGTGGGAAGAAAGAGTCAAATGCTGTTTATGGTCAACCTGATCGTAATAGAAGACATCAGTCTGTAAGTGCAGTTCATATCTCCAATCCAACTCCTGCAACAATAGAGCAGCCACAGGGAAATCAACAGAGGGCTAGAAGGCAGTTCACTAAGATCAACATGTCAATGGCCCAAGCCTTGCAACACTTGTTGAAGGCTGAACTTATCACTCTGAAAGATGCTCCTCAGAACCCTAATGTTACCTCTCCCAGGTACAATCCTAATGCACGATGTGCGTATCATTCGAATTGTCAGGGACATGATACCAATAGTTGCTGGGTATTGAAGAACAAAATTCAAGATATGATTGAGGCTGGAGAAATTGAGTTTGACCCTCCGGGTACTCCAAATGTGATTACTGCTCCCATGCCAAATCATGAGAAGACTGTCAATGTCATTGAAGAAGATTCACATATTTCCTCAGTTGCAGATTTGACTACACCATTGTCTGTTATCAAGAAGAAGTTAGTACAAGCTGGGTTCTTTCCAGGTTGTCGTGAAGATTGTGTCTATTGTGCTTACAAGACGGATAGTTGCTGGAGGTTGAAGGACGGAATTCAACGCCTCATGAATAATTACACCATAGTGTTTGAGAGGACACCACCTTCTGTGGAAAGTATGGTTGATCATATAACTAAAGGTGCGAAGATTGAAGAGGTAGATATGGTTGATAAAGTGCTGGTAAGGATTACTTCCAAGGGTCCTGTCAAAATCACTCATAAGGGTCCAATTAAGATTACTGCTGAAGGCCCTGTGAAGATTGTTGCTGAAGCTAGAGTGGATCCTATGATCATTACCACTCCTTGTCCTATTCCGTATACTTCTGATAAAGCTGTACCTTGGCATTATGGGTCTGATATTTATATCCATGGTGTTAAGCAGGAACCCTTAGCTGATATGCCTGTTGATGTTGATAATATTGCTGGATCTAGTAAGATCACACGAAGCGGAAGAGTCTTCTCTCCTCCAATTACCTCCAAGAATGCAGTCACTCCAGCTGCTACCTCCACCACTGATGCTCGGGGCAAAGGTCCTGTTATTGAACCTATACCAACTGATGTGCCAGCTGCTGATGATCTCTCTAAGCAGATGGAAGAAGTATTGAAGATCATTCGCAAGAGTGATTATGACATTGTTGATCAATTGGGGCATACTCCCTCCAAGATTTCTATGCTGTCCTTGTTGTTGTGTTCTGAGGCTCATGCCAAGGCCTTGATTAAATTTCTAAATACTGCTCATGTACCAAATGAAATTTCTGTTGACCAGTTTGAAAATTGTGTTGCACACTTGACCTATGACAATGGGTTAGGTTTCTCCGATGCTGATTTGACTCCTGCCAAGAGGGATCATAACAGGGCTCTACATATCTTAATTGAATGCAGGGGCACTACCCTGTCACATGTATTGATAGACAATGGTTCCTCTCTGAATGTGTTGCCCAAAGAAGTTCTGAATAAGATGAGTCCTGAAGATGCTGTGCTGAAGCCCAGTAATATAGTGATGAAGGCTTTTGATGGTTCGAGAAGAGTGGTGCATGGAGAAATTGATCTCCCAATCACAGTTGGTTCTCAGGTTTTCAATACTACCTTTTATGTAATGGATATTCGCCCGTCGTATTCTTGTTTGCTTGGGCGTCCCTGGATCCATGGGGCAGGTGCTGTAACTTCTACATTGCATCAAAAACTGAGATATCCAGTAGAAGGAAAGGTTGTTACTGTCTACGGAGAGGAAGGGTATATGATTAGCCATGTGAATACCTTTAAGTATCTTGAAGTGGAAGGTGAATACGTTGAAACTCCGTGTCAGACATTTGAAGTGGTTCCTTGGATTGTTAATGATTATGAAGCTCCTCCTGTTGTCAAGAAAGTTCCTGTGGTCACAAGAGTACCTCCTACAATGGCCTCCCTGAAAGATGCTAGAGCTGTGGTGGATGAAGGTGGTTGTACTATTTGGGGTCAGCTTCCTGATATTCCGTACAAGTCTGACAAATTTGGTTTGGGTTTCACTGCAGAGTCCCAGAAGGCTGTTCGTCGTGCTCGTGCTGTTCGTATCACCAATCAGGGGATTATGAAAGACCAAATCAATGCTGTGGGTGACTATGATGAAGACTACAACTTGGATGCTTGGATTTTTCCTACTGTGGGTGCTGGGCTCAATAAATGGAAGGCTGAAGATGTTATTCCTATCTCCTTTAGTCAGGAGTAAATACTATTACTGTGTTGTTGCTTTTTAAGTTTGTAATTTCTTGAACAATCGAACTCTTAAGCCTTGTGCTTTACCCGGGACACAATGGTGTGCTTGTTACGGGATGTCATTTCATTTGCATACTTCATTCAATAAAAATCAGTGGACGTTTCGTTTTCGTAAATATTGTGTTCCTTGTCTTTCTTTTCTTTTATTTTTGTTTTATCAGCTATGTGTTCTTACACACACCCACATCACTAAAATGCAGATCCTCATCCACTCTGGATCCTGTTGATAACAGTTCTACTATTGCCAATTATAATTTCGAGAATCCGATCTACTAAGCTGAAGACGGAAATGAGGACGATTGTGAAGTACCTGTAGAGCTTGTTAGGTTGTTACAACAAGAAGAGAAAGCTATACAGCCACATGAAGAGCCAATCGAAGTTGTGAATCTGGGAACTGAAGAAAACAGGAAAGAGGTCAAGATAGGGGCTGAATTAGAGGATAGTGTCAAGAGCAGGTTGATTCAGATGTTACATGATTATGTGGAGATCTTTGCTTGGTCCTACGAAGATATGCCAGGGTTGGATACAGACATTGTGGTTCACTGTTTACCAGTAAAAGAAGATTATCGTCCAAAGAAGCAGAAGGTTCGTCGCATGCGTCCTGAAATGTCAGAGAAGATTAAGGCAGAGGTAATGAAACAGTTTGATGCAGGGTTCTTAGCAGTGACTTCTTATCCTCAATGGGTTGCAAATGTGGTACCGGTACCTAAGAAAGATGGTAAGGTACGTATGTGTGTAGACTACAGGGATTTGAACAAGGCCAGCCCCAAAGATGACTTTCCACTTCCTCACATTGATGTTCTGGTAGACAACACTGCTCAGCATAAGGTATTCTCTTTTATGGATGGTTTCTCTGGTTACAATCAAATCAAAATGGCACCTGAAGATATGGAGAAGACAACATTTGTTACACAGTGGGGCACTTTTTGCTATAAGGTGATGCCATTTGGTTTGAAGAATGCAGGGGCAACATATCAGCGTGTTATGGTGGCTTTGTTTCACGATATGATTCATCATGAGATAGAGGTATATGTGGATGATATGATAGCCAGATCTCAGAATGAAGAACAAGATCTTGATCATCTGCATAAGTTGGTTGAGAGGTTGAAGAAATACAAGTTGAGATTGAACCCAAACAAGTGTACTTTTGGAGTTAGATCTGGTAAGCTCCTGGGTTTTATAGTCAGTGGAAAAGGTATTGAAGTAGATCCCGCAAAAGTGAAAGCTATACGAGAGATGCCAGCTCCCCGTACTGAGAAGGAAGTTAGAGGTTTCTTGGGATGATTGAATTATATTGCAAGATTTATTTCCCAATTAACAGCTACCTGTGAACCAATCTTCAAGTTGTTGAAGAAAGATCAGGTAATGGAATGGAATGATGAGTGCCAGACTGCCTTTGATGAAATCAAGAAATATCTTCTAGAACCTCCAATTTTGATGCCACCAGTTGATGGAAGACCCTTGATTATGTACTTAACAGTGTTAGACAACTCAATGGGGTGTGTGTTGGGGCAACATGACGAGTCTGGTCGAAAAGAGCAGGCAATATACTACCTTAGCAAAAAGTTTACCGACTGTGAAACAAGATACTCACTGCTCGAGAAAACTTGCTGCGCTTTGGCATGGGCTGCTCGCCGACTAAGACAGTATATGTTGACTCATACTACCTTATTGATTTCAAAAATGGATCCAATCAAGTACGTATTTGAGAAACCTGCTCTCTCTGGAAGAATTGCAAGATGACAAATGATCTTAGCAGAATATGATATACAGTATACTACTCAGAAGGCCATTAAAGTAAGTGTTGTGGCTGATCATTTGGCTCATTAAGCAGTGGATGATTATCAGTCAATGAGTTTTGAGTTCACTGATGAAGATATTATGATTATTATCAAAGAACCTGGACAATATGACGGACCTGAACAAGGATCCCGATGGACTATGGTTTTTGATGGAGCTTCTAATGCACTTGGTAATGGTGTTGGTGTTGTAATCAGTTCCCCTGAAGGTTGCCATACCCCAATCACTGCCAGACTTTGTTTCTATTGTACCAATAACATGGCTGAGTATGAGGCATGTATCCTGGGTATTAAAGCTGCCATTGATATGAAGATTCAGTTCCTAGACGTGTATGGAGATTCAGCCCTGGTAGTAAGTCATATCAAAGGAGATTGGGATACCAAACATGATAATCTCATTCCATACAGAGAGCATGTGTTGTCTTTGATCCCACATTTTAAAGAGATTACTTTTGGACATATTCCACGAAGAGAGAATCAGTTGGCAGATGCATTAGCCACCATGGCATCCATGTTTGAGATCAGCTGGGATGATGAGGCTCCCAAGATTACTATTGATAGATTTGAGAAGCCTGCATATTGCAATGAGATTGGCACTGAAGAAGCATAAGAAAAGCCTTGGTTTTATGAAGTAAAAAGATATCTTGAAGCTCAGGAGTTCCCTGAGGGGACATCTATCAAAGATAGGAAGTTTCTGAGAAGGTTTTCTGCTAAGTTCTTTCTGAGTAATGGGATTTTGTACAAGCGCAATCATGATTCAACTTTGCTTCGTTGTGTGGATAAGAAGGAAGCAATTGAAATTATGGAAGACATGCATGATGGAATTTTTGGTACTCATTCTAGTGGTCATACTATGGCAAAGAAGATATTGAGAGCAGGTTACTATTGGTCTACCATGGAAGCTGATTGCTATCAACACTCCAGAACATGTCACAAGTGTCAAATCTATGCTGATAAAGTGCATATACCTCCATCACCATTGAATGTGTTGACTGCTCCTTGGCCTTTTGCCATGTGGGGCATTGATATGATTGGTGAGATCAAGCCTACTGCTTCTAATGGGCATCGTTTCATCCTGGTTGCTATTGATTACTTCACAAAATGGGTGGAGGCAGCTTCATTTGCATCTGTTACCAAGAATGTTGTGGCTCGATTCATTAAGAATAATCTCATATGTAGGTATGGCATCCCTGAAAGGATCATTACTGACAATGGCTCTAATCTGAACAACACTATGATTACTGATCTCTGCACACAGTTCAAGATTAAGCATCACAACTCTTCTCCGTATCGTCCAAAGATGAATGGGGCAGTAGAAGCTGCTAATAAGAACATTAAGAAGATTATACAGAAGATGATTGTTACTTACAAGGATTGGCATGAGATGTTACCATTTGCTCTTCATGGTTATCGCACTACAATACGCACTTCAACAGGGGCAACCCCATTCTCCTTAGTATATGGTATGGAAGCAGTTCTGCCCATTGAAGTTCAGATTCCCTCCTTAAGAATTATGAAGGATGCAGGCTTGGATGAAGACGAGTGGATTCAGACTCGACTTAACCAAATAAATTTGATTGATGAGAAGAGGCTAGCAGCAGTTTGTCATGGCCAGATTTACCATAAACGGATGATCAAAGCTTTTAATAAGAAGGTTAAGCCAAAGGTATATCAGGCTGGTGACTTGGTAATCAAGCGTATCATATTTCCACAGGCTGATCCTAGGGGCAAGTGGACTCCTACATATGAAGGACCATTTGTAGTCAAGACAGTATTCTCAGGAGGTGCCATGATACTTACTACTATGGATGGTGAAGACTTCCCGCAGCCTGTAAACGCAGACATAGTTAAAAAATACTACGCATAAAAAGAGACCCGCTAGGTTGACTGGCCTAGGCAAAAATAAGGGCATCCCGGTGAACCAAAAGGGTTAGGGCAAAAATTAGGGATATATATAAAAAAATGTACACCCGGCAAGTCGAAAACCTGAAAGGGCGGCTTGGGCAAAAAAGGGTATCCCGGTAGATTGAAAACCTGAAAGGGCAATCCAGGCAAAAGTTAGGGATTAAAGCGTATGACTATGTCTCGTTTGGATCACCCATGAAACTACAACCAGTTGTACTACTTACTCAAGTTCGAACAGATAAAGCTCAATTCAATCTTTTCCGTCTCGACAGTAGAAGATGAGATACTTGAAGATAATGGCAATAGTAGAATTGAAACTCAATAGGATTATTTCCCACATAGCTGATCTTCTTTGTTTTGTAAAATTTTTTACGACGAATTCCTCTTACTAGGATTTATGTCTCCTTGTACAAACCTACCTATGTATAGGTCACTATTTGATATAAATAAAATTCCATCTTTGAATCCAGATTTACTTTTACCCTATTTACATAAGCGAAACGTCCATTGGTTGTGTTTGAATGTATGTATGCTTTTGAATATGATTGATGTTTACCAGAAATGCATAAATGCTTAATATGATTGATGTTTACCAGAAATGCATGAAAATGCAGTAATATTACTTACTAAGGACGAACGAGGGAAGGATTTCAACGAAGCTTCGCCGGTTCATCCTACAAGACAGCTACAAATCCTCCAGTAAGGCAAATCCATCTTCATAAATACTTCAAGTCACATCTCCCCTGGAATTTATATCCATCTCTTTTATCCTCATACGGATAGTCGGGAATTTATTTTTCCAATGGGAGTACGACGAACGAAGACGGGAGGTTATGTATACCTTACTATCGAACGAAGACGGGAGGTTATGTATACCCTACTATCAAACGAAGACGGGAGGTTATGTATACCTTACTATCGAACGAAGACGGGAGGTTATATATACTATGTTATCAAACAAAACAGGAACGAGTTCCTCATATTCTTCAGCAACAAATCGGGATTTATTTTCCATGGCCAGCAGTTATTATACGAAGATATCCAGACGCTTCAGGCTGCATGATTCATACATACATCATTTACATCATAACATACATATACATAGATACATAATACATTACTTAAGTGCATCATATTATACATGCATAAGCTAATATTATCATACAGAATGTTATAATCTTGTTTTTCAGATTAATTCTCCAGCAGACAAACTTCATCAACAACTTGTGACTATTGGGCCGTTGTTTATCCTCCCAAAAGTTACACTTTATTCCCTCAGGACGTTGTTTATCTTCCTGAAAGCTATCATCATTTCCTCAGGACGTTGTTTATCCTCCTGAAAGCAATCATTCCCTCAGGACGTTGTTTACCTTCCTGAAAGCTATCATCATACCTCAGGACGTTGTTTATCTTCCTGAAAGCAATCATTTCCTCGGGACGTTGGTTATCCTCCTGAAAGCTATCATGACCTTGGGTCGTTGTTTATCTTCCCAAAGGTTACCTCATTATCATGGGACGTCGTTTATCTTCCCAAAAGTTATCATCTTATACCTCAGGCCGTTGTTTATCCTCCTGAAAGCAATCATTTCCTCAGGACGTTGTTTATCCTCCTGAAAGCATATTTATACCTCAGGACGTTGTTTATCTTCCTGAAAGCTATCACATTACCTCAGGACGTTGTTTATCCTCCTGAAAGCAATCATTACCTCAGGACGTTGTTTATCCTCCTGAAAGCTACCATTTCTTTTGGGCCGTTGTTTATCTTCCCAAAAGTTATGCTTATACCTCAGGACGTTGTTTATCCTCCTGAAAGCTATCATTATATCTTCATATTTTGGACCGCTTTATCCTCCAAGAGATGTATTTGAAGAACTTTTCTCCAAGTGGCATCTTTAGGCCCACTCAAGCATATACAACTAGTCATCAGTATCACTCTACGCACCGGTGAGTGCAAATTTTTGGGCTTTTGTGTTCAATCCCATTCAACCTTCCAGGTCGCGACTGGCAAATATACCAATCTAACCCCCCAGGTTTCAGAAAATTGAACAGGGGCAGCTGTTGCACCCCAAAATTTGCCCTCACAATACAAGACTTTGTGTGCTAAGAGGTTCATAATGTTCATAAGACCTTTCATGAGGTTCATGAAGTTTACAAGACACTTTATGAGGTTCACAAGGTTCACAAGACCTTTCATGAGGTTCATGAAGTTTACAAGACACTTTATGAGGTTCACAAGGTTCACAAGATTCACAAGACCTTTCATGAGGTTCATGAAGTTTACAAGACACTTTATGAGGTTCACAAGGTTCACAAGACCTTTCATGAGGTTCATGAAGTTTACAAGACACTTTATGAGGTTCACAAGGTTCACAAGACCTTTCATGAGGTTCATAAAGTCTACAAGACACTTTATGAGGTTCACAAGGTTCACAAGACCTTTCATGAGGTTCACAAGGTTCACAAGACATCTTATGAGGTTCACAAGGTTCACAAGACCTTTCATGAGGTTCACAAGGTTCACAAAGTTCATCATGGGTCAGAAGATTTGACAAATCCCTCAGACAAGGCATTCTCCTAAGCAGTGCATCCAAAACTAGGGTTTTGACTTTAATCAGGCTAAATGGATTTCCAAGACTTCAAGTGAGCTTCATAATATCTTATATGTGTTTAAGAATCCCCATGACAAATTTCAGAACTTTTCTCAAAGGTTTGCTCAGTCAAATGATCAGATAAGTCAAAATCAGTCAAAGCAGTTAAAAAGTCAAACTGAGGTCAACTGTGGTCAAACCAAAGTCAAAATTCATGATTTTTTGCCAACATCAAGTATATGAAGTAAAATTCATCATTTGATCAAGGGTTGATCATGATTCATCAAGGAGATTTCAGATCATCAAGAATCAGAGGTTTCTAAATTAGGGTTTCCTCAGGAAAAGTCAACTGAACTTTGACCAGCCATAACTTTCACATGCTTCATCAAAATTTTCCCATCCAAAGCTCATTTTTAAGTAAATTTAATTCTCTACAACTTTGTGTCTCACAAGCCAAGCCCAAAAATGCTTCATTTGGAAGGTATGAGCTAAGACATTATAGGTCCTTTTGAAAGTCAACAAAAAGTCAACAAATTCAAAAGGGCATAACTTGAGAATGGTGAATGATATGGACATGAAACCAATGGGGTTGGTTAGAGGACTCTTCAAGCTTTCCAAAATGTCCAAGAACACCCTCATAGCATTAAAATTTAAGGATATGTGCCCTTGCAAAGTTGGGAAATTTTTAGGTGGTTTATGAAGCAAATAGGGCTTTAAAATCAATTTCTTCCAAATGGGCTTGCCATGTGATGATCCAATCCATACAAATACCTCAAGCACGACCCAAAGCAACAAAGTTCTGATTTTTTATTATTTATTTATTATTTATTTTGATTTTATCCATTAAAAATCAAATTAAATCTAAATAAAATATGAAAACTCAATGTTTGAATGTGATTCTTCTTCTAGAAAGTTTTAATAACCATTCAAAGCTGATTGATATAATCCAATTTCGTGCTAGCTTGATTTGGCAATGTTAGATAAGATATTTTTCAATATTTGGAAGGAGATTTCTTCATCATCAAGGTACTCAAAAAGCTCATAGAACCCACAAGTATTTTGACCTAATTTGATTCATTATATATACACAAACATAACCCAATGCAGAGGGCACGAATTCTCAGCCTCCAAGCATAAGAACAAGCTTCAAAATTTTGAAAGAAAACTCAAATTCGGTTTGATACTTCCAGCCACTCAAGGGATTTTGAAGGTTACATTGTGTTCCTTAGGACTTGTAGAACATGAATACATCATCATCATCCTCAAAAGCACGCAGAATCGCATAAACCGCATCCATGTTGTTGCTTGTTTTAAATTTTTCGATTTCACTTGTTTATGCATTATAAATGACAATTGATCATATATTCTTGTTTGTAGTAACCTTTTGAATGTTTTTGGGTGATTTGATTTGAGTTTTGATGCAGGAATGAGGTTTCGCCATTTTTAGGGTTTTAGAAATTTGAAATCGGGAACCATAGACAGAGGCGATTTCCCATGAAATTGACAAGTTATTTGGACTCATAGGACTGTCATGAATTGATTTATGCCATCGGAATGAATTTATCTTGTATGCAATGCGTTTTTCAATTCGCAGGACCTGTAGCTACGAGCATAATCCGTCACTACAAGTTCTAGTGACGGAAGAGGTGTCACTAAAACCTAAGTGGACGGCTGGAGCTTGAAGACGAAGCTGCGCGCCAAATTCCCATTTCAAATTCTAATATTATATTTCATGTTATTGTTGTTATATATGTTTCAGAAAAACAAGTTGGCTCAGTTGGTTGGACGCGCATGTGGATGGCTTCAGTACCTGGGTTCGAATCCCAGGTTTTTGCGTTTTTTGTTTTATTTATCACATTTACCAGTTTGTATATTTAATGGTTGTTGTTCCTTTTGTGTTTGCTAGCACGCGCTAGCCCAGTGGCTGGGTTTTAGGCATGGTAAGGGGGAGGTCCTGGGATCAAAACCAGGCCTCCCCACTTTCTTTTTATCACTAGTTTCTTTTATTTATTTTATATTAATTAACTTGTTTTTTTTATAATTATAATTTTATTTAAATGACTAATTAAGTTTATATTTTATATTAATCTTATAATATTTTTGATAAATCACCTTAATTAATTTAATAAACAACTTTGTATGTAAAATACTATTTTCTTCTAAATTGTAAATAATTTATTCTAAATTTAAAAACTAACCCTAATTTTTTTTATATAATTAAAACCCTAATTTTATTTGTTTTAAAAATTTCTAACCCTAATCTCTAATTCTAATCTCTAACCTTGATTCTTATTTAATTTTAAATATTAACTTAATTAATCTTTCTAATACCTAATTAAATAATTAATTTTGTTTTTTATGGTTTATTATTATTATCCTTATTATCTTCATCTAAAAAATTCTTCAAAATTGTTTATTTAATACTTAATTAAATTGTATATATTTTTTATATTTGTACTAACCTTTTCTTCTTATAATTATTTTATCACTAACTTTTTATTTATTGCTTATTTTATTATTTAATTATTTCTATTATAATGTACCTGCAAAAGCTTTGTAATAGTCGTAGTTTTTTTTATTGTTTATTTGTTTATAAATATTCTTGCCATGGTTAGTAAAATAGGGAGTGAAACATGTTTGTATTTAAAATTAATTTAGATCATTAATTTAAAAGATAAATATTTAAAATTGTACACTCACACACGTAAGTCGATCTTTGATCGCCATCTCACTTTCTAGGGTTACCTCTCAAGTTGCCTAAACAAAAGGTCAAGTAGGGTGTATAAAGCAAAGTCCCTCATTCCACATCATCTAGTCCCTTAAACAGATAAAAAGATCAAGTCCCTTCGAATGTTGCCTTCGTAATGATCTTGTCCCTTCCGAATAAAGATGATAAGTCCCTTCGAATTGCTTATACACCCCACAGTTGCCTCAATAACAGATGTCCCTTTACTTGTCCCATCACATCCAAGGTAATGACTACCTATTCCTTAATAATAGGGATAGTCTTACCATTTAAAGGATTCAAGAACAGAAAAGACTTAAACTTAGGGTAGGTTCCTCTTAGATACTTGCTCACTCTTCAAAAACATTTCAAACACTTCACATTTTCAAACAAATTTTCAAAACAAAGGTTTTATACGCATCCGTACATGGATCATTATAAAACACTTAAGAAAATTTCTATTCACACACTTCACATTTCAAAAACATTTTAAAGTGAGCTAAGTAACTAAGAGCCCATGGATAACCATGGATGTAAAGGGTGCTAACACCTTCCCTTTACATAACCTACCCCCTGGACCCAAAAATCTTTTAAAAGGTCTTTCCTGTTCTTTTATGTCTTTCCTTTGGATAAAATAAAAGTCGGTGGCGACTCTTGCTATCCGCAACATAATTGAAGTCAGTTCTCCCACCGTGTTACACCACCTGAACACGAGGCACAATTTTCTTTTTCTTTTTGGGTACCCTGTCCGGCGCACCAACCTGGTTGGCCATCTTGAGGACCCGATCACGCGCAGTGGGCATATCACCTGCAAAACATTACACATAAACGATAGCGAGCGAAAACATAGACAAAAATAAAGAACAAGAAAGACACCTACTCAATAATTCCAAGGCCTTATCCTCGGTACCACACTCGAGCAAAGCTTTCGTATTAATAATACGGGCCTCAGTTATCGACACTCCAGCCTCGTCGAGATAAGGCACGCCCTGTCGATCCGTCCAGACCGCCAGATTGAAACTCCGCACATAGTCAACCAACTTCTTATATGCGAGCCTATCCTCGACGCCGAGCATCGCAAATTTAATCCTATAATGAGCGGTGGTGAGGTCGAAATGATCACGCTGCCACCTCAGCGGTATCTTTGACATCAATTTTTCCTCCTCATTTGCTGCCCGTTGATAGTAGTAAAGGGAGTGCAGGGCGACACGGGTGATCGGTCTCACCACATACCACCGACCCTTAAAGTGACGGGCAGAGTCCACGTATGTCTTGAACAAACGCACGGGCTTCTTAAAGGAGACCCAGCTGTGACGCCCACGGAGACCGGACCGCTGGAGGTGGAAGACATGGAAGAAAAGGGCTCGAGTGCACCCAATGCCGAGGAAACGGCAGACCAACTCGAACGCCCGCATAAAAGCGAGGGCGTTGGGATGCAATTGAGACGGCGCCAGCCGAAGCCATTTGAAGATGGACATTTGGAATGAATTAAAGGGCAGCCTGATCCCCGCCTCCCGGAAAGCGAACTCGTACATCGTGAACTGCTTCCCTGGGAAATGATGACATATGTGGTCCGCCTCTTTGGGAGCATGGCACTGCCAATTCTCAGGATCTTCCCGGCTTCTGTCCTCAACCACGGCATAAGCGGGGATAGCCTCGTCACAAAAATAGGACTCCTCCTCCAAAGGTTCGTCCGCAACCCAGGAGAGATCATTCTGCCCGGAGGACGAGGCATGTTCAGTACCATCCCTTACACTCCCATCCCCGACGGGTAGACGAGCGACGGCCGCATCTTCAGATGGTGGCCCAGAGTCTTCTCTCCTCGGTCGTAAACGCCCGGTAGCACCTGAAACGCAGACAGAAAGAGTGAATTCGACGTCATATCAAATCCACCCTTCCACCGCAGGTCAAGTGAAAGGGCGTAGCAGCAACGGGCACATACAACGCGTTCGACGCAAGAATACGCACGTTCTTACGAGACCGGGCAGAAATCTCATATATGCTTATGCAAATTTTGCCCGGCGTATGAAATTTCTGCCCGGGACAGTCTAACCCTAACCCTATTTCATCATCTATAGTCCATTTTACTATTCCTAAGTCAAATCTAACCAACCTACTACAAGTATAACATACATTCGCAGATATTTGGCACAAAAAAGAGAAAAATAATGGATTAAGAAAGCAAAAATGGCACCTGACATATTCGGAATTAAGGAAGAGACGATGGCGCACGAGCAGCGGCGGCGGTTCAGGCGGCGAGACGGGCAGACACAGGAGGATTCTTCAGAGCTTCCGGTGAACGTATGAGCGAAAAAGTGAAAATGAAGTCACTCAACTTCATTTTATAGTCCCAGGCGCGTGGGCCAACGCGCTAGGTCATCATTGCCTACTGCCTACACCGCCTTTGCACACAAAACGAAGCGACGTCATTAATATTGAAACACGTCAATCCATAAGGAAACTGAAGCGACGTCGGGCAGCTGTCCATCTCCCCGACTCCTCAGAACGTCCTGTCCCCGTATGAAGCCCTCGACCTCTACAAGAAAGGTACGCACCCGTCGATGACTTTTTATCCCCGACACTATCAGGGTATCAAGCGCCCAGAGAGAGGGATATTGCGGGCAATTCTGCTAAGGATCTTCCACGCCATACGTCCACGCTTTTTCCTCGACACGGGAACCCCGGTTGCAATACAAGTCATCGCCCTGACTCAGAGACTCGACTTGGGGGGCTCCTGTTCTGGACTGGGCCGTGATGGCATACAAGGCACGGCCCAATACGTAAAATGCTTAGGCCCATGCATCCGAGCTGGTGAATACGTCGGGCAAAGGCCCACGCATCCGAGCTGATGATACTCTGCCTTGCCACCCCACTACGTGCCGGGCAGAGACACATGCATCCGGCCAGCCGACCCTCCTTCACACATCACCTGCCCATACTACGGGCGTACGCACGATGTCGGGCAGAAACCATGTCTGCCAGCTCATCTGCCACGTCACCCAACTGCCCTTCATTATCTCCTGAGAGATAGGGGCAGTTGGACCAGGGAGCAGACCTTTGGTCTAGGTCTTCACGCTTCTTACGCATTCCTTGGCAGCTCCTCCTTGGGCCTAGCTAGATCAAGCCCATTAGGAGCCTTGGCCCAGCGCTGGGGGCTCAATATAAATACCCTTTCATGGCAAAGGGTCAGGTATTCTAACTCACTCTGAAATAACCTTAACTCTGTACCTTTTCTGACTTAAGCATCGGTTTGCAGGTACACCCCCTCTCTCATCCCATTCTCTGGCCCATTCTTCAAGTCCGTGGAAGGCCCTCCTGATCAGGTAAGATCAGAAAGTAATCGAGATTATGCTTATCTCAAGAGACATACTTGAAGAAGATTCTTGATAAGTTTGGTATGTCGAATTCAAAGCCTGTTGTGACTCTAACAAACCCTCAATTCAAGATGAGTATAAATCAATGTCCTAGTACTGATGTCGAAAGAGCTTATATGAATAGCATTCCATATGCTAATACAGTAGGTTCATTGATGTATGTTATGGTCTGTATTAGACCCGACATAACATATGTAGTAAGTCTTGTAAGCAGGTACATGTCAAATCCTGCAAAGGCTCACTGGCAAGCATTGAAGTGGATTCTAAGGTACATAAATAGGTCTCTGAATAGAGTCCTAATTTATGGTGGAGCCTTGGGTGAAGATAGTAAAGCAACAATCGAAGGATATGTCGACTCTGATTATGTAGGTTGTATGGATTCCATAAAATATATTTCTGGATATGTTTTCACTATGTTTGGCACAACAATTACTTGAAAAGTAACACTTCATAAGGTTGTAGCCTTATCAACCACTGAAGAGGAATATATCGCCCTAACTGAAGTTGTAAAGGAAGCATTGTGACTTGAAGGTTTTGCAAATGAGTTGAAACTTCAAGGTCGAAGTATCACAGTTAAATGTGATAGTCAAAGTGAAATACACCTGTCAAAGAACTCAACCTACCATGAGTAAACCAAGCACATTGATGTGAGGTTGCATTTCATCAGAGGGGTAATCGAATGTGGAGAAGTCCAAATGCTGAAGGTTTCGATAGATCGTAATGTTGCTGATATAATCTCCAAGACGTTGCCCAGTTGCAAGTTTTTCCACTATATGCAGTTGATAAAGTTGCATGAAGAAATCTAGTTTGTTTCTTGTTAGTATAGGGTGTATTCCAAGGTGGAGATTTGTGGGATATTGGAACAAACCCTAGTACGAATAACATGACGTCGAAGTCTGCTCACATGTTATTATTTAATTGGGTCTTGTGTTATGGATCCAATTGTTTAAGTTAGCTTGTACCTTAATTTAACTTGCAATGAATAATTGTTGAAAAGCCCATTAGGTTAGTGTGTTAGTTTTATTATACATAACATACTAGTCTCTCATATTTTGCATAAGGGAAAATAGGAAGATAAAACCCTAATTCAAAAGTGAGATAGGTTATTTGTTATTCTTGTATACTTGTAATCTTGTTTTAAAGAGAAAGGAAATAATATCAGTTTATAACCAATCCTTGTTGTTATCTTTGGTAACCCTAAACCCTAACCCTTGTGGGTTTCTTGATAAACCTATTATACTTTGTTTTCTAAGGTATCCCATTCACAAAAATAATCATATTAACATTCCAATTGTAATTCCAAAATTATATAGATTTACCTTCTCCTATTTTTTAAGAACTATTTTGGATTAGATTAAGAGATATTTTTGATCCATACCATAAATAGGAATACATATAGCCATCAATAAACTTGTTGTTTTTAAGGAATCTATCTTTTAAGACTAGAAATCCATTATTGATCTGATACGATCATGTCTCAATATAATTTCATACAACCAATCTCATTTAATTTCAGTATAATCTATTCATATAAAACTTCTTATCCACATGTCCCTTTTTTTTATAAGCTTCTATGACCGATGATAAATTTTAAAAATAATAACGAGTGTGGCTTTGAGATTAATTTTACAAGTTGAGTTCTACTCGTCATGGAAAAGATGTGTCCTTTCCAAGAAGATAACTTAGTTTTTTACTACAACAATTAATACATTATATGACAAAATTTTCACATCAGCAACCAAACAACCGAGGTATAATCCCTAGACGTGCCACATTTTAAATTTGCTTAAGAAAATACAATTTGTTATGTTAGTGAACCAGAAATGAATGTTCTAGATCCATGAAGGAACACAAAATAAGGATAGTTGAGTAATTAATAAACTTGAACGATGATTCTGATCTCTTTTATGGTGGCACAAGATAGACATGTATGGTTAATACTCCAACGTCTAAGTTAGTTCAAGATTCAAGATGTGTATAATGAAAGTGAAGACCAGAGATTGTACCTTGCTCTTAGAATGCAAGTTATTTTATACCTTAGTTCGAGTAGAGTGTATTCTTAGATAGATTAGGCCTTGGTCAATTGGAGCTTTGTCTAGTACAGAACATTTGTCTCCAAGGCTTTGTCGGGCACTAAAGGATCCGAAGGGAAGCCTCAAGTATCATTGAGCGGCATCCATGTCGTGATCCGATGTGGAATGTAACAAAATCACTTGGGATCAATTTTTGAAAAAGTAGTGGGGAACAAGTGCATTTTGCAACACCTCGGTTTTTGAGTTAGTATTTAAATTGATTTATTTATATTTTTAATTTTATTATTATGTGTGATAATTAAATTAATTTGTGGGATGGAGCGTGTGACCTCGAGATGGGAGTGTAGAGAGTAAGTGGAGGTTAGTGGAGTTTATTCAGATTAAATTAAACTTATTTTAATAATTAAAGTAATACTATTTTATGGGATTTATTTAATTAAAATAAGAATTTAGAGAGTTTGGGGTTGAATTGTAAATTAAGAAAAATAAAAGGGAGGAATGAGTAAGAGTGATGGTTAGTAAGGGAGAGAATTATAATTTTAATTAGATTATCATAATTATATAAGGTTAGGAGATAACCTATGTTTAGGGATTTTTTTCTATGTGAAATGAGGATTAGAGGCACAAAGGAGATAAAATCATAGAGCTTTAGAGACAGGAAGAATTATGAAATACTAGAATTTCTCTATTGTTGCTAGGAATTGAGATATGGAGAATGAATTCAATAACTTGTATATGCTTACGGGGTAGAGTTGAAGAGTCTATAACCTTCAATAGGGTTGTATAATCGTGCATGTTTGGTTGTGTTTGTATGTGAATCTAAAATTTTCTAATAAGTTGGTGTTATTGTCCATTTTTGTATGTGAATCTAAAATTTTCTAATAAATTGGTGTTATTGTATTTTTGTATGTGAATCTAAAATTTTCTAATAAATTGGTGTTATTGTCTATTTTTCATGATGAAATTTGTGTACATATGGGTATGTGATTTTCTATTTTGGTGTATTAATATGTTTTCACCATCGTTGGGTTTGAAGGTCTGTCCAATTATGATAAAAGTGGTGAATAATTGATGATTATACTCGCTAATTGATAGATATAGATTATGTGATACTAACATGATGATTCTCTCTTGGTTTCTTATCAATTTGAGTACCTAGAATGGAAAATTGGAGTTTTGATATGAATCTCATAGCAGAAAACGTAATTCTACATTCTACAAGTCCATGGTGGATGCCATGGTCATGATGTTGGGATTTAAGAGGAGTTTTTCAAAAAAAATTGATCCTCTTAGCAGAACAATCCCGATGAATGGGTATTGATTAAACCATTAATCGCAAATCATACACAAAATAGGGATTTCAAATTACCTCTTGAAGCGTGCTTTAACTTTGATCACGAACGTGGAAAATACCATAATCTCTATGAAGTCCACGCAAGAACAAAGTGGAACGCGGTGCTAGTCGTCTCTTGTTCTGAGAAAATTGACAATTAGGATTGGCAAGGGAGATAGCTCCTCTAATATAAAATTAGGTTCTCGTAACGTTGACAATAATATTAAATTATATATTTAATATTATAAATAGTGAACGGTATCTAGCAACACATCATTGTTACCCAAGTGACGAGAATGTCGTGTGATCTGACATAACCTTTTTTGTGTTAATGATCATGTGTATACTTACCCTTTTTCCCTTATATCTATATTGAACACAAGACATATAATGTGTTACCCTTGTATAATTCAATATTTTATTCCTTGATCCCCGAGTATACTTGATAATAACAAATAAGTCCAATATCTCATATTTACTTATTTGAGCACGACCATGCATTTTATAGTCACACTCTATCAAGGGGCCATAGATATTACTCCTGTATATGTAGGAGGGGAAATCCCATCTAGGTCATTCAAGTCCCTCAACATGATTTATGAAGTACCTATTAACTATCTTTATGGTCGCCCTGTTACGGACAACGTTTGATTGATAATAAAGTACTCGACTCCACATCTAGGGTCCATAGTCATTTTAGGTCGAAGGGTGGTATACACCATTATCACTATGAGAATAACTTATGACACTTACATAACAAACTAAGTAGTATTCTCATGGTGGGTCAATCTAGTATAAATATTACTCCTAATATTTATACCTACATGAAGACTTGATATCTCATATCCATGACTTGTGAGATACAATCATCAGTCTACTCACATAATAGTCTCTATGCATTACTGTTGTCCTATTTGACAGTAAAACTTAACTACAAATACTTTAAGAATAACGTCCTTATGTTTAGTGAAATCTCACGATTAAGTCACACTTAATGTATCATTAAATAAACTAATTATTCTGAGGACTTCATTATGTCATATAGAAATAACACAATAAATACAATGCCTAATAAGTATATATATTAACAAACTATATATATATATATATATATATATATATATATATATATATATATATATATATATATATATATATATATATATATATATATATATATATCAAGGTCAAGTAAGATACAAAAGCATATTAAGCCAATATTGATTGGCTATTAGGGCTTACTCCAAGACATGATGGGTAACCTTCCATGAAGCCCAGGCTCAACTTTGGAGTTGATCGTCATGTAAGTGATATTTTTGTGTTTTGATGTCCATGACGAGCGCCATGTCTGTGGCGGGTAACCCGTCATGAGCATTAAGTAAGTGTAAATACTTGTTTTGATGATGATAAATGGAAAATTTCAATTTTTCGAGTTTCAAGGATGTTTTGAGTACTATTAATACACTATTAAGTACTGTTTGACATACTTCTCCTCCTTCAGATTGTAACTTTCCCCTTTCATCAACAACAATGACATAATAAATGCATGTCACAACACATCAATGCACAACACCATATTGTTTAAAGTCCCATCCGGATAATAAACAAAATACGCATTAATCCAACAAAAATAGTTACCCTCCCAAACTATCATCCCAAAACAACATACTCATCATTCAACAACATAGCAGGCACACGCAAAATGCTTGAAATAAAAAGACAATAAAAGCGAGTAAAAGAAAGGTAAAAATGATACGGATAAAAAGGCAAGTATTTTAAATTAACTTTGAATTAAAACGACTTGAAATAAAAATGTTTTTTGGACGCTATCATATAATTGAGTAGGGGATAACTCATTTCTCTGACGCTCGGTACTTTGAGTGTGTCCTTTTACAATGTGAAGAAATGCGACATTTATTAATGAAAATGAAATCTACTTATATAGACAAATAAAATAATTGTCGGACACTTTGCCAACAAATCAGGCTTTGACACCTGTCAACCCATTCTTCCGGTAACCACCCACTACTTTGTCCCACTACTTGGAGCAGTTTCTTTTCCATGTCTTCCTAAATGGCCTTGTGAAAATGCCTTTGACATGATGGTCTTCGTGGGCGCGTTGAAGCTCTTCGACACCCTTCTGGCTTCTGGCTTCTGAGCGTCGACCCATAGTTAACTTTCCTTCTCTTTGGTTGGGTCAAATTCTTTCCTTCTGGCCTTATCAAATTTTGCTTTTCAAAACTCCTTTTCTGAACTGGTCGAAATCTCTAGCCGATAAATTGCCCCACCAAAAGGCCAGTTTTGACAAGGAGGTAGTCGACCAAGAAGCTTGGCCTTTTGGAATTATATGTGATGACTAAGACTTCACCGTACCATGTTTCTTTGGCTCTTAACCAATCAAAAATTGGTAATGGTGGTTTATTCTTCACCATTTTCTCTTGAACCTCAATAAAGTCCTCAAGTTTGTTCTTTGACACTTTGTACCCTGACACAATATGCGCCAGATCATTCGCCTCTTGGTTCTCCATTCTGGGCATGTGAACAATATTTGCTACATTTAACTGCTCTAATAGATGTTTCGCCATCACAAAGTAGGCTAGCAAATGTTCCTTGATACACTTGTACTCTCGCGTGAGTTGCTTAACTACCAGCTTCGAGTCACCTTTGATTTCCACTTTCTGTGCTCCTAACTTTTTAATATCTTCAAACCAGTAATTAAGGCTTCATACTTAGCCTCATTGTTAGAACAATTCCCTTCGACCCTACATTTGAATCTGGTCGGGAGGCCTTGTGGGGAGATTATCATTACCTCGATACTTGTTCCATGCTTATGGTTTGACCCATCAAAATATAATCTCCACGAGTTCACGTCAATTACAAATATTTGAGGCTTGACGACTGCATGGTCGATGATAAAGTCGACTACTATTTGACCTTTCATATCTCTTAAAGGTCTGTAAGTTAATGAAAACTCAGTTAACACTAGTGCCCATTTGCCTATTAGACTATACAAAATAAGTTTAGACAACATATGTTTGATGACATAACAATGCGAAGAAACATAAACATCATCAGGATTTATATATTGCTCCAATTTTATACATGAGAAGTACATACATAGGCATAATTTTTCAATCATAGTGTACCTAGTTTCAGCATCTATCAACATTCTACTGAGGTAATAAGTGGGTCTTTCGACACCATTATTGTCCTCTTGTGCTAACATTCTTCCTATGGTCGTATCTGAAGCAACAATATACAATCTCATATTTTTATTCGTACTAGGTGATAATAACATATGAGGCTTCAAAAAATAGTCCTTGATTGCGTCAAATGCCTCTTGTTGCTTTTCTCCCCAATGGAAATCACTGTCCTTCTTGATCTTCAACAATGGCGAGAACAATTTTGTCTTGCCACTTAGGTTGGAGATGAACCTTCTCAAGAAGTTGATTTTCCCCAACAAAGATTGAAGTTGCTTCTTCATAGAAGGAGGCTTGAGATTTAAAATAGCCTTCGTCTTGTTTTGATTGATCTTGATGCCTTTTTTTTGTGGACTACAAAGCCCAAAAGGTCTCATGCTAGTACACTGAAAGTACATTTTAGTGGATTCATTTTTAATCCATATTTTCTAATCCTCCCAAAAGAGCGTCAAAGGTGATCCATATGATCATCCTCCGACGAGGACTTTATGACGATGTCGTCAATATAGACCTGCATGAACTTCTCTATGAAGTTATGGAATATGGCGTTCGTGGCTCTTTGATATGTAGCCCCGTCATTTTTCAGGCCAAAGGGCATCACCACCCACTCGTACGTTCCTATGGCTCCTGGGCATCGAAACACTGTTTTAGGAACATCATCTTCTGCTTTGAGGATTTGATTATACCCCGAGTATCCATCGAGCATACTTAAATACTCAAAACCTGCAGTTGAATTAACGAGCATTTATGCCACAGGCATTGCGTATTCGTCTTTGGGGGTTATATTGTTGAGATCTCTGAAATTAATGCAAATGTGAAGCGTTCCATTTTTCTTAATTACATTAACTATATTGGCAATCCATTCGACATACCTTGCAGTTCTGATGAACCGACTTTTGAGCAATCTCTCGATTTCTTGTTTGATCTTTTTTGTCACCTCTGGGGAAAACTGACGAGTTTGATGCTTGACTGACCTTTTGCCTGGTTGTATCAGTAGACGGTGCTCCACCATACTTCGACTCAGACCAGGCATTTCTCCATAATCCCAGGCGAAACAGTTTATGTATTCTTTCAATACTCCAATCAGCTTAGTCTTCATTTTCGACCCTATTTTCGTACTTATGTACACAGGTCTCTTAGTGGTCCCATCTCCTAGATCAATCTCTTCGAGTGGGTCTTGAGCCTGCATTTTTTGTGGCTCATTTGTTGGGTCCCTTTCGAACCCCAAAGACACATTGTCATAAATACAATCTAGCCTCCGACTTTCCAAGCTGTTGTCTGACCCTTGGCCATAGTCTCTGGCTTTTTCTATTAGGATTTGACGTTTCCTAGTTTCCATAGCCATTTCTTTTTTGTTTTCATCCAGGTAGGCCGAAATTCGAGTCATGCTTTCTGACTCATATGTCATTTTCGTCGACCTCAGACTGCCCAGCAGGTGGCAATTCACTTGGCTCTTCTGGTATGTCAGCATCATCCTAGACAAAACCATGATCTGGATCCAAGTTAAGCATTCGGCCAGTTTCGACGGAAGTGTACGAACCTGATCCATCATCGCAAGGGGTCGTGTTTGCTAAGTGTTGATCTAATGACCTCTTAGACCCTTTGGTATCGCCAACCTTATAGTAACTTTGGTCGGCTTCGATGTTCTGGACGATACCATCTTGTCTCCGGATACTAAGTATTTGGTGTAGGGTCGAAGGCACTGCCCCTAAACCATGAATCTATTCTCTACCTAATAATAGGTTAAAATTGGTCTTAGAGTTAATCACCATGAATAATGTCGACCTCGTGGTAGTCCTCACTGCCAGGTCGACTTGAATCACTCCCAAAATATTGATGGTTTTGCCTTCATAATTGGACAGAACCATGTTGTGTTGTCGAAGGTCATCATCGGTCTTTTCGATTTTCTTGAAAAGGTTGTAGGGAATTAGACTCACAGCTGCCCCACCATCGACAAATACTTCGTTGACCGCTGTTTCGTTGACCTTTGTCTTTATAAAAAGAGACTTCAGATGATACAACATGTCAACGCTAGGTTTCTCAAATACCGCTCTCTTTTCTTCGACCACCCCGTCATTCATGACGTAGTAGCATAAAGGTTTGTCTTCAGAAATTACATTCGTCACAAAGTCCTCCTCTGTTTCAGACACTTCATAGATAATATCATATTCGGTTGGCAACAAAGATACGATGCCACAGTTGACAACGAAGTCTTCTTCATAAATATCATCATTAGTATCATCATACATATCTTCGACTACGTATACCTATATGAATATGTTCTTAAAAGTGTCACATGATGTTAATATATGATGAATAATATTTTGTAAGATTAATTCGACTTATAACTATCAATATTATTAGACTAAATATTTTGTTTTGAATTCAAATTCAAAAATCTTATGAGTTTTTGTGATTATTTCAACTTTGTTTACAAAACTAAATAGATAAATATCATATTAAAAATATAAAATAATAGTTATTTTAGAATGTTTATTTTGCAATTATATCAATTATCAAATCGCAAAAACTTGAAAAATAAAAGTCATCTACAATAATGTTAATAAATTTCACTCTTATTTTTCACCAATATTATGACTTTTCTTTTAATGATGATAATAATAACAACCGCATTATGTCATCTAGATAGATGTCCCACAAACTAGCTAGCAAATTCTGATATACATTGATACGAATAAACTTGCTCATTGTTGATTCGGTTCCAACATTTTCCGACACGTTTACATTTTCTTCCAATTTTCAGGGTCTTGTTGTCACTAAGTAATTTCCTAGATGCATGCATAATTGCTTTTTATTTTTCCTTCTCGAGAATAGTTGACAAAAAGTCAAAATAATATGCCTCTGGTCAAAGATTAGGATGACATATTCTTCTTGTCTTGAGATATAGCTAAAATCAAAAATTTGTTGCAGAGGATATTTCTATAATAATTTAACAAATTGATAACACAAATACAAAAGACTTCAAAATTTGATGAAAATCACACAAAAAGGATCGATATATGAAAAACCAAGTAAATATATCAAACCACATCACCTCCTCTCTTTAAATATACTAGATAGTATAGAACTTAAACTTTAAACAGATAATGTAATAAAATATCAATTTGATATAAGGGGACAATTTCTTTACCTATCATAAAAATTGGGTAATGTACATTCCTCCTATCAAACAATGCTAAATCATTTTATTGTATTTATTTATTTATTTAATAGTTTAAATTTTTTAGATTTTTAAAGCAATTCCAATATAAATTACACTATGGGTAACTCTACCCAACTTTTTGAGATGAGTAGATAAGAATTCACCTTTATATAATAGTGTGCGGTCTAATGGTGGTAAATCAACATAAAATAAATTCACAAAAACAATTGAAGAATGTGTGACGATTTTGGATATACTTTAAAGACTATAATTAAAGAAAATAAGATAATTAAAGATAATTAAAGACGATTTCGGACATATATCACGGCGAGAAGAGGCGTCGGCCGACCGAATAAAGAGGCGGCGACGCGTCAGAGGACAGTCGAGAGGACGATCATCACACACGTTTTTTTGGAGAAGGAAGAAGAGAGTAATGACAATGGATCTGCACAACGAAAAGATACAGAGCTTTCAAACCATATGGAATCACCAATCAAGAATCCAGAGCCTGCAAATGCGCAATCGAAGGGAACGGAAATAGAGAATCTAGGCAACGCAAAATCATGGGTTGAAATTTTATCTGGAAACCGAAGTCAATCCAAAAAGGTATGACTGTAGATTTCATAGCCCCAAACATTATCAATGGAGAAATTGAAATTGTTATTGAGGATACAGATGTTGAGGCAGAATTAGAATTTTGGGATAATGCATTGATCTTGTTTGCTCTTGGACAAAATCTTTCCATGAATGCAGTGAGAAAGTTCATGGAAAAAACTTGGAATTATATTGTTATGCCTGAACTTTATTACAATGATGAAGGTTATTTCGTGGTCCGCTTCAAGAACAATGAGGACAAGTAGAAGATCATGGAACAAGGGTCGTATTTTATCTATGGTAAACCAATCTTCTTGCGGTATTGGACAACAGATTTTGAGATCAAGGAGGATCTACTTCGTGTGCTTCCGTTATGGATAACATTGCCAAATCTACCATTGCATTTGTGGGCGGAAAAAGAATTTCGAAGATCACTAGCGCTATTGGAAAACCGATTACAACGGATGAGTGCACTGCAAAGAAGTTGCGGATGATATCGAAGATCACTAGTGTTATCGAAGATCACTATGCTAGGGTTTTGGTGGAAGTAGACATAGAGTTTTGGAATTTCCTATTAATTTATGTTTTGCCGATGATATCTTGTTGTTTGTGAGGGGCGATAATGAATATGTGAGATTAGTCATGGAAAAGATGCGAGATTTCTCCGAATCTACGGGTCTGACCATTAACATCCCAAAGAGAAAAATATTCTTTGGAGGGGTTGATGATGATTAAAAGAACATTATCCAACACACAATTGGATATGCAATAGGAAAGCGGCCAATTAAGTATCTCGGGGTTCCGTTAGCTAGTAAAAAACTGATGGTTAATGATTGTCAAGCTTTGATCGAAAAAATGGCGATGGGACTTAGACATTGGAGCACCCAACTGATGTCTTATGCAGGTAGAATTCAACTCGTGAAGAGTGTGATCTTCTCTATCGCTAACTCTTAGATGCAGATCTTTCCATTGCCAAAGAAGGTCATATCCCATATTTATAGTATTTTTAGAAGTTTCTTATGGTCTGAGAATGATTGCATAACTCGTAAATCTCATGTTTCGTGGGAGCACATTAGTGATCCCATTTCTGCAGATGGCCTTAATGTCATATATCTTAGAGATTGGAACAAGGCAACCATTGGAAAATTATTATGGAGTGTATATATCAAGAAGGACAGAATGTGGATAAACTGGATTCACATGTATTATCTGAAGAATGAAGATGTCACTAATTTCACTCTGAAGTCTCAGTGTTCCTGGATTGTCAAAGCAATTTTCAAACATAGATACATCATTATGAACTCTATGGCGTGGGATGTGTTCAAAGCGAACAACAAGTATGAAACTAGAAGAATATATCAGTTATTTATAGGGGCTAAATCGAAGGTTGAGGGGAGGAATATCTTCTTCGAGAATCTAGCTAGACCAAGAGCGGTGTTTATTCTTTGGATGGCGTGTAAAGATAGACATTTCCCACAAAAAAATTGATTGCTCAAGATTGAAGTAACAACTAATGGTGAATGTGCTTATTGCAATCTACTTGAGAGTTATAATCATCTTTTCTTTGAATGTGAAATGACTAAACAAGTTTGGAAACAAGTTCTAAATTGGTTTAACATTAATCACACCCCAAAAGGGTGGGAACAAGAACTTAAAGACATTTGTAAGAGGACAAGTGGTAAGGAATGTAGGAAGAAACGCATTAAAATTATGGTAACTGAAACCGTCTATGCTATATGGAATGTCAGGAACTTAATCATTTTCTAGAATAAGAAGATGGATTGTCTTAATAGTAGAGACATCATTGATAAGATTTTATCTATAGTTGAAAATAATGATAAACTAGCTAGATTTTGTAATAGGATCTGATTTGTTAATCGGGTGACTGTTTCCCTGTCAACTGGATTGCCTGGATCCACGGATCGACTTTGTACCCATTTTATTTTTTTGTAATATATATTTTCTTTATTCCAAAAAAAATGTTATGTGATTTGTTATTGAAGTGACACATAACAATTATTTTCTTTAATTATTGTCTTCAAAGTATATGTCTGAAATTGTCACACATAACAATTTTTTTTTTGAATTTGTATTATGTTAGATTTATTTTGTTGTTTGGATTTTGATAATTAGATTTGGATTTGTTTAAATTTGTTAAATTCAAATATATATATTGTAGTATGTTTATAAATTTGTTAAATTCAAATATATATATATATATATATATATATATATATATTAAATTTGTTTTTTCATTTTTTATTTTTTATAATATATTATTTTAACAGAATATATATTAACATAATTTTAATATATATTATTTTAGATGGGGAAGGATCGTCACGTCCGTGAAATTTAATATCCCAAATGATGGAAATAGTGCGATAATTTGCGCTAATTGAAGCGGTAGAACACGAGACAACGATAAATGCCTAAATGGAGAAAATGAGAAGAGAAAAATTGAGATGGAGGAAATAATGTGACGTTTCCTCTCACAACAAGGGAATCAAACAAATAATTCAATGGACGTGATGTGAATGATGATAATGATGTGGACGAAGATATGGGGATGATGTTGATTGACTTTTTTTTATTGTTATTTAACTTTTAAATATATTTTTTTTGTAAAATATTTTTAATTATTTTTAATTTAATCATTTTTAATTATTATTTGAAAATATTATTATTTTTAATTATTAATTGAAAGTAACATTTTTTATTATAAATAAATTTATAATTTCTTTTATTATTAACTTTGTATTTTAATAAATTAAAATTATTAATTTTGTAATAAATAAATCTGTAAATAATTTATTATTAATTTCGTAATTAATTTTTTTTAATTAAAAATACTTGTAAAACACAATGTTATCAATGGCGTGGAAAATACGATGCAAAAATGATATTAGTGACGTGAAAATCACGTGGCAAACATGCAACAATATTTTGTGACGTGAAAATCACATGACAAATATTGTGACGTGAAAATCACGACGTAACTCTGTGACGTGATTTTCACGTGGCAAAAAAGTTGTCACAATTGTTACTACCTCGTGAATAACTATGACGCTAAATGTGTTTTGTGACGTGATTTTCACCTTTGTGACGTGAAATAAAAAAAATGTTACAAGTTAGTCCCTTAACTTCACTTTTATTATCCTATTTGGTCCCTTCTGTCAACTTCTGGAAAAAAATGTTAAGTTCTGGTGATGTGGCGTGATAGGAAAGCCATTTGTACAAATCTGAATCAACATATGTAGCTAAAAATTGATACATTATTTAAACTGTGGGGATATTGTTTTCGAGAAAACCATGCAGTTTAAACAGTGTATCGGTTTTTAACTGCATGTGCTGATGGGCTAAAGACGTATCTAATTATGTGTCTAGCGGTATCTTAACTGCAAGTGCACAACCTATCGAAGTAATATTTAAGATTATCGATCCACAGGGACTCTATGGTTACTTAGTGCTAGAGGAATTTCTAGTTTAGCTAAGGTGAAGGGTTGTCACGATTTTTTGTTGTTTTTAAAGATTAAAGGCGGGAATTAAATTTAAGTTTAATAAATAATACTAAGGCGGTCGGTATGTAATTATGCTAACTTAGGCGGGTCAATCTAACCTAGGCTTATAAAGATGGTTCACTTAATCTATTCTGTAGAGGTTACCAGTTTAAATATCCTTAACTCACACTCTCGTGGTCTTATCTCAGATCTTACCCCTAAAGCCCTATGCCTGCTCTCGCTAGCCCATAAGTGTTTAGAAATAATTTTTGGAAACTTAGTAATTCTAATTTATTTTAAAGCGCTCTCGCTGTGTTTAATTTAAATGCCTAACTTTAGCTATCTGGTTAAAATCTCACACTCTCGTGGTCTTGACCTAACCTAATACACTTTCCTTACTCTCGTAACAAAAAGGTTGATTTTATAATAAAAAGTATCAGCCAGAATATTAAGCTCTTAATTATTTTAAGCCTATAGTTGATTTTACCGATTTAGTTTGTTTTAATTACATACCGCCCTAAGGTATTTAGCTACTCATTTTTGTTGAACCAGACAGAGGCAGAGAAACATAAAACGAAATATTCATGGCAGAAAAATAAATATCCAACATAAATATAAAATTGCAAATTAATATAAACATGGTTAACAATAAAAATGGCAGACTCCTTCTTCCACAGGCTGGAAAACTCGGAGTATTTGTCGGAATCGGAAATAAACTCTAAAAATTCTGAAGGCTTTGAAACAAATAAATTTTTATAACAATTTCCTGATGTTGGAAATTGTTATAGGGTTGGTTTGGATACAAGAAAAATAAAGCAATGAAAATAATGCTAGAAAAATATAAAGGGTGTAAAATAATTCGGCAGAGCTTCCGCAAGAAATTAATAAAAAATAAACTCCGTAAATTGTTCATTCAAATTAAGCTATTTATAGAAGACTAAATGGGCTTGGTAGTTGGTTTGTTGCTTGGGCCTCGTAGGAGAATTGAGAGAATCCAGGGACGTGTGGATACTGGGTCAGCTGGAAAATAGGCATTTCATATGCA
This sequence comes from Lathyrus aphaca, assembly GCA_963966055.1. Lineage (NCBI taxonomy): Eukaryota > Viridiplantae > Streptophyta > Magnoliopsida > Fabales > Fabaceae > Lathyrus > Lathyrus aphaca. The sequence goes on along the minus strand of OZ014523.1, from coordinate 533,096,330 downwards.
GCGTAACGTTATGACCAAGTCTTCAGTCAAATAACCTATTTTTCCCTTGTCACGGTCGTGACAAGGGCATCACGTTCGTGTTCCTTGTATAATAAGTGTCACGGTCGTGAGGGATATGTCACGGTCGTGAGTGCTCCTTTTGGGGTGTCACGGTCGTGACACCTAGGTGACGACCGTGAGTGCTACAAAATATGCAGGTTATGCAGAATTCCTCATTTCTTCATCTTTTAATGGTTGTTTTTGCTCCTCTTGCTTGTGGCTCATGATTTAGCTCTGTATATGATGTACCTGCAAAATGGCAAAGAAAACTCGAGGAATCGGGTGTTAAAACGACAATTATGCGATAAAACGGTATTGAAACATAGCAATATAATCAATACATTTTCTCGTTATCAAACTTCCCCAAACTTAAACCTTTGCTTGTCCTCAAGCAAATAGTCGGTTGAAAATTGTCGGACAATTTTTTATCGACGCACACACATAACAAACCGTACGAGGGATCGTTTTGTCGGATAAACCGGTACTTTGATAAAACACTAACGATACACTAATGACACAAGCAACAAGCTAAGTCGTCGACTTCCTGTTAAACGAAACATTCGGCAATTGCTTTACGATTTCACCTAGAGTCTTTCAATCTTATTTCGCCCGGTTTCATTCTAGCGCAATCACATTAAGCCCTTTGCCTTAGCACGCACGTAGTGGAGTAGCCGGTTAGCGAATTTGATCCTTTAAAAGCACGGGGTCTGGTACACGAATGTGGTAACCCTATATACATTATCCGATTTGGAGGTTGTGGGGGATCGAGCCGTAGCACGCCCTACCAAGTTCAGAACCAGTACCTCTGAACCAAACCGCAACAGACTCCTTCTCATATTTCTCGTTTCTTATATGCGACTGTGTACTTTGGTGCAATTTCTTCTCATTTGCATCGAGATATGAAGGATCATTATAGATTAGGCATCAAACGCTTATATTCATCGGCTCCCCACGTGGTTTGTGTTCAGACGGTGCTGACTGCTAGTATAAACTACTAGGGGTTACTTTTGAACTGAAACTTAAGGTGTAGTCGTAACAATCATCGGAACGGGATTGCTTAAGTGGGAAGTCTAAGGTGTCAAGATTGTATTGATCTTGTTGAATCGTTCTCAGCTTCCTAATTATGATTTCGTAGGTAAGTCGGGTAATGCGAAGAATTTATTAAAGATTTTTTTCGGTATGGCTGAATAAACGGGGAAAGTTCGAAACTAAAGAAAATAGCACAAAAATTGCTCGTTTCATTAACTTATGAAAAGGAAATACAACGGAATGGAAATACAACGGAATGGAAAAATGCGAAAGGGAAAAATGCGGAAAATGAAAGGTACCTCTCCCACACTATATCAGACATTGTCCTCAATGTTGTGATATAATATCGGTAAAGGACAATACAAACAACGAAAACGGAAAAACATAAACAAAAACTAAAACTAAGGCTGCTGATGACCACGGCCTCGGCTTCTGGTGCGGGAGCGTCTGGTCGGAGTCGCTTCAGGGTCAGAACCGGTACCGGTGACAGTAGTGATATCAATGCGTAAAGCCTCTAGCTCGCTAAAAATCTCGCCGAGCTTCTCATCAGTGGACCTCTGGTTGGTTGCAATAGTGCGGAGTAATGCATCATGTTGCTCCTTCTGCCTTCGCTCCAGTGCGGCATTCATCTGGTTTTGCTGATGAATCGCACGGAGGACGTCCTTAAGAGTGAATTCCGGTGCAGGAGGCTGTCGGGTGGATGTCTCAGGAATGTCCTGGACAGGCTCAGCTGCATCCAAAGTGTCTTGCATCTCGTCCTCTGGGGGATCGGCCTGATCATCATGAATGGGGGCATGGCCGGCAGCATCCGGTAAAGCAAAGAGCCACTTGGCTCGGCTAGACGGATCGATGCGGTCACGGGACGGCAGGATGATGTGGTGATAAACAGTGCCGTGGATAACAGGGCTAAACCTGCCATCCTCTCTCTGCGCAATCAAGTGAGCGGACCTGCAATAATTCTTCGTTAGGAACTCGGAGGTTCTGCTAGGCAAATTTACGACCAAGTCACCAAGGTCCAACTGAATGGCTAGGGTGGTGACAATGCCGCCTATGTAAAAGGGGGTTGCGCCTCTTTGCGCAATGGCCTGAATATGAGATAGCATGAACGGGGCAGCGTTGATAGGCTCGTCATTTAGAGCGCAGTGCAAGAACAGAAGCTCCTTGGAGTTGAGCTTGTGGTTACTCTCTCGTGCAAAGATGGTGTTACAAATGATGCGGTGAAAATATCTGATTGCCGGGTTGTGGATATGTGTAGCATTAAGGCTCTGAAAGGCTGAGGCACGGGTGTTGGTTATGTCGTGCCATAGGGTGAAAGCGGTTTCACTGAAATTGTCCGGCACGTGGAGGTGAACTTCATTCCCGTGATCGAAGCCTAGCAACTCGGCTATCCTATTTTGCGAAAGTTCGAACTCCCGGCCAAGCAATCTGAACTTAGCGAAGCCGGTAAGTTGACTCTGAGAACCGGTAGGAGTGATGTAATGGAATGAGCTTAGGAATTCCAATGTCAGAAGCTCGAATGTGGGATGGGGCTGACTGCAAAGATCCCACAGACCGACTTTTTGAAGCAGGCTCTTGACACTGTTAAGCATTCCCAGTTCTCTCAAACAGACAGTGTCGACATATCGCGTGGGTTGCACACCACGGTTCTGGAATCGGATGAACCTCTCTCTCTCTTGTTTTCTCCATGCTCACCATCTCTAAATTGAATAGCTTCCATTGCATGCAAGAACAAGAGTGGGAGATGAGGAGTTTTGATTTTTGTGAAAAAAAATGATAAAATGAGAGAAATAATGGTTCGGATAAATATTGCAAGGTGAGAATGTGATAGGTGTGGTGATAATGGAGAGGTTAATGGGTTTTAATTTGGAAATGGGAGGTTACGGAAGTTGGAGGAGATAATGGGTGGTTTTGAAAGCTATGGAAGAAGAAAGATGAAGAGGTTTCGAAGAAGAAACAGTTCTGTTTTTCACGAATCCTATAATTAGAGTCGTCACGGTCGTGACAAGGGGATGACGGTCGTGACGCGCTAATTAGCTTGTCACGATCGTTAGGGGGGGTGATGACGACCGCGAGGGCTGAATTCCTTGAATAATTTCCAGAAAGCATTGTCTCTCTCACGCTTCATATAATTTATATAATATTTTTTATCACTTCTCACTCAATATTAAATATAAACACCATATAATAAATAATATCAACATAGTACTTGTAAATTGCATCACACGAGAGATTGTATAAAATATGAATCAATTCAAGCATAACAGTATATAGATTGAAAACATATAAATTGATTAAAATGGAAAAATTTGTAAACTAGAAGTGCTTCGCATTTGATAATTGAAATGAAATTACAATAATGAAAATACGGTACGAAAATGTTTGCGAAAAGTAAAACTAACTAGAAACGAAAACAATAAGTAAAATAAGCTAGATCACTATAGCATTTTCAAAAGTGCTTCTTCAAATCTTCGATTGCGGAGTTCAGGTGGTAGAATTGCTCACAGGTTATGTCAGTTAGACCTATAATGTCCAATCGCATGCTCTTAATCTCATCCTTAACGGTATTTATATCGGTTTGGTAAGCTTCAAGAGTGTTCATGATATTCTTTAAGTTGTTAGCATAATCTACTTGATTCACTTCAGGGGTTTCAATCACTTCGTCAGTGTGGTCAATGTCATGGTAACCAGGAGGTGTCTCAGGGTCACTTTCTACATCGGTCATTATATCATCTTTTATCTTGTAAGACTGAGGTGTTTCAGGAGTAGATGGATAGTCAGGTGGGGTTAACTCATAAAGCCAGTTATCCTTATTGTGAACACTTACTCTATCATGGTTTGGTAGTGTGAACGGGGTTACTACCTCATTCCGGATTAGGTACTCGAAAGGTGGATGTCCTAAATTCCTTATGATATGGCGATTGAAGCAAAAGTTAAGATTCATAGGACGGATGGTACCTAAACGGTTACACCTGTGCAATTGGTATCTAAGTCCTAAGGCATCAGCAATCATGGTTACAAGACCTCCTACTAATATAGGTAATTCAGGTTCTTCTTGGATTCGGGTGAAGGTTTGCATCATGAAAGGCACACCATTGACAGGCTGTCCATTAGTGAAACATGACATAATGAATATCTCATCTTTAGATACTCCAGTAAGGTTTTCTTCTTTTCCAAAGAAGGTGTGGGCAAAAATCTTATGGAAGTAACGGATAGCTGGGTTATGTATCTCATCATTGTTCATGCTATTTGGTTCAGGGTGGTAGTTTCCGGTTAATGTTCCCCAAAAGAAATCTAGCTCAATGTCCATCAATTCTACCTGTGTGGTAGTAAAAGCAAAGGGTCCACTAGGGAATCCTAATAAGTCAGCTAGTTCTTTATGGTTAAAGTCATATTCTATTCCAAATAGGCGGAAACTGATAAATCCTTTCCTGAATCCAAAACCGCGCTCGGGTAGGTAAACTAAGGAGCTAAGGAACTCAAGGGTGAGCTCGCGGTAAGTCACAAACTTATGTTGAATCAGTGCATTCTCCCATCCAAGTCGGTTAAACAAGTACAGGATGCTATCATGTATACCTAGGGTTTCCATAGTCAGATCATCCGGGTACAGAGTCAAATCCATTGGTCTCTGTGATAACTCTTCAAATTTCATTCTTTGGTTCCTACCTCTAAATTTGGTTTCCATAAGGTTTATCGGTTGGTTAGCCATGGTTAGTGCAAATACGGAGGAAACAAATCAGGGGGAGAAGGAAAGTGGAAAAGACTTTAGAAAATCTGTAAAAGTGATTTAAGATTAAAATAAGGAAAAATAAAAATAAAAATAAGAAAATAAAATGCATAAATTAAAAGCAATAATAGTAATAATGAAATAAAACTATAAAATGACAAAACAAATAAATGAATAATAAAATGATAAATGACAAAAAAAAATGATGAAAATGATTTAAATGATTTAAATGATTAAATGGGTAAATGGGTTGCCTCCCACTAAGCGCTGTTTTTATCGTCTAAAGCCTGACGTAATGCTTAGGTGTAGATTAATCAGGGGAATTAGTGGACAACTCTAAAAGCCTTAGACTATTCGCATAATCTCTATTTTCAACTTTATGATAATGTTTTAAACGTTGTCCGTTTACCGTGAATGGTTCACTATTCCTACCCTTAATTTCTATTGCTCCGCTCGGGAACACTCTAGTTATTTCAAAGGGTCCTGACCATCTAGATTTTAATTTTCCAGGAAAGAGCCTAAGTCTTGAATTAAAGAGGAGTACAACGTCTCCCACACTAAATTCTTTCCTAGATAGGCGTTTATCATGCCATCGCTTAGTTCTTTCTTTATATATCTTAGCATTCTCATAAGCATCTAGCCTTAATTCTTCTAATTCGTTAATATCTAGGATTCGCTTTTCTCCTGCAGCATTATAGTTTATATTGAGAGTTTTGATCGCCCAATAAGCTTTGTGTTCTAGTTCTACCGGGAGGTGACAAGATTTTCCATAAACTAATTTGAAAGGTGTAGTTCCTATGGGTGTCTTGTAAGCGGTCCTATAAGCCCATAAAGCTTCATTAAGTTTAGATGACCAATCTTTCTGAGATATGGCGACAGTCTTTTCTAAGATTTGTTTGATTTCTCTGTTTGAGACTTCGACTTGTCCACTTGTTTGTGGGTGATATGGTGTTGCCACACGGTGTCTTACTCCATACTTAGATAGTAATTTTTCAAAGATTTTTGAAATGAAGTGCGAGCCACCGTCACTTATGACGAGTCTAGGCACACCAAATCTGGGAAAGATTATATTTTTGAAAAGCTTTATTACTACTCGTGTGTCGTTTGTAGGAGAAGCTATAGCTTCGATCCATTTTGAAACATAATCAACAGCTACGAGTATGTAATTATTACCGAAAGATGATGGGAATGGTCCCATGAAATCTATTCCCCAGACGTCAAAGATTTCTACTTCTAATATTCCTTTTTGAGGCATTTCATCTCTTCTTGAAATATTACCGGTGCATTGACACCGATCGCAATTTATAACAGCGATGTGGACATCTTTCCATAGATTAGGCCAGAATAGGCCGGCTTGCAAGATTTTTGCACAAGTCTTGGAAGTGCTTGCATGTCCACCATAAGGAGATGAACGACAATGAGCAATGACATCTTCTATTTCTTCTTCGGGAATACATCGACGAAAGATTCCATCGGGTCCTCTTTTGAACAATAATGGTTCATCCCAATAGTAATGTTTTAGATTGTGAAAGAATTTCTTTTTCTGCTGATAGGTTAAATCAGGTGGAAGAGCTCCTGCAACTAGGTAGTTAACAATGTCAGCGTACCATGGCAGTCCTACAGTCGTTTGGATTGTTTCCACGGGTTCTGGTTCATCTATGTCTAACTGAACTGGGTCGCTTCCTATTTGTGCTATCAGCTGTTCATACGGAAAATCATCGTTAATCGGCACTTGTTCGGGTTTAATACCTTCTATTCTAGATAAATGGTCCGCTACGACGTTTTCAGTACCCTTCTTATCTTTTATTTCGAGATCAAACTCTTGTAAGAGTAAAATCCATCTCAAGAGTCTTGGTTTAGCATCTTTCTTAGTCAATAGGTATCTGATAGCAGCGTGGTCTGTGTAAACGATTATTTTCGCTCCCACTAGGTAAGAACGGAATTTGTCAAGCGCAAAGACAACTGCTAACAGTTCTTTTTCAGTAGTGGCGTAGTTCATCTGAGCAGAATCTAAGGTTCTACTGGCATAGTAAATCGCATGAAGTTTCTTTTCCTTCCTCTGGCCTAGAGCTGCGCCTACAACATAGTCACTCGCATCGCACATGATTTCGAAAGGTAATCTCCATTCAGGGGGTTGCATGATTGGTACGGTGATGAGGGCTGTTTTCAGAGTTTCGAATGCTTTAAGACAATCTTCATTGAATATGAACTCAGCGTCTTTCATTAATAAACCAGTAAGAGGTTTAGTGATTTTCGAGAAATCTTTGATGAATCGTCGGTAGAAACCGGCGTGTCCTAAAAAGCTTCGTATTTCTCGAATGGTTTTAGGGGGTTGAAGATCTTTTATGACTTCTATCTTAGCTTTATCAACTTCAATTCCCTTGTCGGATATGACGTGGCCTAATACGATTCCTTCTCTGACCATAAAATGACATTTCTCCCAGTTAAGCACGAGGTTTACTTTTACACATCTTTCTAACACCATTTCTAAATTTGATAGGCATCCTTCAAAACTTTGCCCGCATACAGAGAAATCGTCCATGAACACTTCCATGATGTTGTCTATAAAATCTGCGAAGATTGACATCATACATCTTTGAAAGGTTGCAGGAGCGTTGCATAATCCAAAGGGCATTCGTCTATAAGCGAACGTTCCATAGGGGCATGTGAATGTAGTCTTCTCTTGATCATCTGGATGGATAGGGATTTGGAAAAATCCTGAGTAACCATCAAGATAACAGAAATAAGAATGATTGGCTAATCGTTCTAACATTTGATCTATAAAGGGTAGTGGGAAATGATCTTTTCGAGTGGCTTTGTTTAGTTTACGATAATCTATGCACACTCTATGTCCCGTCACTACTCTTTGCGATATCGATTCGCCTTTAGCGTTTTTCACAACAGTGATACCTCCTTTCTTTGGCACTACATGTACTGGACTAACCCATTTACTATCAGAGATTGGATATATTATTTCGGCATCTAGTAGTTTCTTAACTTCTTCTTTTACTACAGTGCTAAGGATTGGGTTAATTCTTCTTTGAGATTCTCTGGAGGTTTTGCAATCTTCTTCTAGCTGAATACGATGCATACAGATTGAAGGGCATATTCCTTTGAGATCAGATATGTTATATCCTAATGCAGTTGGATATTTCTTTAAGACATCTAAAAGTTTCTTTGTTTCGATTGTTCCTAAACTGGAATTTATTATAACTGGTCTTTTACATTCAATGTCTAAGAATTCGTATCTTAAGTTATTAGGTAAAGTTTTTAATCCTAATGTAGGTTTATCTTTACTTGGCATGGGATCCGGTGTAAGTGCTAAACTTTCGCTTAGACTATCGTCCTGATATGGTGCACGCCAATTATCATCTTCGAAAATCGGAGGGATTTGAATTTTCATAATTTCAGAATAGGTAGTTTCTTTCATTTCCATTTCTCTTACACATTCGTCAATTACGTCCAATAGATAGCATGTATCCTCTATAGCTGGTGATTGTAAGAATTGTGTTAAAATAAATTCAACTTTCTCTTCACCTACTTCAAAGGTTAGCTTTCCTCTCTTTACGTCTATTATAGCTCCGGCGGTAGCTAAGAATGGTCTTCCTAGTATGATAGGTGTAGTGGAGTCTTCAGAGATGTCCATGATTATGAAATCAGTAGGGATGTAGAATTGTCCTATACGTACTGGGACGTTTTCTAGTATGCCTACAGGATATTTAACAGAGCGATCGGCTAGTTGAACAGACATTTTAGTTGGTCTTAGGTCTCCCATGTCTAGCCTTTTGCAAATCGTTAAGGGCATAACACTGATACTGGCTCCTAAATCGCATAGAGCTTTGTCAATGACGAATTTTCCTATTACACAGGGTATAGAGAAACTTCCTGGATCTTTTAGCTTAGGAGGCATATTATTTTGAATTATGGCGCTACACTCAGCAGTAAGTGTAACTGTTCCGTTATCCTCTATCTTTTTCTTATTGGATAAGATTTCCTTTAAAAACTTAGCATACGAGGGCATTTGAGTGATAGCTTCTGTAAACGGAATAGTAATATTCAACTGTTTCAGAAGTTCGACAAATTTCTTAAACTGGCCCATCGTCTTGGAATTGGTTAATCTCTGAGGGTACGGAATTGGTGGTTTATAGGGTGGTGGAGGCACATAAGGCTTTTCTTTCTCCACTGCCTCTTGATTATCATCTTCCTTTTCTTCTGGATCATTCACCATTTCAGTCGGTTTATCCGATTTTTGGTACATGGCTGGATTGTCAAGTCTTGGATCGGTAGGTCCGTCAAGTTCCTTGCCACTTCTTAATATCACAGCATTGGCCTGTCCTTTCGGATTAGGTTGAGGTTGTCCAGGAAATACTCCAGCTGGTGCAGCGGTAGGTGCTTGTTGTTGAGCTACTTGTGAAATCTGAGTTTCAAGCATTTTGTTATGTGTAGCTAATGCATCTACTTTGCTTACTAATTGCTTAATCTGCTCACTAGTGTGAATGTTTTGGTTTAAGAAGTCCTTGTTTGTCTGATATTGGTTAGCTATAAAGTTCTCCATCATCAATTCAAGGTTCGATTTTCTAGGGACATTAGGAGCAGTCTTTTGATATCCTGGTGGTGTAGCTGGTGCTTGACCTGGTGCGTATAAAGCATTGTTATTCTTATAGGAGAAGTTCAGATGATTCTTCCAACCTGGGTTGTATGTGTTTGAGTATGGGTTTCCTTGAGCATAATTCACTTGATCTGTGGGAATTCCTGTTAATAGTTGACAATCAGGAACTTCATGTCCTGGAACTCCACATAACTCACAGTTAGGTGTTACTGCAGCCACGGTGGTTGTTGGTGTTATGGCCAAGTTGTCGATCTTTTGGTTTAGTTGGTCAAACTTTTCATTGACTTGGTCCATACTACTCACTTCGTACATACCTCCTTTTGTTGGTTTCTCAGTTGCGACTCTCTCGCTTCCCCATTGGTAATGGTTTTGAGCCATACTTTCGATAAGTGCATAAGCATCATTATATTCCTTGTCCATTAGTGCACCGCCCGCGGCAGCGTCAATTGTCATTCTTGTATTGTACAAGAGTCCATTGTAGAAGGTATGGATGACCATCCATTCTACTAATCCGTGATGTGGACAAAGTCTCAGCATATCCTTATAGCGTTCCCAAGCTTCGAATAGTGATTCGTTTTCCCTTTGCTTAAATCCATTGATCTGAGCTCTCAGCATAGCTGTCTTGCTAGGTGGGAAATATCTGGTCAAGAAAACTCTCTTTAGTTCCTCCCACATAGTTACTGAGTTCGAAGGCAGAGATTGAAGCCAGGCTCTTGCTCTGTCTCAAAGTGAAAAAGGAAACAAACGTAGTCTAATAGCTTCTTGGGTAACTCCATTGGCTTTTACGGTATCTGCGTATTGCACAAAGATCGATAGATGAAGGTTCGGATCCTCGGTAGGATTTCTGGCGAATTGATTTTGTTGCACGGCTCATATCAACGAAGGTTTTAGTTCGAAATCATTTCGGTTGATAGCCGGTGCGGCAATGCTAGAATGCGGTTCAGCTTGCGAAGGACTAGCGTAATATTTGAGTGGGTGATTTTGTTCTTCAGCCATCTCTGCGTCCTTTGATGTTACGACTGGTTTAGGTGGATCTAATTGAAGATCTGGAATATTGTAATTTTGTTCGTAATCGAATATCCGTCTTCTTACGTGTAAGAAGCGTTCCGATTCTGGGATTAGAGGTTGCAAGTCTTCGCCTTGGGAGCGAGTACTTGGCATACACTCGGGAATTTTGATTAAGAAAAGAAAATAGTTGTTACCTTAGTCTAGACAATGCTACCTAAAGTGCACTAGTAACTAAATTAAGGTCCCCGGCAACGGCGCCAAAAACTTGATGGGCTAAAGACGTATCTAATTATGTGTCTAGCGGTATCTTAACTGCAAGTGCACAGCCTATCGAAGTAATATTTAAGATTATCGATCCACAGGGACTCTATGGTTACTTAGTGCTAGAGGAATTTCTAGTTTAGCTAAGGTGAAGGGTTGTCACGATTTTTTGTTGTTTTTAAAGATTAAAGGCGGGAATTAAATTTAAGTTTAATAAATAATACTAAGGCGGTCGGTATGTAATTATGCTAACTTAGGTGGGTCAATCTAACCTAGGCTTATAAAGATGGTTCACTTAATCTATTCTGTAGAGGTTACCAGTTTAAATATCCTTAACTCACACTCTCGTGGTCTTATCTCAGATCTTACCCCTAAAGCCCTATGCCTGCTCTCGCTAGCCCATAAGTGTTTAGAGATAATTTTTGGAAACTTAGTAATTCTAATTTATTTTAAAGCGCTCTCGCTGTGTTTAATTTAAATGCCTAACTTTAGCTATCTGGTTAAAATCTCACACTCTCGTGGTCTTGGCCTAACCTAATACACTTTCCTTACTCTCGTAACAAAAAGGTTGATTTTATAATAAAAAGTATCAGCCAGAATATTAAGCTCTTAATTATTTTAAGCCTATAGTTGATTTTACCGATTTAGTTTGTTTTAATTACATACCGCCCTAAGGTATTTAGCTACTCATTTTTGTTGAACCAGACAGAGGCAGAGAAACATAAAACGAAATATTCATGGCAGAAAAATAAATATCCAACATAAATATAAAATTGCAAATTAATATAAACCTGGTTAACAATAAAAATGGCAGACTCCTTCTTCCATAGGCTGGAAAGCTCGGAGTATTTGTCGGAATCGGAAATAAACTCTAAAAATTCTGAAGGCTTTGAAACAAATAAATTTTTATAACAATTTCCTGATGTTGGAAATTGTTATAGGGTTGGTTTGGATACAAGAAAAATAAAGCAATGAAAATAATGCTAGAAAAATATAAAGGGTGTAAAATAATTCGGCAGAGCTTCCGCAAGAAATTAATAAAAAATAAACTCCGTAAATTGTTCATTCAAATTAAGCTATTTATAGAAGACTAAATGGGCTTGGTAGTTGGTTTGTTGCTTGGGCCTCGTAGGAGAATTGAGAGAATCCAGGGACGTGTGGATACTGGGTCAGCTGGAAAATAGGCACTTCATATGCAGCGTAACGTTATGACCAAGTCTTCAGTCAAATAACCTATTTTTCCCTTGTCACGGTCGTGACAAGGGCATCACGTTCGTGTTCCTTGTATAATAAGTGTCACGGTCGTGAGGGATATGTCACGGTCGTGAGTGCTCCTTTTGGGGTGTCATGGTCGTGACACCTAGGTGACGACCGTGAGTGCTACAAAATATGCAGGTTATGCAGAATTCCTCATTTCTTCATCTTTTAATGGTTGTTTTTGCTCCTTTTGCTTGTGGCTCATGATTTAGCTCTGTATATGATGTACCTGCAAAATGGCAAAGAAAACTCGAGGAATCGGGTGTTAAAACGACAATTATGCGATAAACGGTATTGAAACATAGCAATATAATCGATACATTTTCTCGTTATCATGTGCTGACTCAGATTTGTACCAATGGTTTGGCTGTCACGCCACGTCACTAGGACTTAACATTTTTTATCAGAAATTGATGAAAGGACTAAATAGAATAACTGAAGTGAAGTTAAGGGATTAACTTGTAACATTTTTTAGTTAATAAACTAAAGCAGAAGAATAAATTATGTTAAGAGACTAAAACATGTATTAAGCCTTTAAATTTAATCATCTTTTGAAATAAATCTTATTAAAATGTAAGTCTACCTATTAACTTGTTCACACTCTCACAATCACACTAATTAGACATGTTTTTATTAAAATTTTGATTTTATTAATAGGGACTCAAATCCACGTTAACTTGAGCTATATTATTAAAACGAGGATACTTTAACTAAGTTTTGTTCCCCTCAGAATAATGGACGTGTTGGGTTAGGTTATGGACGATATGATTGGATACCATTTTGAAAAATAATTCTACATTTCTAATTATAAGAAAAACTTCTTTAAATCTTCGTTGTGGGAATTAATGTCTTCTCGGGCAGGACAAATAATCAAGAATCATGCCTGAGAGGCACGATAAATATCCAGTTTGAGATACTTGATCACAAGTTTTACATGAGGGCTCATGAAATTTTCGTCCAAGTATGTTGAATGCCTCGCTTATGGGACTTATAATATTTTTATGTAGGCTATATACAATTATGCTTAATGGAATTAGATCCCCCAGGACAACTATATTATTGTATGGGGGGACTCAATGTCTCCTCGACAAATACTCGGCCTGAAAGACTTGATCACAAGTCTTACCTGAGGGCCTGATAGAGGTATTTCCTGATAGGTCAACTCATTATTATATCTTAAGGAATTAGTTACATGTAGTTGTGACTAAAAAACTCAGATTTCCCTGGATAACTTGGGCCTCACTTGAGGAAATGCTAGTTCTCGAAATAATTCCCTAGAGTTGCGACCTTAAAACACCCTGCCTTATATAAAATACCTTGTGTATGAAGGAATATATAGTTTTCTAATTTTAAATGGCCTCACTTAGGGAAATACCTTTAGACTTTCCCATAAGAGACGATGTATGAATGTCTCTCAAAGGGAGGTATCACCTTGCCCCATGACTTTCCTATCATCCGTAGTGGGAAACATGGGATAAGATGTAACACCTTATTTCCATGACTCGACATTTAATAAAATAATTCAATATAACTTGACAAGTAAAGTGTCACTCATGCTTTACCATAGCATAAAAGAACCACAGTTAAAACTTTTAGGAATAAGCAACAGAAAACAAACAAGTTTAACATATAAATCTCAACTACAATAGATGAGAATGTGGTTCAACAATCCTCAAAAGAAATAAGACATGCAACAAAAGAAAACACATAACAACCCGCTCGTCGGTGTTACATATCATAGCGACTCCACTAAAACCCAAATGATAAATAGCTAAAGAGGAACAACGTCATCCACTAGCATTAATCATCTACTCTTGTATTTGATTGTCTGTACTTCAAAAGAGCACAAATGCAAAGAAAAAATAGAAAGGGATGAGAATACATTCATATATAGATAGTGTGGATAAACAACAGAGATAGATAAGCAATGTCTTATCAGTCTCACAACCCATATCAACAACCAAAACAACATCGAAAACATAACCTCATAAAAAAAAACTTAATCAACTCGTACAATCAAACTACTCACTCACATAAAATCATATAACAATTAACTCATACTCAATGCAAATATGTATGCAATGTTCGACTCCTCAACTTTGTATGCATGTGGTACCAAGTTTTGAATGATCAGAGGTTTGTTATTAATTTTCATCCCGCCATTGTCCCCTCTTTGAACCAGGTCGCCCCAATGTCCCCTATCTGAACTAGGAAACTCTACAACTAATGTATGCATGTACTGCAACTCAAATCTATCAATGATTGTCACAGACCCCTCTCTAAACCATACTCACTGTTGGAACAAAATTGGTTTGTCTTATATCCTTTAGATTTTGATGATAATAAAGTATTTAAAGAACAAACGAGTTTACTAATGTTTATTCAAATATGTAGGACCATAAACTTAAATTTCATATAAAAATCAAGTATTGGTTCTAATTATGAACATTCAAAGAGAAATGTGAAAATAAAATTTTAATGCATTAGAAGTTGAAGATCTGAATCTGAAGAATTCATCTCTTGAAGAAGTCAACTTCCAAAGATAAGAGTCTGAAGGAGTCAGCCTCTGAATACCAGACTTTGGAGAAGTCTGCTCCTGATCAAAACCTTAGTTATTCAAAGCGCCAGGACCAAGGTGACACTGATAGGTCATTGTTCATCTCTGAACATACTTTGTCACGTGAAGACCTAGGTTAAATATTCTCCATAGAGTCTATTGGGATAAAAATGCCAATTCCTTTTGTAGCAAAGGTTTTTCAAACTAGCTTTCACCTAATTTGAAACTTTGGTGAAACATCCTAACTTCTCTTTTGAAGCTTCTCAAGAGAATCTATTGTTGCATCTTCAATGAATATTTTCTTCTCTATTTAAGGAGCTAAAAGACTTGAAGATCAACACACGCATACATGCATACAAATGATAAGATAGATCAATTGATAAAAGTATTAGATCAAGAGAAGTTACTATTTCAAATTATTAGCACAAGCAAAACTTAGGATTTTGTATCCTTATATATCTTACAAATCCTTAAGTCTTGAAAGAGTCTTATTATGTTATATTAATTATACACCTCCGATTGTATATTAAGTGTATTCATCCAACAATCATTTATCTGCTTGTTAGATTGTTATAAGTCTCTTATTAAGTGTTTGAGCAAGGAATTCTTTAGCCTGTATGTTTGAGCAAGTAAGTATCAAACTTGTGCGTTTGAGCAAAGAAAGTCTCTAGCTTGTATGCTAGAGCAAGGAAGTCTCTTACTTGTGTGTTTGAGAAAAGGAAGTATTTACCTGTGTGCTTGAGAAAATTGTAATCTTATGTGATTATAGTCAAAATCTCTTGTAAGCATTGTGAGACTGGATTACTCTCGAGTTGTAAGAAGAACCAGGATAACTTTGTGTGTTATTCTTATTTTTTGCATTATATATCTGCTACCTATTTATAACTAAATCATATTATATAATCTTGCTTTTAGAATATGACTTAAGTGTTTTAAAAAGAAAGAAAAAGAAAACACAATTCAACCCACTTCTCCTTCTTGTGTTTTATCACCTTCAGTTGGCATCAAAGCACGATTTATTTTTAACACTTAATATACAAAAAATATCATAAGAAAAACATATTGAACCATGTATGGCATTTCAGAATCTGAGAGTGGTACTCCTACTCCATATGCTACTATAAATCATGATTATAGCAATCCAGAAAAGAGAACCTATACAACTAGACCTCCAACTTTCAGTGGAGACTATACTAAGTCTTAATGGTGGAAGAGCAAGTTATATACTTATATCATATGCCTTAATGATGTGTTATGAGATATTTTAAAATATTTCATTGATATTCCAGTTAATGAAGTTGGAATGATGTATGATAGAAAAGCTCACACATCAACTCATAAAAAGGCCAATAGAAAACATCTTAGAGTTAGAGGCATATTGGTTTATGCTCTAGCTCATTCAGAGTACAATAAAATCATTGAAAAATCTACTCCTTAGACCATTTTTAATTCCATATGTGCTACTTATGAAGGCAATCAACAAGTTTAGGAAGTTAAGGCTAACATTTTGGTTCAACATTATGAGCTGTTCAAAATGAAGGAGGATGATGACATTAAAATTATGTTCTCTAGGTTTCAAGTTCTAGTATCTGGACTTCAGGTTCTGAACAAGAGTTACACTACATCGGATTATGTCAAGAAGATTCTTAGGAGTCTTCCATTCAGATACAGACCTTAAGTGACAACTATATAGGAGGCTAAAAACTTAAACACATTAAGTCTTAAGAGTCTCATTAGTAATCTTCAAAGTCGTAAGATAGATCTCAATGGAGATGAACCTATCAATCAGTCAAAGCCTTTTGCTTTGAAAATTGTTGCTAAAACTGCAAAGGATCCTCAAGTCTGGGAGTCTAAAGAAATTTCTCTCGCAGAAGATTCTGAAGATGACTAAGATGATAAGGAAATGGCCTTCATCATTAAAGTAAAGTCAAATGCCTTCTCCTATACGGTCCCAAGGCATCGCCCTAGGCAAGACTTTTGCAAATATAACACTACAACATGGAACAAATACATTAGTTGACCATCTCTATACAAAACCACATTTTGCTCTCTTCAATATGTTACTTTAACTAAACTGACATAGCTTATTATGTCAATAAAGCCTTCCAACTCTTGTTGTAACACCCCAAATTTTTATTTAAATATTTTATTCAGAATATAATGTTGTGGTGTGTGAAGAATGATATATATATTATCGAATATAATTGTGGTTGAAAATTATATATTGGTGGATAATCGTATTATTATGTGATAAATAAAATAAGTGGAATAAAATATGAGGTGAGGACAAGGTGGTCTATTGGTAAAAGTAGTGATGCTAAAAGTAGTGAGGGTAAAAATGGAAGATCATAAGTTGGGTCTTAGGGGTTATGTTGGAATAAGGGAAAACATAATCGTGTTAGAGAGAACAATAACAATCGTAAAAGTTGTAGAGAGGATAAGAAGAGGAAAGGGTTTAATCGTGAAGAAGAGTTCGCGAAGAAGAAGATTCTCGACAAAACCTAAGTTAAGGGTGGGATTCTTCCATCTTAAGGGTTTTATAATGGGAATTGGGTAGGTTAAGGATTAGGGATTGAGGTTTTGGGGAATTGAGGAGAAATTAGGTTAGATGATATGTTGTTAATTGTTATTAGTTGATAATTATATGCGTTAGCTGATGAAATTGATGAATACTGGGAATTCTGGTTGTGATTGGTGAGGAGTATAATGATTTTCGTAGCAGGTTTTATTGCTGAGAGCAGAGCTGCGATTTGCGAAATCGCAGAGCTCGCTTAGCGAGCAGAGTAAGGGATTTTGGCGCTTAGCGAGCTATGACTCTCACTTAGAGAGCCCTGTAGCGTGAAAAATTAATTTTTAAATTATGAAAAATTCCTTAAAATTATTTAAATGAGTTAGAAATGCTTAGGAATCGTTGTGGTGTAGTTGAGGGTAGTGAAAGGTGAGTTATGCACTTAATTGTAGGGATAATTAGTGTAAGTTGAATTTAAACATAGTTAACATGTTTGTTGAAATCGTTGTTGTAATGAGTTATATATGTTTGGTGGTGGTGTATGTATATATAATTATTGTGATATATGATGTTGGTCCGCTTGTGATAGTTGAATTTGATTTAAGTAGTTGTATGTTAGAAATGCATGATGATAATGATGATTGCAATGTTGATGAATTTTTGTATGAGGAATGGTGTGGTGATGAGTAGTTGGACATAAGTTGTTGTTGTTGAAGTTGTATGACGTAGTCATTGTGAGCGTGCATGTATGTCATTGATGTTGAATGACATGTTGCATAGTTTAATAACATACCAAGGTGGAGTATGTCGTTGTCGTGGTGTTGGTGCGGTCATAAAATAGGGATCGTACGTGGCCTTGAAATAGGGTTCTAGGGTGTGATCATGAAATAGGGATCATATTGGACCATGAAAGAGGGGTCGATAGTTCCGACGGGAACCGGATCTTGAAATAGAGATCGGATATGGTACCGCATGAATAGAGTCAAGTAGAGTCTCATTGCGTGATTGTTGTTGTTGTGTATGATGTTGTTGTATATGTGTTGTGTATGTATGTGATATTATTGAAGTGTATGATAGTTGTTGTCGAGAAATGGTGTATTGTTTTCTGATACTTGCTTAATTTCTATTATATTACTCTTTGTGATGTAAGTATCTCACCCCTTCTGTTTGAATGTTACCCTCATATTGGTAACGTGCAGGTTAGCAGGATAAGTCGAGTGATGGTCAGTGAAGTCGGTGCCCTTCATGTCTTTAGGGTGTCAGCTCTGATACGTCGCTTTGGGAGTCGGGACGATGTTGCTTTTATCTGTTATTTCTTTTAGAAAACATTTTCTTGTAATTGAAGTTTAATAATGTTAATTTTAAAAATATTTCTGCTACATGTTGAATAATTATTTTTGGAAAGCGTATCACTGAGTCGAGGTTGTTTTGTTGAATTGTAGCACTCAATTGGCTTTTTATGAAAATTTTACTCTGATGATTATATATAATTCCGTGGGGTAAATTGGGTGTTACAAAGTGGTATCTGTAACACGGTGGGAGAACTGACTTTAGTTATGTTGCGGATAGCAAGAGTCGCCACCGACTTTTATTTTATCCAAAGGAAAGGCATAAAAGAACAGGAAAGACCTTTTAAAAGATTTTTGGGTCCGGGGGGTAGGTTATGTAAAGGGAAGGTGTTAGCACCCTTTACATCCATGGTTATCCATGGGCTCTTAGTTACTTAGCTCACTTTAAAATGTTTTTGAAATGTGAAGTGTGTGAATAAAAATTTTCTTAAGTATTTTATAATGATCCATGTACGGATGCGTATAAAACCTTTGTTTTTGAAAATTTGTTTGAAAATGTGAAGTGTTTTGAAATTTTTTGGAAAGTGAGCAAGTACATAAGAGGAACCTACCCTAAGTTAAGTCTTTTCTGTTCTTAAATCCTTTAAATGGTAAGACTATCCCTATTATTAAGGAATAGGTAGTCATTACCTTGGATGTGAGGGACAGGTGAAGGGACATCTGTTATTTAGGCAACTGTGGAGTGTATAAGCAATTCGAAGGGACTTATCATCTTTATTCGAAAGGGACAAGATCATTACGAAGGCAACATTCGAAGGGACGTGATCTTTTTATCTGTTTAAGGGACTAGATGATGTGAAATGAGGGACTTTGCTTTATACACCCTACTTGACCTTTTGTTTAGGCAACATGAGAGGTAACCCTAGAAAGTGAGATGGCGATCAAAGATCGACTTACGTGTGTGAGTGTACAATTTTAAATATTTATCTTTTAAATTAATGATCTAAATCAATTTTAAATACAAACATGTTTCACTCCCTATTTTACTAACCATAGCATTTAAAATAAATATTAAACATTACTACATAAAATATTACATAAAGGAGACAATTAGAAAATAATAATAATTAACAAATTAAATAAATAAGCAAAATAAACAATAATAAATAATTGGGTTAGTAACAATAATAATAAATAATCACAATATATATATATATATATATATATATAAATGGGGTTAGTAATAATATATGAAAATAAATAGAATTAATAATAAAATAATAAAATAAACAAGAATATTAGCATAATAATAAAAAGTTCAATTTTTATATAAACAATTATTTTTTAAGAGTAAGAAGAAAATATAAACAATTATATACTAATTAATATAAAGTTTTAAATTATATACAAATTATAAAAATTAGGTTAATTATAAACATATTATGAAAATAAATTATATTTACAAAATTAAATTAGCAAGTTTTAATTATTTTTAAGCATATACTAAAAAAATTACATACAAGAATTAAATAATAATAATTATAAACAAACTATAAAATATATACATATTTAAGATTTATAAATAAATAAATTAAAAATTATAATATAATTAAATTTTATGTAAAAGAAAATTAGGGTTTGATCATAAAAAAAAAACATTAGGATTTATCACTTAATTAAATATAAGCATAATTTATGAAATTTAAAAATTATCATTAGGGTTTATAAAAAAAATAATTAGGTTTTAAAAATATTTTAGGGTTTTATTTATTAATTATTCAATATATTAAAAAAAAGTTATATATATATATAATAATTATGGACATACAAATTAATTTTTAAAACATACATAATCCTATTTTATATATATTATTTTCATTTATACATTATTTTAATTAAAAATTAAAGAAATAGAAAACAATTAAACAAAATAAAATAGAAAAAAACTTACCTGCTGGAGCCTGGGGTCGAACCCAGGTCTCCCAGCCTCCACCATCAGCCATCAACCAATTGGGTTGCGCTTGCAGCGTGTTCAAAAAGCAGCTTCCAATGATAATATAATAAACCTGATAATTAAATGAAATTTTGAACAAAAAAGACTGACCAAGGGATCGAACCCTTGTCCTTTACTATCACATGCAAGCATCAAAACCAACTGAGCCACACGCTCACTTTGAAATATAACCAGAAACAATTCATAATATTTTAAATTAGATTTTTGAATTATTTTTCGCGCCAGCCATCTTCATCTCCTACCTCTGGACCTGCGTGATTTGCTACGAATTTTTCCACGAACGTTCCTGCGATTTTTGTTCCTGCGAATAGCAAACTCTAACCAAACAGCAAAATTTCACAAAATTAATTATACCATTGAATTCCTATTGAGATTTGCAATCATTCTATGTCTTTAGAACTCATTTATCTTGACTAAACATTGAAACCCTAAATGAGGCCGCAAACCCTAATCATGGTGAAATTCAGTTTAGTCCATGAAATTTCAAGAAACCTGTCCAGAATCAATCTACAACTTATTACAAACAAGAAACATTAATCAAAATTCATTAAAAACCAATCAATATTCAGAATCGAAAATCAAAAATATCATGAACATGATGAATCGGTTTATGCATATGAGCTTGTTTTTGATGCTTTTGAAGGCTGGGATTGGTTTAGTGATGTCCAAGGAATCCTTCCATGTCTTGAAAATACCTTAAAAGCTCTTGTAGGGAGGAAACCGAATTGGTGTTTTGGAGGAAATTTTTGAAGTTTGGAGATGATGTGAGAGGCTGCAATTTTCGTGGCTATGCATTGTGTTAGCTTGTATACTTATAATAGAATCAAATTAGGTCAAGAGATTTGATCATTGCATGGATTTTTTTGATTTTGGAGATTGAAAAAGATTAGAACTTAAATTTCAAATATTTGTGAATGAGACCTTTCTATTTCAAGCCAATCTTCATCAATTGTGAATCAATTCAGTCCACATCATATTAATAACCTTCTAGAACAAAAATATATTTTAAATTTTCACATTTGATATTTTATTTAAATTTAAAATGATTTTTAATATAAAAAATCATAATAAATAAATTAAATAAAATAAAATTATGAAAATATCAAATAAATTTCGTGCATGATGTCATGGAACACTTTGGGTCACAAAAAGTTCAGCCCATTTAGAAAAATTTGGTTTTAAGACCCTATTTTCTTCATAAACCACTCAAAAATTTCCCAACTTTGCAAGGGCACACATCCTTCAATTTTAACGCTATGAGGGTGATTTTGGACATTTTGGAAAGCTTGAAGATTCCTCTAACCAACCTCATTGGTTTCATGTCCATATCATTTACCATTCTCAAGTTATGCCCTTTTGAAGTTGTTGACTTTTTGTTGACTTTCAAAAGGACCTATAATGTCTTAGCTCATACCTTCCAAATGAAGCATTTTTGGGATTGGCTTGTGAGACACAAAGTTGTAGATAATTCAATTTCCTTCAAAATGAGCTTTGGATGGAAAAAATGTGATGAAGCATGTGAAAGTTATGGCTGGTCAAAGTTCAGTTGACTTTTCCTGAGGAAACCCTAATTTAGAAACCTCTGATTCTTGATGATCTGAAATATCCTTGATGAATCATGATCAACCCTTGATCAGATGATGAATTTTACCTCATATACTTGATGTTGATAAAAAATCATGAAGTTTGACTTTGGTTTGACCACAGTTGACCTCAGTTTGACTTTTTAACTGCTTTGACTGACTTTGACTGACTTTGACTTATCTGATCATTTGACTGAGCAAACCTTTGAGAAAAGTTCTGAAATTTATCATGGGGATTCTTAGACACATATAAGATGTTATGAAGCTCACTTGAAGTCTTGGAAATCCATATAGCCTGATTAAAGTCAAAACCCTAGTTTTGGATGCACTGCTTAGGAGAATGCCTTGCCTGAGGGATTTGTCAAATCTTCTGACCCATGATGAACTTTGTGAACCTTGTGAACCTCATAAGATTTCTTGTGAACCTTGTGAACCTCATGAAAGGTCTTGTGAACCTTGTTAATCTCATAAAGTGTCTTGTAAACTTCATGAACCTTATAAAGTGTCTTGTAAACTTCATGAACCTCATGAAAGGTCTTGTGAACCTTGTGAACCTTTTAGCACACAAAGTCTTGTATTGTGAGGGCAAATTTTGGGGTGCAACAGCTGCCCCTGTTCAATTTTCTGAAACCTGAGGGGTTAGATTGGTATATGTGCCAGTCGTGACCTGGAAGGTTGAAGGGGATTGAACACAAAAGCCCAAAAATTTGCACTCACTGGTGCGTAGAGGGATATTGATGACTAGTTGAATATGCTTGAGTGGGCTTAAAGATGCCACTTGGAGAAAAGTTCTTCAAATACATCTCTTGGAGGATAAAGCAGTCCAAAATATGAAGATATAATGATAGCTTTCAGGAGGATAAACATCGTCCTGAGGTATGAAGCAACCTTTGGGAGGATAAACAACGGCCCAAGGTCAAGATATGCTTTCAGGAGGATAAACAACATCCTGAGGTATGATGATAGCTTTCAAGAAGATAAACAACATCCTGAGGTATAAGTATAACTTTTGGGAAGATAAACAACGGCCCAAGGTCATGATATGCTTTTAGGAGGATAAACAACGTCCTGAGGTATGAAGCAACCTTTGGGAGGATAAACAACGGCCCAAGGTCAAGATATGCTTTCAGGAGGATAAACAACATCCTGAAGTATGATGATAGCTTTCAGGAAGATAAACAACGTCCTGAGGTATAAGTATAACTTTTGGGAGGATAAACAACGGCCCAATAGTCATGAGTGCTTTCAGGAGGATAAAAAACGTCCTGAGGTATGAAGCAACCTTTGGGAGGATAAACAACGGCCCAAGGTCAAGATAGCTTTCAGGAGGATAAACAACGTCCTGAGGTCAAGATAACTTTCAGGAGGATAAACAACGTCCTGAGGTATAAGTATAACTTTTGGGAAGATAAACAACGGCCCAATAGTCACAAGTTGTTGATGAAGTTTGTCTGCTGGAGAATTAATCTGAAAAACAAGATTATAACATTCTGTATGATAATATTAGCTTATGCATTATGTATGCATGTATAATATGATGCACTTAAGTAATGTATTATGTATCTATGTATATGTATGTTATGATGTAAATAATGTATGTATGCATCATGTAGCTTGAAGCATCCGGATATCTTTGTATAACAACTGATGGCCAAGGAAAATAAATCCCGATTTGTTACTGGAGAATATGAGGAACTCGTTCCTGTTTGATAATATAGTATAACCTCCCGTCTTCGTTTGATAGTAGGGTATACGTAACCTCCCGTCTTCGTTCGATAGTAAGGTATGCATAACCTCCCGTCTTCGTTTGATAGGAAGGTATCCATAACCTCCCGTCTTCGTTCGATAGTAAGGTATCCATAACCTCCCGTCTTTGTTCGTCATACTCCTATTGGAAAAGTAAATTCCCGACTATCCGTATGAGGATAAAAGAGATGGATATAAATTCCAGGGGAGAGGTGACTCGAAGTATTTATGAAGATGGATTTGTCCTACTGGGGATTTGCAGCTGTATTGTAGGGATGAACCGGTGAAGCTTTGTTAAATTCCTTCCCTCGTTCGTCCTTAGTAAATACTATTACTGCATTTTATGCATTTCTGGTAAACATCAATCATATTAAAGCATTTTATGCATTTCTGGTAAACATCAATCATATTCAAAAGCATACATACATTCAAACACAACCAATGGACGTTTCGCTTATGTAAATAGGGTAAAAGTAAATCTGGATTCAAAGATGGAATTTTATTTATATCAAAAAGTGACCTATTCATAGGTAGGTTTGTACAAGGAGACAGAAATCCTAGTAAGAGGAATTCGTCGTAAAATTTTTTACAAAACAAAGAAAATCAGCTATGTGGGAAATAATCCTATTGAGTTTCAATTCTACTATTGCCATTATCTTCAAGTATCTCATCTTCTGCTGTCGAGACGGAAACAATTGGATTGAGCTTTATCTGTTCGAGCTTGAGTAAGTAACACAACTGGTCGTAGTTTCATGGGTGATCCAAACGATACATAGTCATACGCTTTAATCCCTAACTTTTGCCTGGATTGCCCTTTCAGGTTTTCAATCCACCGGGATACCCTTTTTTGCCCAAGCCGCCTTTTTAGGTTTTCGACTTGCCGGGTGTACATTTTTTATATATGTATCCCTAATTTTTGCCCGAACCCTTTCGGTTCGCCGGGATGCCCTTATTTTTGCCTAGGCCAGTCAACCTAGCGGGTCTCTTTTTATGCGTAGTATTTTTTAACTATGTCTGCGTTTACAGGCTGCGGGAAGTCTTCACCATCCATAATAGTAAGTATCATGGCACCTCCTAAGAATACTGTCTTGACTACAAATGGTCCTTCATATGTAGGAGTCCACTTGCCCCTATGATCACCCTGTGGTAATATGATACGCTTGATTACCAATTCACCAGCCTGATATACCTTTGGCTTAACCTTCTTGTTAAAAGCTTTGATCATTCGTTTCTGGTACATCTGGCCATGACAAACTGCTGCTAGCCTCTTTTCATCAATCAAATTTATCTGGTCAAGTCGAGTCTGAATCCACTCATCTTCATCCAAGCCTGCATCCTTCATAATTCTTAAGGAGGGAATCTGAACTTCAATGGGCAGAACTGCTTCCATACCATATACTAAGGAGAATGGGGTTACCCCTTTTGAAGTGCGTATTGTAGTACGATAACCATGAAGAGCAAATGGTAACATCTCATGCCAATCATTATAAGTCACAGTCATCTTCTATATAATCTTCTTAATGTTCTTATTAGCAGCTTCAACTGCCCCATTCATCTTTGGACGATACGGAGAAGAGTTGTGATGCTTAATCTTGAACTGCATGCAGAGATCAGTAATCATAATGTTGTTCAGATTAGAGCCATTGTCAGTAATAATCCTTTCAGGGATGCCATACCTACATATGAGATTATTCTTAATGAATCGAGCCACAACATTCTTAGTAACGGATGCAAACGAAGCTGCCTCCACCCACTTCGTGAAGTAATCAATAGCAACCAGGATGAAACGATGCCCATTAGAAGTAGTAGGCTTGATTTCTCCAATCATATCAATGCCCCACATGGCAAAGGGCCAAGGAGCAGTCAACACATTCAATGGTGATGGAGGTATATGGACTTTATTAGCATAGATTTGACACTTGTGACATGTTCTGGAGTGTTGATAGCAATCAGCTTCCATGGTAGACCAATAGTAACCTGCACTCAAAATCTTCTTTGCCATGGTATGACCACTAGAATGAGTTCCGAAGATCCCATCATGCATGTCTTCCATAATCTTTGTTGCTTCCTTCTTATCCACACAACGAAGCAAAGTTGAATCATGATTGCGCTTGTACAAAATCCCATTACTCAAAAAGAACTTAGCAGAAAACCTTCTTAGAAACTTCCTATCTTTGACAGATGCCCCTTCAGGAAATTCCTGAGCTTCAAGATATCTTTTCACTTCATAAAACCAGGGTTTCTCCTCTGCTTCTTCAGTGCCAATCTCATTGCAGTATGCAGGCTTTTCAAATCTATCAATAGTAATCTTGGGATCTTCATTATCCCAGCTAATCTCAAACATGGATGCCATGGTGGCTAAAGCATCTGCCAACTGATTCTCTCTTCGTGGAATATGTCCAAAGGTAATTTCTTTGAAATGTGGGATCAAAGACAACACATACTCTCTGTAAGGAATGAGATTATCATGCTTAGTATCCCAATCTCCTTTAATCTGACTTACCACCAGGGCTGAATCTTCATACACATCAAGGAACTGAATCTTCATATCAATAGCAGCTTTAATACCCAGGATACATGCCTCATACTTAGCCATATTATTAGTACAATAGAAACAAAGTCTGGCAGTAATCGGGGTATGACCACCTTCAGGGGAACTGATTACAACACCAACACCATTACCAAGTGCATTAGAAACTCCATCAAAAACCATGGTCCATCGGGATCCTTGTTCAGGTCCATCATATTGTCCAGGTTCTTTAGTAATAATCATAATGTCTTCATCGGGGAACTCAAAACTCATTGACTGGTAATCATCCACTGCTTGATGAGCCAAATGATCAGCAACAACACTTCCTTTAATGGCCTTCTGAGTAGTATACTGTATGTCATATTCTGTTAAGATCATTTTCCATCTTGCTATTCTTCCGGAGAGAGCAGGTTTCTCGAATATATACTTGATTGGATCCATCTTCGAAATCAATAAGGTAGTATGAGTCAACATATACTGTCTTAGTCGGCGAGCAGCCCATGCCAAAGCGCAGCAAGTTTTCTCGAGCAGTGAGTATCTTGTTTCACAGTCGGTAAACTTTTTGCTAAGGTAGTATATTGCCTGCTCTTTTCGACCAGACTCGTCATGTTGCCCCAACACACACCCCATTGAATTGTCTAATACTGTTAAGTACATAATCAAGGGTCTTCCATCAACTGGTGGCATCAAAATTGGAGGTTCTAGCAGATATTTCTTGATTTCATCAAATGCTGTCTGGCATTCATCATTCCACTCCATTACCTGATCTTTCTTCAACAACTTGAAGATTGGTTCACAGGTAGCTGTTAATTGGGAAATAAATCTTGCTATGTAATTCAATCGTCCCAAGAAACCTCTGTCTTCCTTCTCAGTACGGGGAGCTGGCATCTCTTATATAGCTTTCACTTTTGCAGGATCCACTTCAATACCTTTTCCACTAACAATGAAGCCCAGGAGCTTACCAGATCTAACTCCAAAAGTACACTTGTTTGGGTTCAATCTCAACTTGTATTTCTTCAACCTCTCAAACAACTTATGCAGATGATCAAGATGTTGCTCTTCATTCTGGGATCTGGCTATCATATCATCCACATATACCTCTATCTCATGATGTATCATATCATGAAACAAAGCCACCATAGCACGCTGATATGTTGCCCCTGCATTCTTCAAACCAAATGGCATCACCTTATAGCAAAAGGTGCCCCACTGTGTAACAAATGTTGTCTTCTCCATATCTTCAGGTGCCATCTTGATCTGATTATAACCAGAGAAACGATCCATGAAAGAGAATACCTTATGCTGAGCAGTGTTGTCTACCAGAACATCAATATGAGGAAGCGGAAAGTCATCTTTGGGGCTGGCCTTGTTCAAATCCCTGTAGTCCACACACATACGTACCTTACCATCTTTCTTAGGTACCGGTACCACATTTGTAACCCACTGAGGATAAGAAGTCACAGCTAAAAACCCTGCATCAAACTGTTTCATCACCTCTGCTTTAATCTTCTCTGACATTTCAGGACGCATACGACGAACCTTCTGCTTCTTTGGACAACAATCTTCTTTTACTGGTAAACGGTGAACCACAATGTCTGTATCCAACCCTGGCATATCTTCATAAGACCAAGCAAAGATCTCCACATAGTCACGTAACATCTGAATCAATCTGCTCTTGACACTATCCTCTAATTCAGCCCCTATCTTGACCTCTTTCCTGTTTTCTTCAGTTCCCAAATTCACAATTTCGACTGGCTCTTCATGTGGTTGTATAGCTTTCTCTTCTTGTTGTAACAACCTAGCAAGCTCTACAGGTACTTCACAATCGTCCTCATTTCCGTCTTCAGCTTGATAGATCGGATTCTCGAAATTATAATTGGCAATAGTAGAACTGTTATCAACAGGATCCAGAGTGGATGAGGATCTGCATTTTAGTGACGTGGGTGTGTGTAAGAACACATAGCTGATAAATAAAAATAAAAGAAAAGAAAGACAAGGAACACAATATTTACGAAAATGAAACGTCCACTGATTTTTATTGAATGAAGTATGCAAATGAAATGACATCCCGTAACAAGCACACCATTGTGCCCCGGGCAAGGCACAAGGCTTAAAGAGTTCAATTGTTCAAGAAATTACAAACTTAAAAAGCAACAACACAGTAATAGTATTTACTCCTGACTAAAGGAGATAGGAATAACATCTTCAGCTTTCCAATTATTGAGCCCAACACCCACAGTAGGAAAAATCCAAGCATCCAAGTTGTAGTCTTCATCATAGTCACCTACAGCGTTGATTTGATTCTTCATAATCCCCTGATTGGTGATACGAACAGCACGAGCACGACGAACAGCCTTCTGGGACTCTGCAGTGAAACCCAAACCAAATTTGTCAGACTTGTATGGAATATCAGGAAGCTGACCCCAAATAGTACAACCACCTTCATCCACCACAGCTCTAGCATCTTTAAGGGAGGCCATTGTAGGAGGTACTCTGGTGACCACAGGAACTTTCTTGACGACAGGAGGAGCTTCATAATCATTAACAATCCAAGGAACCACTTCAAATGTCTGACACGGAGTTTCAACATATTCACCTTCCACTTCAAGATATTTAAAGGTGTTCACATGGCTAATCATATACCCTTCCTCTCCGTAAACAGTGACAACTTTTCCTCCTACTGGATATCTCAGCTTTTGATGTAATGTAGAGGTTACAACACCTGCCCCATGGATCCAGGGACACCCAAGCAAACAAGAATACGACGGACGAATATCCATTACATAAAATGTGGCATTGAAAACCTGAGAACCTACTTTGATTGGGAGATCAATTTCTCCATGCACCACTCTTCTCGAGCCATCAAAAGCTTTCACCACTATATTACTGGGTTTTAGCACAGCATCTTCAGGACTAAGCTTATTCGGGACTTCTTTGGGCAACACATTCAGCGAGGAACCATTGTCTATTAGCACATGTGACAGGGTAGTGCCCCTGCATTCAATTGAGATATGTAGAGCCCTGTTATGATCCCTCTTGGCAGGAGTCAAATCAGCATCGGAGAAACCTAACCCATTATCATAGGTCAAGTGTGCAACACAATTTTCAAACTGGTCAACAGAAATTTCATTTGGTACATGAGCAGTCTTCAGAAATTTAATCAAGGCCTTGGCATGAGCTTCAGAACACAATAGTAAAGACAACATAGAAATCTTGGAGGGAGTATGCCCCAATTGATCAACAATGTCATAATCACTCTTGCGAATGATCTTCAATACTTCTTCCATCTGCTTAGAGAGATCATCAGCAGCTGGCACATCAGTTGGTATAGGTTCAATAACAGGACCTTTGCCCCGAGCATCAGTGGTGGAGGTAGCAGCTGGAGTAACTACATTCTTGGAGGTAATTGGAGGAGAGAAAACACTTCCGCTTCGTGTGATCTTACTAGATCCAGCAATGTTATCAACATCAACAGGCATATCAGCTAAGGGTTCCTGCTTAACACCATGGATATAAACATCAGACCCATAATGCCAAGGCACAACTTTATCAAAAGTATACGGAATGGGACCAGGAGTGGTAATGATTATAGGAGCCACTCTAGCTTCAGCAACAATCTTCACAGGGCCTTCAGCAGTAATCTTAATTGGATCCTTATGAGTGATTTTAACAGGTCCCTTGGAAGTAATCCTTACCGGCACTTTATCAACCATATCCACCTCTTCAACCTTTGCACCTTTAGTTATATGATCCACCATACTTTCCACAGAAGGTGGTGTGCTCTCAAATACTATGGTGTAATTATTCATGAGGCGTTGAATTTCGTCCTTCAACCTCCAGCAACTATCCGGCCTATAGGCACAATAGACACAATCTTCACGACAACCTGGAAAGAACCCAGCTTGTACTAAGTTCTTCTTAATAACAGACAATGGTGTAGTCAACTCTGCAACTGAAGAAATATGTGAATCTTCATCAATGGCATTGACAGTCTTCTCATGATTTGGCATGGGAGCAGTAATCACATTTGGAGCACCCGGAGGGTCAAACTCAATTTCTCCAGCCTCAATCATATCTTGAATTTTGTTCTTCAATACCCAGCAACTATTGGTATCATGTCCCTGACAATTCGAATGATATGCACATCGTGCATTAGGATTGTACCTGGGAGAGGTAACATTGGGATTCTGAGAAGGGTCTTTCAAAGTGATAAGGTCAGCCTTCAATAAATGTTGCAAGGCTTGGGCCATTGACATATTGATCTTAGTGAACTGCCTTCTAGCCCTCTGTTGATTTCCCTGTGGCTGCTCTGGTGTTGTAGGAGTTGGATTGGAAATATGAACTGCACTCACAGACTGATGTCTTCTACTACAATCAGGTTGACCATAAACAGCATTTGACTCTTTCTTCCCACTGGGAGGCTTCTTTGCAGCACCTGATGAAGAAGCACCCACTTGAATCTTGCCACTCCTTATGCCACTTTCTACGCGCTCTCCTGTCATTATCAACTCAGTGAAACCAGATGATGAGCTTCCAATGAGATGACTGTAAAATGGGCCATTCAACGTACACATGAACATATCAACCAACTCCCTGTCAGTTAAAGGGGGTTGTACTCTTCCAGCCAAATCTCTCCACTTCTGGGCATACTCCTTGAAACTTTCTTTAGCACCCATGGACATGCTTTGTAGTTGCATGCGAGTAGGGGCTAGATCAGCATTGTATTGATATTGCTTATAGAAGGCTTCAGCAAGATCATTCCAATCACGGATGTTGACACTCTCCAACTGATAGTACCATTCCAATTGAGCTCCAGATAAGCTCTCTTGGAAGAAATGGATCCACAACTTCTTATCAGCAGTATGGGGTTGGATCCTCCGGACATAAGACCTCAAATGCAGCTTGGGACAAGAAACACCATCATAAACTACGAAGGTAGGAACCTTGAAACCAATGGGTATGACTACCCCAGATATCAAACTCAGGTCTTCAAAATCCAGCCCAGAAGACTTTTGCAATTCCATAGCATCCATTCTATCCACCAGCATCTTGAACTTATCCTCATTAGGCTCATGATAGTAGTTAGCTTCAGAATCAGAGTCCCCCATTGTATTATGGAGACTGCCTCCCTCTTTCTCAGACTCTTCAGACTCATAATCTTCAGCTTGTTCTTTGGTCTTGACAGGACCTCTGAACCTTCTTCCCATGTTGATTAGGCCACCTGACCTTCTAGTCTTCTTAGTCTTCTTGGCCAGCAGTGTCTTCAATTCATCCTGCCCCTTGGACAAGTTCAGGATCAGCTCTTGGAACTGTGCATTTTGTGCCTGGAGATCTTTGACTGTTTGTTCAAGAGCCATTACTGAAATAAACAGCGAGAAGATAAGAAACCTGTGCACAATAAACCTGTGATGCAATGATATGATATGCGAATGTATATGCAATGTTTTCAAGGACCGCAGGATTTAAATTTGCTTAAACAAACAAAAAGGTGAACTTTTATTAGTAATAAATTTGTTTTGCCTCTTGGGCTTACAGAAAATGAAATGTAATAAATACAAGAGATGGGGTTTTAAGTCTCTCATGGACGCTTCCTCTTTGTGTTGAGGTATGAGTTGAGATTCCGTTCCTCGTGAAGTTGCTTTGTTAGTTCCAGGATTCTTTCTTGGCTTGCTTTGTAATGAGCCTCGAAAGTATCCCTTTGCTCCTTCAACTGGATCTAGGATCTCTGTAAGTCTTCCATGTCAGTTGGCATGTCTGGGTGAAGGATGGTATAAGAAGTGTCTCCTTCAGCAACAGGCTCCATAGTAACTGGCAGGATGGCAGGATATGGCATCATGAGAGTCTGAGCACGAGATCGCACCCATCTGAGATAAGCTTCCATAGGAATAGTGTACTTAGGCTCCAGAGTCTTGCTGTCAACCTTGTTCACTTTCCCCCATGCTCGTATGAATCTCTGACGGTAACCTTGAAGATCGCTGTCGTAGTCAAACACAATACCCTGAATCAACATGTCATGTGGACCATCACTCCGAGCGTAACTGTAACACGGTGGGAGAACTGACTTTAGTTAAATGTTGCGGATAGCAAGAGTCGCCACCGACTTTTATTTTATCCAAAGGAAAGGGCATAAAAGAACAGGAAAGACCTTAAAATATTTTTGGGTTCGGGGGGTAGGTTATGTAAAGGGAAGGTGTTAGCACCTTTTACATCCATGGTTATCCATGGGCTCTTAGTTACTTAGCTCACTTTAAACTGTTTTTGCGAAGTGTAGGGTGTGATTAAAAATTTTCTTAAGTACTTTATAATGACCCTTGTACGGATATATATAAAGACTTTGTTTTGAAAATTGTTTAAAATGTAAAGTGTAATGAAGTAATTTGATGAAAAAGTGAGCAAGTACTTAAGAGGAACCTACCCTAAGTTAAATCTTTACTGTACTTAAATGTTCTTTCAATGGTAAGACTATCCCTATTATTAAGGAATAGGTAGTCATTACCTTGGATGTGAGGGACAAGTGAAGGGACATTGTTATTTAGGCAACTGTAGGGTGTATAAGCAATTTTGAAGGGACTATCATCTTTATTCGAAAGGGACAAGATCATTACGAAGGCAACATTCGAAAGGGACTTGATCTTTTATCTGTTAAGGGACTAGATGATGTGAATTTGAGGGACTTTTGCTTTATACACCCTACTTGACCTTTTTTGATTAGGCAACATGAGAGGTATCCCTAAGGAAGTGAGATGGCGATCCAGGATCGACTTACGTGTGTGAGTGTACAATTTTAATATTTATCTTTTAAATTAAGTGATCTAAATTTATTTTACACATACAAACATGTTGCACTCCCTATTTACTAACCATAGCATAAAATATAAATAATAAACATTATTACTAAATATTACACCAAGGAACAATTACATAATAATAATTAAGCAAAATTAAATATAACAAGCAAAATAAATAAATAATTATAATTGGGTTAGTGAAAATAATAATAAAAATAATACCAAATTAAATGGGGTTAGTAATAAATAAATATCATAAGAATATAATTAATAATAATAATGAAATAAACAAGAATATTATAATAATTAAAAGTTCAATTTTATAAACAATTTTAATATTAAAATATAAACAATTATACTAATTATTATAAAGTTTTAAGTTATGTACAAATTATAAAAATTAAGTTACTTATGAAAATATTATGAAAATAAAATTATAATTATAAAATTAAATTAGCAATTTTCAACTATTTCTAAACATATATTAACAATTATTTATATACAAAACTAAATTACAAACAATTTATGTCATATTATTATATTAACAAAATTTTAATATTAAGCATATTTATATATAAGATTTAAATTATAAACAAATTGTATAATATATACACATGATTAAGGTTTATAAATAATAAATTAAAGATTATAATAAAATTAAATTTTAAATAGAAGAAACTAGGGTTATGAATTTTAGAAAAATAAAATTAGGGTTAATTTAATCATAAGAACTATTTTCAAATTACATAATAAAATAAACTAACATTTATATGATAATTAAAGTTTATAAAAAAAAGGTTATTAGAATTAATCAAAATGAATTAGGGTTTATGAAAATTTTAGAACTAAGAAGATTAGGTTTATAATTTAATTATCAACTAATTTAACTATTTACAAAAATAAATAAATGATAATAATATATACATATTTTAATTTAAATAAATAAAAAAAACTAAGATTAAAATTTTGAAAATAAATTAGAGGTTTTTTAGAAAATATGAAATTACCATATATATTTACCTATTATTATTTAAATATATAAGAAATATGATTATAATTAATTATAAAACAAAATAACAAAGCAAAATAATTAAAAAAAACAAAGAAATCAAACTTACCTGGGGCAGGGATTGAACCCACGCCCTAGGCTTTGCTACCCCTGGACGCATACAACTACCACCAGGCTGCGCGCGCGTTGTGAACAATGGATGAGTACAAGCCCTCATATATTAATCCTGGAAATACAAGTGAAATAAAGCAAAAAAAATGGTGAAGCTGGGATTCGAACCCCTGCCTTGGTCTTCATACGCGCATGCATTTACCAGCTGAGCCACTGCAGCGTTTTTGAAATATAATATAAACAACTCATAATAAAACAAGTCCAATTTTCAAATTGTATTTTTCGCGCCAGATCACTTCATCTTCAACCTCCAGACTTGCGAATTTTCCTGCGAAATTTGCAACCAATTTTCCTGCGAAATTTCAAATGGCAGGGAACCCTACGAAATTCAAACATCATCATTTACGTAAATTTTGTTAAATTGAATATATAAATATAATCCAGACATCATTTGCAATTGATCTACGGTTTTATAATTCATTTATATTCACTGAATCATTAAACCCTAATTTGAAGGTCATGAACCCTAGAATGGCACTATACGATTCGGCCATGGTTTCTTCAATTAAACCGCCCAGAATTCATCACAAACCTTCATTAAACACAAATCAATAAGCAAAATCCATTAATAACATGTAAATTATTATGAATGAAAAATAAAAAAAAAACGTGAAAAATTGATTCGGGTTTATCAATGTGAGATGCTATAGGGCAATGTAATGATCAGGTTATGTTCCATGATATCCAGGGAACCTATTTCAACCTTTAAAATGCTTTGACAAGCCTTCTATCAAAGAATCCGAATCAAGGTTTTTTGGTGAGTTTTTGTGAAGTTTGAAAGTTATGTAAGAGGCTGCAAAAATCCCTCCTTGTGATTGTGATGAGTTTGTATACATATAGTGATGTAAATTAGGTCAAAACAATATGGATTTATGGGCCTTGTCTTGGTTACTTGATCATGAAGTTTCATACTTTCAAATATTGAAAAAAATCTCATCTAACCTTTCCAAATTAAGCTAGCACGAAATTGGATCAAATCAATCACCTCTAAATGATATTTAAAACCTTCTAGAATCATAATCTCATCCAAATATATGATTTTCATATTTTATTTCAATTTAAATTGTATTTTAATGAATAAAATTCAAATAAATATGAAATAAAAAATGAAAAATCAGAAAATAGGTGGGTTGGGTCGTGCTTGATGATATTGTAAAGTTTGGATGGTAATTTGGTGGGCTCATTTAGCAAAAATTGGTTTTAAGGCCTTATTTGCTTCATAAACTTCCCTAAAATTTCTCAACTTTGTAAGGGCACAAATCCTTCAATTTTAATGCTATGAGGGTGTTCTTGGACATTTTGGAAATCTTGAAGAGTCCTCTAACCAACCCCATTGGTTTCATGTCTATATCATTTACCATTCTCAAGTTATGCCCTTTTGAAGTTGTTGACTTTTTGTTGACTTTCAAAAGGACCTATAATGTCTTAGCTCATACCTTCCAAATGAAGCATTTTTGGGCTTGGCTTGTGAGACACAAAGTTGTAGAGAATTTAATTTCCTTAAAAATGAGCTTTGGATGGAAAATTGGTGATGAAGCATATGAAAGTTATGGCTGGTCAAAGTTCAGTTGACTTTTCCTGAGGAAACCCTAATTTAGAAACTCCTGATTCTTGATGATCTGAAACTTCCTTGATGAATCATGATCAACCCTTGATCAAATGATGAATTTTACTTCATATAATTGATGTTGTCAAAAAATCATGAAGTTTGACTTTGGTTTGACCACAGTTGACCTCAGTTTGACTTTTTTAACTGCTTTGACTGATTTTGACTTATCTGATCATCTGACTGAGCAAACCTTTGAGAAAAGTCTTGAAACTTGTCATGGGGATTCTTAGACACATATAAGATGTTATGAAGCTCACTTGAAGTCTTGGAAGTCCATTTAGCCTGATTAAAGTCAAAACCCTAGTTTTGGATGCACTGCTTAGGAGAATGCCTTGCCTGAGGGATTTGTCAAATCTTCTGACCCATGATGAACTTTGTGAACCTTGTGAACCTCATAAGATGTCTTGTGAACCTTGTGAACCTCATGAAAGTTCTTTTGAACCTTGTGAACCTCATAAAGTGTCTTGTAAACTTCATGAACCTCATGAAAGGTCTTGTGAACCTTGTGAACCTTCTTAGCACACAAAGTCTTGTATTGTGAGGGCAAATTTTGGGGTGCAACAGTAACCAAACTGTCGTAAAGCTAAAGAAGGGTTTTAGGTAATGCCTCCTCTTATGCCTAGAAGTGGCACATTAGGAAACTCCCCACAACGGTCAATGATAGTGACATTCTTCATAGATCTGGAGCACCAATGGATATCTGAATGAGAGAGTGACATAATCCTCTTGGACCACCTGAACCCTTGTTCATTCTTCATTACTGAGCGAGGGAGGTGAGAAATAAACCACCTAGATAGCAAAGGTATGCAACACATCAAAGTTCCTCTGGCCCTTGTAGTACGGGTATGAAGAGAATGTAGAATGTCTCCAAGTAATGTAGGCACTGGGTTGTGACTCAGAAATATGTTGATGGCGTGAACGTCTATGAACTGATCAGGATTGGGGAACAACACTAAGCCATAAATCAACAAGGCTAAGATCTCCTCAAAAGCATCATAGCTCATAGCCTTCAAGAACACTTGAGCCTTCTCTATCAACACCTTGGCAAGAATACCCTTGACTCCGCTTCTTGTTTCTAGAACAATGTCAGATTTCTTCAGATGTAGAGCTGCAGCAATAACCTCAGGTTTAGGCTCCTTTTCCAAGCCTATGAATGGTTTCTGATCAAGTACAGGTATAGCCAGAAGTTTAGAGAACTCTTCCATTGTAGGAACCAGCTGATAGTCGGGGAATGTGAAGCAATGGTGCTTAGGATCAAAGAACTGTAACAGAACACTCATCATGTCTTCATTGAACCCTGAAGTGACTAGATCTAGTAGGTGACCATGTCTCTTGATGAAATGGGAGTGTTCAGACACTTGAGAAACCAACTCTTTAAGCTTAGCAGGTATCCCTACAAAGTTGATCCTGATAGTGTTCCTGCGAGCAAAAGCCATGACCTGCAACAAAGAACAAAGATAAATCCTTTGGTCCTTGAAATGGTTAGTGAAAATGCTATGCTTATGATGCATGATGATGTCATGATGTTATGTTCAATCACAAACATGTGGCACACACACAAACAAGTCACACAATAGCCCTAGGTTTAAAGGCTTGCATGAGGTTCAAAGGTAAGTACCCTCCCCTGAAGTTTAGTTGGTTCATCCTGTCCTATAAAGTAACCATGTTCTAAGGGATCTCAATATCATTGATCCTTCACAAGGGTGGTTGTTCAGTAGGCAACTTACTTGCCAACCAAAACCCTCCAAGTTTAGGATCTCAATGAGTGTAGTATCGAGTATCAACCAACTTCAGTCTTCACCAAAGCCGGTTATCTCACTACTTTTCTAAAGGCTAAGATGGGATGACTAGGGTTCTAAAAGTTAGTTAGTGTATTGACAATATATGGCAGCCTCATATTATCCTCAACTTGACTTAAGGAACATAAGCACCAACCAAGAAGTCACACTAACTATGGCCACCAGATCAACCATATCGGTATACGCCGTACAGTTTCCTTGGTCTATTGCCATTTACCTAAGGTACACTAGATCTGGGTTAGGATCTTTCACACATAAGAACACCCAACAGATAAGTATAAAGCAAACAAGGCAAACAATTTTAAAGTGATCTAATTCCTAAGGGTACCCCTCTTTTATTAAATCCCCAGCAGAGTCGCCAGTTCTGTAACACGGTGGGAGAACTGACTTTAGTTATGTTGCGGATAGCAAGAGTCGCCACCGACTTTTATTTTATCCAAAGGAAAGGCATAAAAGAACAGGAAAGACCTTTTAAAAGATTTTTGGGTCCGGGGGGTAGGTTATGTAAAGGGAAGGTGTTAGCACCCTTTACATCCATGGTTATCCATGGGCTCTTAGTTACTTAGCTCACTTTAAAATGTTTTTGAAATGTGAAGTGTGTGAATAAAAATTTTCTTAAGTATTTTATAATGATCCATGTACGGATGCGTATAAAACCTTTGTTTTTGAAAATTTGTTTGAAAATGTGAAGTGTTTTGAAATTTTTTGGAAAGTGAGCAAGTACATAAGAGGAACCTACCATAAGTTAAGTCTTTTCTGTTCTTAAATCCTTTAAATGGTAAGACTATCCCTATTATTAAGGAATAGGTAGTCATTACCTTGGATGTGAGGGACAAGTGAAGGGACATCTGTTATTTAGGCAACTGTGGAGTGTATAAGCAATTCGAAGGGACTTATCATCTTTATTCGAAAGGGACAAGATCATTACGAAGGCAACATTCGAAGGGACGTGATCTTTTTATCTGTTTAAGGGACTAGATGATGTGAAATGAGGGACTTTGCTTTATACACCCTAGTTGACCTTTTGTTTAGGCAACATGAGAGGTAACCCTAGAAAGTGAGATGGCGATCAAAGATCGACTTACGTGTGTGAGTGTACAATTTTAAATATTTATCTTTTAAATTAATGATCTAAATCAATTTTAAATACAAACATGTTTCACTCCCTATTTTACTAACCATAGCATTTAAAATAAATATTAAACATTACTACATAAAATATTACATAAAGGAGACAATTAGAAAATAATAATAATTAACAAATTAAATAAATAAGCAAAATAAACAATAATAAATAATTGGGTTAGTAACAATAATAATAAATAATCACAATATATATATATATATATATATATATATATATATATATATATAAATGGGGTTAGTAATAATATATGAAAATAAATAGAATTAATAATAAAATAATAAAATAAACAAGAATATTAGCATAATAATAAAAAGTTCAATTTTTATATAAACAATTATTTTTTAAGAGTAAGAAGAAAATATAAACAATTATATACTAATTAATATAAAGTTTTAAATTATATACAAATTATAAAAATTAGGTTAATTATAAACATATTATGAAAATAAATTATATTTACAAAATTAAATTAGCAAGTTTTAATTATTTTTAAGCATATACTAAAAAAATTACATACAAGAATTAAATAATAATAATTATAAACAAACTATAAAATATATACATATTTAAGATTTATAAATAAATAAATTAAAAATTATAATATAATTAAATTTTATGTAAAAGAAAATTAGGGTTTGATCATAAAAAAAAAAACATTAGGATTTATCACTTAATTAAATATAAGCATAATTTATGAAATTTAAAAATTATCATTAGGGTTTATAAAAAAAATAATTAGGTTTTAAAAATATTTTAGGGTTTTATTTATTAATTATTCAATATATTAAAAAAAAGTTATATATATATATAATAATTATGGACATACAAATTAATTTTTAAAACATACATAATCCTATTCTATATATATTATTTTCATTTATACATTATTTTAATTAAAAATTAAAGAAATAGAAAACAATTAAACAAAATAAAATAGAAAAAAACTTACCTGCTGGAGCCTGGGGTCGAACCCAGGTCTCCCAGCCTCCACCATCAGCCATCAACCAATTGGGTTGCGCTTGCAGCGTGTTCAAAAAGCAGCTTCCAATGATAATATAATAAACCTGATAATTAAATGAAATTTTGAACAAAAAAGACTGACCAAGGGATCGAACCCTTGTCCTTTACTATCACATGCAAGCATCAAAACCAACTGAGCCACACGCTCACTTTGAAATATAACCAGAAACAATTCATAATATTTTAAATTAGATTTTTGAATTATTTTTCGCGCCAGCCATCTTCATCTCCTACCTCTGGACCTGCGTGATTTGCTACGAATTTTTCCACGAACGTTCCTGCGATTTTTGTTCCTGCGAATAGCAAACTCTAACCAAACAGCAAAATTTCACAAAATTAATTATACCATTGAATTCCTATTGAGATTTGCAATCATTCTATGTCTTTAGAACTCATTTATCTTGACTAAACATTGAAACCCTAAATGAGGCCGCAAACCCTAATCATGGTGAAATTCAGTTTAGTCCATGAAATTTCAAGAAACCTGTCCAGAATCAATCTACAACTTATTACAAACAAGAAACATTAATCAAAATTCATTAAAAACCAATCAATATTCAGAATCGAAAATCAAAAATATCATGAACATGATGAATCGGTTTATGCATATGAGCTTGTTTTTGATGCTTTTGAAGGCTGGGATTGGTTTAGTGATGTCCAAGGAATCCTTCCATGTCTTGAAAATACCTTAAAAGCTCTTGTAGGGAGGAAACCGAATTGGTGTTTTGGAGGAAATTTTTGAAGTTTGGAGATGATGTGAGAGGCTGCAATTTTCGTGGCTATGCATTGTGTTAGCTTGTATACTTATAATAGAATCAAATTAGGTCAAGAGATTTGATCATTGCATGGATTTTTTTGATTTTGGAGATTGAAAAAGATTAGAACTTAAATTTCAAATATTTGTGAATGAGACCTTTCTATTTCAAGCCAATCTTCATCAATTGTGAATCAATTCAGTCCACATCATATTAATAACCTTCTAGAACAAAAATATATTTTAAATTTTCACATTTGATATTTTATTTAAATTTAAAATGATTTTTAATATAAAAAATCATAATAAATAAATTAAATAAAATAAAATTATGAAAATATCAAATAAATTTCGTGCATGATGTCATGGAACACTTTGGGTCACAAAAAGTTCAGCCCATTTAGAAAAATTTGGTTTTAAGACCCTATTTTCTTCATAAACCACTCAAAAATTTCCCAACTTTGCAAGGGCACACATCCTTCAATTTTAACGCTATGAGGGTGATTTTGGACATTTTGGAAAGCTTGAAGATTCCTCTAACCAACCTCATTGGTTTCATGTCCATATCATTTACCATTCTCAAGTTATGCCCTTTTGAAGTTGTTGACTTTTTGTTGACTTTCAAAAGGACCTATAATGTCTTAGCTCATACCTTCCAAATGAAGCATTTTTGGGATTGGCTTGTGAGACACAAAGTTGTAGATAATTCAATTTCCTTCAAAATGAGCTTTGGATGGAAAAAATGTGATGAAGCATGTGAAAGTTATGGCTGGTCAAAGTTCAGTTGACTTTTCCTGAGGAAACCCTAATTTAGAAACCTCTGATTCTTGATGATCTGAAATATCCTTGATGAATCATGATCAACCCTTGATCAGATGATGAATTTTACCTCATATACTTGATGTTGATAAAAAATCATGAAGTTTGACTTTGGTTTGACCACAGTTGACCTCAGTTTGACTTTTTAACTGCTTTGACTGACTTTGACTGACTTTGACTTATCTGATCATTTGACTGAGCAAACCTTTGAGAAAAGTTCTGAAATTTATCATGGGGATTCTTAGACACATATAAGATGTTATGAAGCTCACTTGAAGTCTTGGAAATCCATATAGCCTGATTAAAGTCAAAACCCTAGTTTTGGATGCACTGCTTAGGAGAATGCCTTGCCTGAGGGATTTGTCAAATCTTCTGACCCATGATGAACTTTGTGAACCTTGTGAACCTCATAAGATTTCTTGTGAACCTTGTGAACCTCATGAAAGGTCTTGTGAACCTTGTTAATCTCATAAAGTGTCTTGTAAACTTCATGAACCTTATAAAGTGTCTTGTAAACTTCATGAACCTCATGAAAGGTCTTGTGAACCTTGTGAACCTTTTAGCACACAAAGTCTTGTATTGTGAGGGCAAATTTTGGG
Organism: Lathyrus aphaca; assembly: GCA_963966055.1. Classification (NCBI taxonomy): domain Eukaryota; kingdom Viridiplantae; phylum Streptophyta; class Magnoliopsida; order Fabales; family Fabaceae; genus Lathyrus; species Lathyrus aphaca. Next base: position 533,054,460 of record OZ014523.1, on the reverse strand, counting down.
GTGCAACAGCTGCCCCTGTTCAATTTTCTGAAACCTGAGGGGTTAGATTGGTATATGTGCCAGTCGTGACCTGGAAGGTTGAAGGGGATTGAACACAAAAGCCCAAAAATTTGCACTCACTGGTGCGTAGAGGGATATTGATGACTAGTTGAATATGCTTGAGTGGGCTTAAAGATGCCACTTGGAGAAAAGTTCTTCAAATACATCTCTTGGAGGATAAAGCAGTCCAAAATATGAAGATATAATGATAGCTTTCAGGAGGATAAACATCGTCCTGAGGTATGAAGCAACCTTTGGGAGGATAAACAACGGCCCAAGGTCAAGATATGCTTTCAGGAGGATAAACAACATCCTGAGGTATGATGATAGCTTTCAAGAAGATAAACAACATCCTGAGGTATAAGTATAACTTTTGGGAAGATAAACAACGGCCCAAGGTCATGATATGCTTTTAGGAGGATAAACAACGTCCTGAGGTATGAAGCAACCTTTGGGAGGATAAACAACGGCCCAAGGTCAAGATATGCTTTCAGGAGGATAAACAACATCCTGAAGTATGATGATAGCTTTCAGGAAGATAAACAACATCCTGAGGTATAAGTATAACTTTTGGGAGGATAAACAACGGCCCAATAGTCATGAGTGCTTTCAGGAGGATAAAAAACGTCCTGAGGTATGAAGCAACCTTTGGGAGGATAAACAACGGCCCAAGGTCAAGATAGCTTTCAGGAGGATAAACAACGTCCTGAGGTCAAGATAACTTTCAGGAGGATAAACAACGTCCTGAGGTATAAGTATAACTTTTGGGAAGATAAACAACGGCCCAATAGTCACAAGTTGTTGATGAAGTTTGTCTGCTGGAGAATTAATCTGAAAAACAAGATTATAACATTCTGTATGATAATATTAGCTTATGCATTATGTATGCATGTATAATATGATGCACTTAAGTAATGTATTATGTATCTATGTATATGTATGTTATGATGTAAATAATGTATGTATGCATCATGTAGCTTGAAGCATCCGGATATCTTTGTATAACAACTGATGGCCAAGGAAAATAAATCCCGATTTGTTACTGGAGAATATGAGGAACTCGTTCCTGTTTGATAATATAGTATAACCTCCCGTCTTCGTTTGATAGTAGGGTATACGTAACCTCCCGTCTTCGTTCGATAGTAAGGTATGCATAACCTCCCGTCTTCGTTTGATAGGAAGGTATCCATAACCTCCCGTCTTCGTTCGATAGTAAGGTATCCATAACCTCCCGTCTTTGTTCGTCATACTCCTATTGGAAAAGTAAATTCCCGACTATCCGTATGAGGATAAAAGAGATGGATATAAATTCCAGGGGAGAGGTGACTCGAAGTATTTATGAAGATGGATTTGTCCTACTGGGGATTTGCAGCTGTATTGTAGGGATGAACCGGTGAAGCTTTGTTAAATTCCTTCCCTCGTTCGTCCTTAGTAAATACTATTACTGCATTTTATGCATTTCTGGTAAACATCAATCATATTAAAGCATTTTATGCATTTCTGGTAAACATCAATCATATTCAAAAGCATACATACATTCAAACACAACCAATGGACGTTTCGCTTATGTAAATAGGGTAAAAGTAAATCTGGATTCAAAGATGGAATTTTATTTATATCAAAAAGTGACCTATTCATAGGTAGGTTTGTACAAGGAGACAGAAATCCTAGTAAGAGGAATTCGTCGTAAAATTTTTTACAAAACAAAGAAAATCAGCTATGTGGGAAATAATCCTATTGAGTTTCAATTCTACTATTGCCATTATCTTCAAGTATCTCATCTTCTGCTGTCGAGACGGAAACAATTGGATTGAGCTTTATCTGTTCGAGCTTGAGTAAGTAACACAACTGGTCGTAGTTTCATGGGTGATCCAAACGATACATAGTCATACGCTTTAATCCCTAACTTTTGCCTGGATTGCCCTTTCAGGTTTTCAATCCACCGGGATACCCTTTTTTGCCCAAGCCGCCTTTTTAGGTTTTCGACTTGCCGGGTGTACATTTTTTATATATGTATCCCTAATTTTTGCCCGAACCCTTTCGGTTCGCCGGGATGCCCTTATTTTTGCCTAGGCCAGTCAACCTAGCGGGTCTCTTTTTATGCGTAGTATTTTTTAACTATGTCTGCGTTTACAGGCTGCGGGAAGTCTTCACCATCCATAATAGTAAGTATCATGGCACCTCCTAAGAATACTGTCTTGACTACAAATGGTCCTTCATATGTAGGAGTCCACTTGCCCCTATGATCACCCTGTGGTAATATGATACGCTTGATTACCAATTCACCAGCCTGATATACCTTTGGCTTAACCTTCTTGTTAAAAGCTTTGATCATTCGTTTCTGGTACATCTGGCCATGACAAACTGCTGCTAGCCTCTTTTCATCAATCAAATTTATCTGGTCAAGTCGAGTCTGAATCCACTCATCTTCATCCAAGCCTGCATCCTTCATAATTCTTAAGGAGGGAATCTGAACTTCAATGGGCAGAACTGCTTCCATACCATATACTAAGGAGAATGGGGTTACCCCTTTTGAAGTGCGTATTGTAGTACGATAACCATGAAGAGCAAATGGTAACATCTCATGCCAATCATTATAAGTCACAGTCATCTTCTATATAATCTTCTTAATGTTCTTATTAGCAGCTTCAACTGCCCCATTCATCTTTGGACGATACGGAGAAGAGTTGTGATGCTTAATCTTGAACTGCATGCAGAGATCAGTAATCATAATGTTGTTCAGATTATAGCCATTGTCAGTAATAATCCTTTCAGGGATGCCATACCTACATATGAGATTATTCTTAATGAATCGAGCCACAACATTCTTAGTAACGGATGCAAACGAAGCTGCCTCCACCCACTTCGTGAAGTAATCAATAGCAACCAGGATGAAACGATGCCCATTAGAAGTAGTAGGCTTGATTTCTCCAATCATATCAATGCCCCACATGGCAAAGGGCCAAGGAGCAGTCAACACATTCAATGGTGATGGAGGTATATGGACTTTATTAGCATAGATTTGACACTTGTGACATGTTCTGGAGTGTTGATAGCAATCAGCTTCCATGGTAGACCAATAGTAACCTGCACTCAAAATCTTCTTTGCCATGGTATGACCACTAGAATGAGTTCCGAAGATCCCATCATGCATGTCTTCCATAATCTTTGTTGCTTCCTTCTTATCCACACAACGAAGCAAAGTTGAATCATGATTGCGCTTGTACAAAATCCCATTACTCAAAAAGAACTTAGCAGAAAACCTTCTTAGAAACTTCCTATCTTTGACAGATGCCCCTTCAGGAAATTCCTGAGCTTCAAGATATCTTTTCACTTCATAAAACCAGGGTTTCTCCTCTGCTTCTTCAGTGCCAATCTCATTGCAGTATGCAGGCTTTTCAAATCTATCAATAGTAATCTTGGGATCTTCATTATCCCAGCTAATCTCAAACATGGATGCCATGGTGGCTAAAGCATCTGCCAACTGATTCTCTCTTCGTGGAATATGTCCAAAGGTAATTTCTTTGAAATGTGGGATCAAAGACAACACATACTCTCTGTAAGGAATGAGATTATCATGCTTAGTATCCCAATCTCCTTTAATCTGACTTACCACCAGGGCTGAATCTTCATACACATCAAGGAACTGAATCTTCATATCAATAGCAGCTTTAATACCCAGGATACATGCCTCATACTTAGCCATATTATTAGTACAATAGAAACAAAGTCTGGCAGTAATCGGGGTATGACCACCTTCAGGGGAACTGATTACAACACCAACACCATTACCAAGTGCATTAGAAGCTCCATCAAAAACCATGGTCCATCGGGATCCTTGTTCAGGTCCATCATATTGTCCAGGTTCTTTAGTAATAATCATAATGTCTTCATCGGGGAACTCAAAACTCATTGACTGGTAATCATCCACTGCTTGATGAGCCAAATGATCAGCAACAACACTTCCTTTAATGGCCTTCTGAGTAGTATACTGTATGTCATATTCTGTCAAGATCATTTTCCATCTTGCTATTCTTCCGGAGAGAGCAGGTTTCTCGAATATATACTTGATTGGATCCATCTTCGAAATCAATAAGGTAGTATGAGTCAACATATACTGTCTTAGTCGGCGAGCAGCCCATGCCAAAGCGCAGCAAGTTTTCTCGAGCAGTGAGTATCTTGTTTCACAGTCGGTAAACTTTTTGCTAAGGTAGTATATTGCCTGCTCTTTTCGACCAGACTCGTCATGTTGCCCCAACACACACCCCATTGAATTGTCTAATACTGTTAAGTACATAATCAAGGGTCTTCCATCAACTGGTGGCATCAAAATTGGAGGTTCTAGCAGATATTTCTTGATTTCATCAAATGCTGTCTGGCATTCATCATTCCACTCCATTACCTGATCTTTCTTCAACAACTTGAAGATTGGTTCACAGGTAGCTGTTAATTGGGAAATAAATCTTGCTATGTAATTCAATCGTCCCAAGAAACCTCTGTCTTCCTTCTCAGTACGGGGAGCTGGCATCTCTTATATAGCTTTCACTTTTGCAGGATCCACTTCAATACCTTTTCCACTAACAATGAAGCCCAGGAGCTTACCAGATCTAACTCCAAAAGTACACTTGTTTGGGTTCAATCTCAACTTGTATTTCTTCAACCTCTCAAACAACTTATGCAGATGATCAAGATGTTGCTCTTCATTCTGGGATCTGGCTATCATATCATCCACATATACCTCTATCTCATGATGTATCATATCATGAAACAAAGCCACCATAGCACGCTGATATGTTGCCCCTGCATTCTTCAAACCAAATGGCATCACCTTATAGCAAAAGGTGCCCCACTGTGTAACAAATGTTGTCTTCTCCATATCTTCAGGTGCCATCTTGATCTGATTATAACCAGAGAAACGATCCATGAAAGAGAATACCTTATGCTGAGCAGTGTTGTCTACCAGAACATCAATATGAGGAAGCGGAAAGTCATCTTTGGGGCTGGCCTTGTTCAAATCCCTGTAGTCCACACACATACGTACCTTACCATCTTTCTTAGGTACCGGTACCACATTTGTAACCCACTGAGGATAAGAAGTCACAGCTAAAAACCCTGCATCAAACTGTTTCATCACCTCTGCTTTAATCTTCTCTGACATTTCAGGACGCATACGACGAACCTTCTGCTTCTTTGGACAACAATCTTCTTTTACTGGTAAACGGTGAACCACAATGTCTGTATCCAACCCTGGCATATCTTCATAAGACCAAGCAAAGATCTCCACATAGTCACGTAACATCTGAATCAATCTGCTCTTGACACTATCCTCTAATTCAGCCCCTATCTTGACCTCTTTCCTGTTTTCTTCAGTTCCCAAATTCACAATTTCGACTGGCTCTTCATGTGGTTGTATAGCTTTCTCTTCTTGTTGTAACAACCTAGCAAGCTCTACAGGTACTTCACAATCGTCCTCATTTCCGTCTTCAGCTTGATAGATCGGATTCTCGAAATTATAATTGGCAATAGTAGAACTGTTATCAACAGGATCCAGAGTGGATGAGGATCTGCATTTTAGTGACGTGGGTGTGTGTAAGAACACATAGCTGATAAATAAAAATAAAAGAAAAGAAAGACAAGGAACACAATATTTACGAAAATGAAACGTCCACTGATTTTTATTGAATGAAGTATGCAAATGAAATGACATCCCGTAACAAGCACACCATTGTGCCCCGGGCAAGGCACAAGGCTTAAAGAGTTCAATTGTTCAAGAAATTACAAACTTAAAAAGCAACAACACAGTAATAGTATTTACTCCTGACTAAAGGAGATAGGAATAACATCTTCAGCTTTCCAATTATTGAGCCCAACACCCACAGTAGGAAAAATCCAAGCATCCAAGTTGTAGTCTTCATCATAGTCACCTACAGCGTTGATTTGATTCTTCATAATCCCCTGATTGGTGATACGAACAGCACGAGCACGACGAACAGCCTTCTGGGACTCTGCAGTGAAACCCAAACCAAATTTGTCAGACTTGTATGGAATATCAGGAAGCTGACCCCAAATAGTACAACCACCTTCATCCACCACAGCTCTAGCATCTTTAAGGGAGGCCATTGTAGGAGGTACTCTGGTGACCACAGGAACTTTCTTGACGACAGGAGGAGCTTCATAATCATTAACAATCCAAGGAACCACTTCAAATGTCTGACACGGAGTTTCAACATATTCACCTTCCACTTCAAGATATTTAAAGGTGTTCACATGGCTAATCATATACCCTTCCTCTCCGTAAACAGTGACAACTTTTCCTCCTATTGGATATCTCAGCTTTTGATGTAATGTAGAGGTTACAACACCTGCCCCATGGATCCAGGGACACCCAAGCAAACAAGAATACGACGGACGAATATCCATTACATAAAATGTGGCATTGAAAACCTGAGAACCTACTTTGATTGGGAGATCAATTTCTCCATGCACCACTCTTCTCGAGCCATCAAAAGCTTTCACCACTATATTACTGGGTTTTAGCACAGCATCTTCAGGACTAAGCTTATTCAGGACTTCTTTGGGCAACACATTCAGCGAGGAACCATTGTCTATTAGCACATGTGACAGGGTAGTGCCCCTGCATTCAATTGAGATATGTAGAGCCCTGTTATGATCCCTCTTGGCAGGAGTCAAATCAGCATCGGAGAAACCTAACCCATTATCATAGGTCAAGTGTGCAACACAATTTTCAAACTGGTCAACAGAAATTTCATTTGGTACATGAGCAGTCTTCAGAAATTTAATCAAGGCCTTGGCATGAGCTTCAGAACACAATAGTAAAGACAACATAGAAATCTTGGAGGGAGTATGCCCCAATTGATCAACAATGTCATAATCACTCTTGCGAATGATCTTCAATACTTCTTCCATCTGCTTAGAGAGATCATCAGCAGCTGGCACATCAGTTGGTATAGGTTCAATAACAGGACCTTTGCCCCGAGCATCAGTGGTGGAGGTAGCAGCTGGAGTAACTACATTCTTGGAGGTAATTGGAGGAGAGAAAACACTTCCGCTTCGTGTGATCTTACTAGATCCAGCAATGTTATCAACATCAACAGGCATATCAGCTAAGGGTTCCTGCTTAACACCATGGATATAAACATCAGACCCATAATGCCAAGGCACAACTTTATCAAAAGTATACGGAATGGGACCAGGAGTGGTAATGATTATAGGAGCCACTCTAGCTTCAGCAACAATCTTCACAGGGCCTTCAGCAGTAATCTTAATTGGATCCTTATGAGTGATTTTAACAGGTCCCTTGGAAGTAATCCTTACCGGCACTTTATCAACCATATCCACCTCTTCAACCTTTGCACCTTTAGTTATATGATCCACCATACTTTCCACAGAAGGTGGTGTGCTCTCAAATACTATGGTGTAATTATTCATGAGGCGTTGAATTTCGTCCTTCAACCTCCAGCAACTATCCGGCCTATAGGCACAATAGACACAATCTTCACGACAACCTGGAAAGAACCCAGCTTGTACTAAGTTCTTCTTAATAACAGACAATGGTGTAGTCAACTCTGCAACTGAAGAAATATGTGAATCTTCATCAATGGCATTGACAGTCTTCTCATGATTTGGCATGGGAGCAGTAATCACATTTGGAGCACCCGGAGGGTCAAACTCAATTTCTCCAGCCTCAATCATATCTTGAATTTTGTTCTTCAATACCCAGCAACTATTGGTATCATGTCCCTGACAATTCGAATGATATGCACATCGTGCATTAGGATTGTACCTGGGAGAGGTAACATTGGGATTCTGAGAAGGGTCTTTCAAAGTGATAAGTTCAGCCTTCAATAAATGTTGCAAGGCTTGGGCCATTGACATATTGATCTTAGTGAACTGCCTTCTAGCCCTCTGTTGATTTCCCTGTGGCTGCTCTGGTGTTGTAGGAGTTGGATTGGAAATATGAACTGCACTCACAGACTGATGTCTTCTACTACAATCAGGTTGACCATAAACAGCATTTGACTCTTTCTTCCCACTGGGAGGCTTCTTTGCAGCACCTGATGAAGAAGCACCCACTTGAATCTTGCCACTCCTTATGCCACTTTCTACGCGCTCTCCTGTCATTATCAACTCAGTGAAACCAGATGATGAGCTTCCAATGAGATGACTGTAAAATGGGCCATTCAACGTACACATGAACATATCAACCAACTCCCTGTCAGTTAAAGGGGGTTGTACTCTTCCAGCCAAATCTCTCCACTTCTGGGCATACTCCTTGAAACTTTCTTTAGCACCCATGGACATGCTTTGTAGTTGCATGCGAGTAGGGGCTAGATCAGCATTGTATTGATATTGCTTATAGAAGGCTTCAGCAAGATCATTCCAATCACGGATGTTGACACTCTCCAACTGATAGTACCATTCCAATTGAGCTCCAGATAAGCTCTCTTGGAAGAAATGGATCCACAACTTCTTATCAGCAGTATGGGGTTGGATCCTCCGGACATAAGACCTCAAATGCAGCTTGGGACAAGAAACACCATCATAAACTACGAAGGTAGGAACCTTGAAACCAATGGGTATGACTACCCCAGATATCAAACTCAGGTCTTCAAAATCCAGCCCAGAAGACTTTTGCAATTCCATAGCATCCATTCTATCCACCAGCATCTTGAACTTATCCTCATTAGGCTCATGATAGTAGTTAGCTTCAGAATCAGAGTCCCCCATTGTATTATGGAGACTGCCTCCCTCTTTCTCAGACTCTTCAGACTCATAATCTTCAGCTTGTTCTTTGGTCTTGACAGGACCTCTGAACCTTCTTCCCATGTTGATTAGGCCACCTGACCTTCTAGTCTTCTTAGTCTTCTTGGCCAGCAGTGTCTTCAATTCATCCTGCCCCTTGGACAAGTTCAGGATCAGCTCTTGGAACTGTGCATTTTGTGCCTGGAGATCTTTGACTGTTTGTTCAAGAGCCATTACTGAAATAAACAGCGAGAAGATAAGAAACCTGTGCACAATAAACCTGTGATGCAATGATATGATATGCGAATGTATATGCAATGTTTTCAAGGACCGCAGGATTTAAATTTGCTTAAACAAACAAAAAGGTGAACTTTTATTAGTAATAAATTTGTTTTGCCTCTTGGGCTTACAGAAAATGAAATGTAATAAATACAAGAGATGGGGTTTTAAGTCTCTCATGGACGCTTCCTCTTTGTGTTGAGGTATGAGTTGAGATTCCGTTCCTCGTGAAGTTGCTTTGTTAGTTCCAGGATTCTTTCTTGGCTTGCTTTGTAATGAGCCTCGAAAGTATCCCTTTGCTCCTTCAACTGGATCTAGGATCTCTGTAAGTCTTCCATGTCAGTTGGCATGTCTGGGTGAAGGATGGTATAAGAAGTGTCTCCTTCAGCAACAGGCTCCATAGTAACTGGCAGGATGGCAGGATATGGCATCATGAGAGTCTGAGCACGAGATCGCACCCATCTGAGATAAGCTTCCATAGGAATAGTGTACTTAGGCTCCAGAGTCTTGCTGTCAACCTTGTTCACTTTCCCCCATGCTCGTATGAATCTCTGACGGTAACCTTGAAGATCGCTGTCGTAGTCAAACACAATACCCTGAATCAACATGTCATGTGGACCATCACTCCGAGCGTAACTGTAACACGGTGGGAGAACTGACTTTAGTTAAATGTTGCGGATAGCAAGAGTCGCCACCGACTTTTATTTTATCCAAAGGAAAGGGCATAAAAGAACAGGAAAGACCTTAAAAGATTTTTGGGTTCGGGGGGTAGGTTATGTAAAGGGAAGGTGTTAGCACCTTTTACATCCATGGTTATCCATGGGCTCTTAGTTACTTAGCTCACTTTAAACTGTTTTTGCGAAGTGTAGGGTGTGATTAAAAATTTTCTTAAGTACTTTATAATGACCCTTGTACGGATATATATAAAGACTTTGTTTTGAAAATTGTTTAAAATGTAAAGTGTAATGAAGTAATTTGATGAAAAAGTGAGCAAGTACTTAAGAGGAACCTACCCTAAGTTAAATCTTTACTGTACTTAAATGTTCTTTCAATGGTAAGACTATCCCTATTATTAAGGAATAGGTAGTCATTACCTTGGATGTGAGGGACAAGTGAAGGGACATTGTTATTTAGGCAACTGTAGGGTGTATAAGCAATTTTGAAGGGACTATCATCTTTATTCGAAAGGGACAAGATCATTACGAAGGCAACATTCGAAAGGGACTTGATCTTTTATCTGTTAAGGGACTAGATGATGTGAATTTGAGGGACTTTTGCTTTATACACCCTACTTGACCTTTTTTGATTAGGCAACATGAGAGGTATCCCTAAGGAAGTGAGATGGCGATCCAGGATCGACTTACGTGTGTGAGTGTACAATTTTAATATTTATCTTTTAAATTAAGTGATCTAAATTTATTTTACACATACAAACATGTTGCACTCCCTATTTACTAACCATAGCATAAAATATAAATAATAAACATTATTACTAAATATTACACCAAGGAACAATTACATAATAATAATTAAGCAAAATTAAATATAACAAGCAAAATAAATAAATAATTATAATTGGGTTAGTGAAAATAATAATAAAAATAATACCAAATTAAATGGGGTTAGTAATAAATAAATATCATAAGAATATAATTAATAATAATAATGAAATAAACAAGAATATTATAATAATTAAAAGTTCAATTTTATAAACAATTTTAATATTAAAATATAAACAATTATACTAATTATTATAAAGTTTTAAGTTATGTACAAATTATAAAAATTAAGTTACTTATGAAAATATTATGAAAATAAAATTATAATTATAAAATTAAATTAGCAATTTTCAACTATTTCTAAACATATATTAACAATTATTTATATACAAAACTAAATTACAAACAATTTATGTCATATTATTATATTAACAAAATTTTAATATTAAGCATATTTATATATAAGATTTAAATTATAAACAAATTGTATAATATATACACATGATTAAGGTTTATAAATAATAAATTAAAGATTATAATAAAATTAAATTTTAAATAGAAGAAACTAGGGTTATGAATTTTAGAAAAATAAAATTAGGGTTAATTTAATCATAAGAACTATTTTCAAATTACATAATAAAATAAACTAACATTTATATGATAATTAAAGTTTATAAAAAAAAGGTTATTAGAATTAATCAAAATGAATTAGGGTTTATGAAAATTTTAGAACTAAGAAGATTAGGTTTATAATTTAATTATCAACTAATTTAACTATTTACAAAAATAAATAAATGATAATAATATATACATATTTTAATTTAAATAAATAAAAAAAACTAAGATTAAAATTTTGAAAATAAATTAGAGGTTTTTTAGAAAATATGAAATTACCATATATATTTACCTATTATTATTTAAATATATAAGAAATATGATTATAATTAATTATAAAACAAAATAACAAAGCAAAATAATTAAAAAAAACAAAGAAATCAAACTTACCTGGGGCAGGGATTGAACCCACGCCCTAGGCTTTGCTACCCCTGGACGCATACAACTACCACCAGGCTGCGCGCGCGTTGTGAACAATGGATGAGTACAAGCCCTCATATATTAATCCTGGAAATACAAGTGAAATAAAGCAAAAAAAATGGTGAAGCTGGGATTCGAACCCCTGCCTTGGTCTTCATACGCGCATGCATTTACCAGCTGAGCCACTGCAGCGTTTTTGAAATATAATATAAACAACTCATAATAAAACAAGTCCAATTTTCAAATTGTATTTTTCGCGCCAGATCACTTCATCTTCAACCTCCAGACTTGCGAATTTTCCTGCGAAATTTGCAACCAATTTTCCTGCGAAATTTCAAATGGCAGGGAACCCTACGAAATTCAAACATCATCATTTACGTAAAATTTTGTTAAATTGAATATATAAATATAATCCAGACATCATTTGCAATTGATCTACGGTTTTATAATTCATTTATATTCACTGAATCATTAAACCCTAATTTGAAGGTCATGAACCCTAGAATGGCACTATACGATTCGGCCATGGTTTCTTCAATTAAACCGCCCAGAATTCATCACAAACCTTCATTAAACACAAATCAATAAGCAAAATCCATTAATAACATGTAAATTATTATGAATGAAAAATAAAAAAAAACGTGAAAAATTGATTCGGGTTTATCAATGTGAGATGCTATAGGGCAATGTAATGATCAGGTTATGTTCCATGATATCCAGGGAACCTATTTCAACCTTTAAAATGCTTTGACAAGCCTTCTATCAAAGAATCCGAATCAAGGTTTTTTGGTGAGTTTTTGTGAAGTTTGAAAGTTATGTAAGAGGCTGCAAAAATCCCTCCTTGTGATTGTGATGAGTTTGTATACATATAGTGATGTAAATTAGGTCAAAACAATATGGATTTATGGGCCTTGTCTTGGTTACTTGATCATGAAGTTTCATACTTTCAAATATTGAAAAAAATCTCATCTAACCTTTCCAAATTAAGCTAGCACGAAATTGGATCAAATCAATCACCTCTAAATGATATTTAAAACCTTCTAGAATCATAATCTCATCCAAATATATGATTTTCATATTTTATTTCAATTTAAATTGTATTTTAATGAATAAAATTCAAATAAATATGAAATAAAAAATGAAAAATCAGAAAATAGGTGGGTTGGGTCGTGCTTGATGATATTGTAAAGTTTGGATGGTAATTTGGTGGGCTCATTTAGCAAAAATTGGTTTTAAGGCCTTATTTGCTTCATAAACTTCCCTAAAATTTCTCAACTTTGTAAGGGCACAAATCCTTCAATTTTAATGCTATGAGGGTGTTCTTGGACATTTTGGAAATCTTGAAGAGTCCTCTAACCAACCCCATTGGTTTCATGTCTATATCATTTACCATTCTCAAGTTATGCCCTTTTGAAGTTGTTGACTTTTTGTTGACTTTCAAAAGGACCTATAATGTCTTAGCTCATACCTTCCAAATGAAGCATTTTTGGGCTTGGCTTGTGAGACACAAAGTTGTAGAGAATTTAATTTCCTTAAAAATGAGCTTTGGATGGAAAATTGGTGATGAAGCATATGAAAGTTATGGCTGGTCAAAGTTCAGTTGACTTTTCCTAAGGAAACCCTAATTTAGAAACTCCTGATTCTTGATGATCTGAAACTTCCTTGATGAATCATGATCAACCCTTGATCAAATGATGAATTTTACTTCATATAATTGATGTTGTCAAAAAATCATGAAGTTTGACTTTGGTTTGACCACAGTTGACCTCAGTTTGACTTTTTTAACTGCTTTGACTGATTTTGACTTATCTGATCATCTGACTGAGCAAACCTTTGAGAAAAGTCTTGAAACTTGTCATGGGGATTCTTAGACACATATAAGATGTTATGAAGCTCACTTGAAGTCTTGGAAGTCCATTTAGCCTGATTAAAGTCAAAACCCTAGTTTTGGATGCACTGCTTAGGAGAATGCCTTGCCTGAGGGATTTGTCAAATCTTCTGACCCATGATGAACTTTGTGAACCTTGTGAACCTCATAAGATGTCTTGTGAACCTTGTGAACCTCATGAAAGTTCTTGTGAACCTTGTGAACCTCATAAAGTGTCTTGTAAACTTCATGAACCTCATGAAAGGTCTTGTGAACCTTGTGAACCTTCTTAGCACACAAAGTCTTGTATTGTGAGGGCAAATTTTGGGGTGCAACAGTAACCAAACTGTCGTAAAGCTAAAGAAGGGTTGTAGGTAATGCCTCCTCTTATGCCTAGAAGTGGCACATTAGGAAACTCCCCACAACGGTCAATGATAGTGACATTCTCCATAGATCTGGAGCACCAATGGATATCTGAATGAGAGAGTGACATAATCCTCTTGGACCACCTGAACCCTTGTTCATTCTTCATTACTGAGCGAGGGAGGTGAGAAATAAACCACCTAGATAGCAAAGGTATGCAACACATCAAAGTTCCTCTGGCCCTTGTAGTACGGGTATGAAGAGAATGTAGAATGTCTCCAAGTAATGTAGGCACTGGGTTGTGACTCAGAAATATGTTGATGGCGTGAACGTCTATGAACTGATCAGGATTGGGGAACAACACTAAGCCATAAATCAACAAGGCTAAGATCTCCTCAAAAGCATCATAGCTCATAGCCTTCAAGAACACTTGAGCCTTCTCTATCAACACCTTGGCAAGAATACCCTTGACTCCGCTTCTTGTTTCTAGAACAATGTCAGATTTCTTCAGATGTAGAGCTGCAGCAATAACCTCAGGTTTAGGCTCCTTTTCCAAGCCTATGAATGGTTTCTGATCAAGTACAGGTATAGCCAGAAGTTTAGAGAACTCTTCCATTGTAGGAACCAGCTGATAGTCGGGGAATGTGAAGCAATGGTGCTTAGGATCAAAGAACTGTAACAGAACACTCATCATGTCTTCATTGAACCCTGAAGTGACTAGATCTAGTAGGTGACCATGTCTCTTGATGAAATGGGAGTGTTCAGACACTTGAGAAACCAACTCTTTAAGCTTAGCAGGTATCCCTACAAAGTTGATCCTGATAGTGTTCCTGCGAGCAAAAGCCATGACCTGCAACAAAGAACAAAGATAAATCCTTTGGTCCTTGAAATGGTTAGTGAAAATGCTATGCTTATGATGCATGATGATGTCATGATGTTATGTTCAATCACAAACATGTGGCACACACACAAACAAGTCACACAATAGCCCTAGGTTTAAAGGCTTGCATGAGGTTCAAAGGTAAGTACCCTCCCCTGAAGTTTAGTTGGTTCATCCTGTCCTATAAAGTAACCATGTTCTAAGGGATCTCAATATCATTGATCCTTCACAAGGGTGGTTGTTCAGTAGGCAACTTACTTGCCAACCAAAACCCTCCAAGTTTAGGATCTCAATGAGTGTAGTATCGAGTATCAACCAACTTCAGTCTTCACCAAAGCCGGTTATCTCACTACTTTTCTAAAGGCTAAGATGGGATGACTAGGGTTCTAAAAGTTAGTTAGTGTATTGACAATATATGGCAGCCTCATATTATCCTCAACTTGACTTAAGGAACATAAGCACCAACCAAGAAGTCACACTAACTATGGCCACCAGATCAACCATATCGGTATACGCCGTACAGTTTCCTTGGTCTATTGCCATTTACCTAAGGTACACTAGATCCGGGTTAGGATCTTTCACACATAAGAACACCCAACAGATAAGTATAAAGCAAACAAGGCAAACAATTTTAAAGTGATCTAATTCCTAAGGGTACCCCTCTTTTATTAAATCCCCAGCAGAGTCGCCAGTTCTGTAACACGGTGGGAGAACTGACTTTAGTTATGTTGCGGATAGCAAGAGTCGCCACCGACTTTTATTTTATCCAAAGGAAAGGCATAAAAGAACAGGAAAGACCTTTTAAAAGATTTTTGGGTCCGGGGGGTAGGTTATGTAAAGGGAAGGTGTTAGCACCCTTTACATCCATGGTTATCCATGGGCTCTTAGTTACTTAGCTCACTTTAAAATGTTTTTGAAATGTGAAGTGTGTGAATAAAAATTTTCTTAAGTATTTTATAATGATCCATGTACGGATGCGTATAAAACCTTTGTTTTTGAAAATTTGTTTGAAAATGTGAAGTGTTTTGAAATTTTTTGGAAAGTGAGCAAGTACATAAGAGGAACCTACCCTAAGTTAAGTCTTTTCTGTTCTTAAATCCTTTAAATGGTAAGACTATCCCTATTATTAAGGAATAGGTAGTCATTACCTTGGATGTGAGGGACAAGTGAAGGGACATCTGTTATTTAGGCAACTGTGGAGTGTATAAGCAATTCGAAGGGACTTATCATCTTTATTCGAAAGGGACAAGATCATTACGAAGGCAACATTCGAAGGGACGTGATCTTTTTATCTGTTTAAGGGACTAGATGATGTGAAATGAGGGACTTTGCTTTATACACCCTACTTGACCTTTTGTTTAGGCAACATGAGAGGTAACCCTAGAAAGTGAGATGGCGATCAAAGATCGACTTACGTGTGTGAGTGTACAATTTTAAATATTTATCTTTTAAATTAATGATCTAAATCAATTTTAAATACAAACATGTTTCACTCCCTATTTTACTAACCATAGCATTTAAAATAAATATTAAACATTACTACATAAAATATTACATAAAGGAGACAATTAGAAAATAATAATAATTAACAAATTAAATAAATAAGCAAAATAAACAATAATAAATAATTGGGTTAGTAACAATAATAATAAATAATCACAATATATATATATATAAATGGGGTTAGTAATAATATATGAAAATAAATAGAATTAATAATAAAATAATAAAATAAACAAGAATATTAGCATAATAATAAAAAGTTCAATTTTTATATAAACAATTATTTTTTAAGAGTAAGAAGAAAATATAAACAATTATATACTAATTAATATAAAGTTTTAAATTATATACAAATTATAAAAATTAGGTTAATTATAAACATATTATGAAAATAAATTATATATACAAAATTAAATTAGCAAGTTTTAATTATTTTTAAGCATATACTAAAAAAATTACATACAAGAATTAAATAATAATAATTATAAACAAACTATAAAATATATACATATTTAAGATTTATAAATAAATAAATTAAAAATTATAATATAATTAAATTTTATGTAAAAGAAAATTAGGGTTTGATCATAAAAAAAAACATTAGGATTTATCACTTAATTAAATATAAGCATAATTTATGAAATTTAAAAATTATCATTAGGGTTTATAAAAAAAATAATTAGGTTTTAAAAATATTTTAGGGTTTTATTTATTAATTATTCAATATATAAAAAAAATAAGTTATATATATATAATAATTATGGACATACAAATTAATTTTTAAAACATACATAATCCTATTCTATATATATTATTTTCATTTATACATTATTTTAATTAAAAATTAAAGAAATAGAAAACAATTAAAAAAAATAAAATAGAAAAAAACTTACCTGCTGGAGCCTGGGGTCGAACCCAGGTCTCCCAGCCTCCACCATCAGCCATCAACCAACTGGGCTGCGCTTGCAGCGTGTTCAAAAAGCAGCTTCCAATGATAATATAATATACCTGATAATTAAATGAAATTTTGAACAAAAAAGACTGACCAAGGGATCGAACCCTGGTCCTTTACTATCACATGCAAGCATCAAAACCAACTGAGCCACACGCTCACTTTGAAATATAACCAGAAACAATTCATAATATTTTAAATTAGATTTTTGAATTATTTTTCGCGCCAGCCATCTTCATCACCTACCTCTGGACCTGCGTGATTTGCTACGAATTTTTCCACGAACGTTCCTGCGATTTTTGTTCCTGCGAATAACAAACTCTAACCAAACAGCAAAATTTCACAAAATTAATTATACCATTGAATTCCTATTGAGATTTGCAATCATTCTATGTCTTTAGAACTCATTTATCTTGACTAAACATTGAAACCCTAAATGAGGCCGCAAACCCTAATCATGGTGAAATTCAGTTTAGTCCATGAAATTTCAAGAAACCTGTCCAGAATCAATCTACAACTTATCACAAACAAGAAACATTAATCAAAATTCATTAAAAACCAATCAATATTCAGAATCGAAAATCAAAAATATCATGAACATGATGAATCGGTTTATGCATATGAGCTTGTTTTTGATGCTTTTGAAGGCTGGGATTGGTTTAGTGATGTCCAAGGAATCCTTCCATGTCTTGAAAATACCTTAAAAGCTCTTGTAGGGAGGAAACCGAATTGGTGTTTTGGAGGAAATTTTTGAAGTTTGGAGATGATGTGAGAGGCTGCAATTTTCGTGGCTATGCATTGTGTTAGCTTGTATACTTATAATAGAATCAAATTAGGTCAAGAGATTTGATCATTGCATGGATTTTTTTTATTTTGGAGATTGAAAAAGATTAGAACTTAAATTTCAAATATTTGTGAATGAGACCTTTCTATTTCAAGCCAATCTTCATCAATTGTGAATCAATTCAGTCCACATCATATTAATAACCTTCTAGAACAAAAATATATTTTAAATTTTCACATTTGATATTTTATTTAAATTTAAAATGATTTTTAATATAAAAAATCATAATAAATAAATTAAATAAAATAAAATTATGAAAATATCAAATAAATTTCGTGCATGATGTCATGGAACACTTTGGGTCACAAAAAGTTCAACCCATTTAGAAAAATTTGGTTTTAAGACCCTATTTTCTTCATAAACCACTCAAAAATTTCCCAACTTTGCAAGGGCACACATCCTTCAATTTTAACGCTATGAGGGTGATTTTTGACATTTTGGAAAGCTTGAAGAGTCCTCTAACCAACCCCATTGGTTTCATGTCCATATCATTTACCATTCTCAAGTTATGCCCTTTTGAAGTTGTTGACTTTTTGTTGACTTTCAAAAGGACCTATAATGTCTTAGCTCATACCTTCCAAATGAAGAATTTTTGGGCTTGGCTTGTGAGACACAAAGTTGTAGAGAATTCAATTTCCTTCAAAATGAGCTTTGGATGGAAAAAATGTGATGAAGCATGTGAAAGTTATGGTTGGTCAAAGTTCAGTTGACTTTTCCTGAGGAAACCCTAATTTAGAAACCTCTGATTCTTGATGATCTGAAATATCCTTGATGAATCATGATCAACCCTTGATCAGATGATGAATTTTACCTCATATACTTGATGTTGACAAAAAATCATGAAGTTTGACTTTGGTTTGACCACAGTTGACCTCAGTTTGACTTTTTAACTACTTTGACTGACTTTGACTTATCTGATCATTTGACTGAGCAAACCTTTGAGAAAAGTTCTGAAATTTATCATGGGGATTCTTAGACACATATAAGATGTTATGAAGCTCACTTGAAGTCTTGGAAATCCATTTAGCCTGATTAAAGTCAAAACCCTAGTTTTGGATGCACTGCTTAGGAGAATGCCTTGCCTGAGGGATTTGTCAAATCTTCTGACCCATGATGAACTTTGTGAACCTTGTGAACCTCATAAGATGTCTTGTGAACCTTGTGAACCTCATGAAAGGTCTTGTGAACCTTGTGAACCTCATAAAGTGTCTTGTAAACTTCATGAACCTTATAAAGTGTCTTGTAAACTTCATGAACCTCATGAAAGGTCTTGTGAACCTTGTGAACCTTTTAGCACACAAAGTCTTGTATTGTGAGGGCAAATTTTGGGGTGCAACAGTATCAGAGCAGGTCGGTCCGTCCGTCGAGTTGTTGTGTTGTTGTTGTTGATTCTAAATCATTGTTGGATTGTGTTGTGTTATGTGACATATTTAGAATGGCTGGGAGGAATGATGTTGCACTTGCCGCTGCTATGCAAGCGATGGCAGAGGCTGTGCAAAACCCAAGGAATGCTTGGGATCGCGAAAGCGATGAGTTCAAGAAGAATGATCCGCCAACATTCAAGGGGAAGTATGATCCTGATGGAGCACATGATTGGCTCAAGGAGATTGAAAGGATCTTCATAGTTATGAAATGTTCTGAGGGAAGCAAGATGCGATTGGGTGTGCACAAACTGGTATCGGAGGCGGGTGATTGGTGGGTTGGCACTTGCCAACAATTGCATGCATCTGGTGAGGCAGTCACTTGGGTTGTATTCAAGAGAGAATTCGTGAGGAAGCATTTTCCTGAAGATGTTCGGGGAAAGAAGGAAATCGAGTTTTTGGAGATGAAGCAGGGAAGCATGTCTGTGACGGAGTATGCTGCAAAGTTCACCGATTTGGTGAAGTTTTATTCGTATTACAGTGAAGCGACTACTGAGTTCTCGAAGTGTGTTAAATTCTAGAATGGTTTGAGGCCTGAAATTAAGAAGGAGATTGGATATCAGAGAATCTGTAGGTTTCCGAATCTGGTGGATTGTTGTAGGATCTTTGAAGAAGATAATAAGGCTCGATCTGAGCACTTCAAAGGTTTAGCTGAGAGAAGAAGTAAGCAACAAGGGAATCGTGGAAAACCTTATGCAGCTCCTACTGATAAGGGTAAACAGAAGCAAAATGAGGGAAAAGGCCAAGTTGGGGAGGTGCTCCTACTTCGCTTAAGTGCTATAGGTGTGGTGAGATGGGTCATCGTGTCAGTGAGTGCACGAGTGGCGTGAAGAAGTGTTTCAAGTGTGGTAAGCCTGGAAACTTGATTGCTGAGTGCAAGGAGAGTCTGGTTACTTGCTACAACTGTGGGGAGCAAGGTCATATCAGTACGCATTTTCAAAATCCCAAGAAATCTGCAACTGGAGGAAAGATGTTCGCTTTGACAGGGACACATACTTCCAGCGAGGATCGTTTGATCAGAGGTATTTGTCATATTAATAGTATTATGCTTATTGCAATTATTGACACTGGTTACACTGTTTTATTTCTCTTAATTGTGTGAGGAAATTAGGACTTGCTGTGTCTCTGATGCAATGGTTATTGAGACTCCTGCTGATGGGTCATTAACTACTTATATTGTATGTATGAATTGTACGTTATCGATCTATGGTAAAGACTTTGGTGTATATTTGGTTTGTTTGCCGTTGAGAGGTATGAATGTGATTTTAGGTATGAATTGGTTGGAGTAGAACCACGTTCATATTAATTACTTTAGTAAGTCGGTTCGGTTTCTTACTCCTGGTGAAGAGGAAAAAGCTGGTTATTTGTCTGCTTAAAAGTTGAAAGAGCTTATGGATGATGAAGCGCGAGTTTTGGCACTGTTTGCATCGTTGTGGTGGAGAATGATATGACAATTAGTGAATTGCAAGTGGTGAGAGATTTCCCGGAAGTGTTTCTAGAGGATGTTATGGATGTGCTGCCGGATCGAGAGGTGGAATTTAGTATCGATCTTGTGCCAGGAACGAGACCTATTTCGATGGCACCGTATCGTATGTCGTCTTCCGAGTTATCTGAGTTGAAGAAACAACTAGATGAATTGTTAGAAAATAAATTTGTGAGATCGCGTGTATCATCGTGGGGAGTACAAGTATTGTTGGTAAAGAAGAAGGATGATAGCATGAGGTTGTGTATTGATTACAGACAACTGAATAAGTTGACAATTAAGAATAAGTACCCACTTCCGAGGATAGATGATCTAATGGATTAGTTGGTTGGTGCTAGTGTGTTCAATAAGATTGATTTGCGATCGGGTTATCATCAGATAAGAGTGAAGGATGAGGATATCCAGAAGACTACTTTTAGGACTCGGTATGGACACTATGAATATGTAGTGATGCCATTTGGAGTTACTAATGCACCTGGTGTATTCATGGAATATATGAATCGGATTTTCTATGAGTATTTGGATCAATTTGTTGTTGTGTTTATAGACGACATTTTGACCTACTCTAAGTCAGAAGAAGAGCATGCTGAACATTTGCGAATTGTGTTGCAAGTGTTGAAAGAGAAGAAGCTTTATGAGAAACTGTCAAAGTGTGAATTCTGGTTGAAAGAGGTGAGTTTTATGGGTCATGTGATTTCGGAACAAGGGATTTTTGTGGATCTGTCCAAAGTAGATGCAGTGTTACAATGGGAGACTCTGAAGTCAATGACAGAGATTAGAAGTTTCTTAGGATTGGTCGGTTATTATCGGAGGTTTATTGAGGGGTTTTTCGAAGTTAGCCATTTCGTTGACTCAATTGACTTGTAAGAACAAGGCGTTTGTGTGGGATTCTCAGTGTGAGGAGAGTTTTATTGAGTTGAAGAAGAAGTTGACTATTGCACTAATTTTGATTTTGCCAAAAGCGGATGAATCATTTGTGGTTTATTGTGATGCTTCTTTGATGGGTTTAGGTGGAGTATTGTTGCAAGATGGACAGGTTGTGGCGTATGCTTCGCATCAGTTAAGAGTTCATGAGAGGAATTATCCTACTCACGATTTGGAGACATTACTTGTATGGTTCGAGGTTTGAAGTTTATAGTGATCATAAGAGTTTGAAATACCTGTTTGATCACAAAAAGTTTAATATGAGGCAGATACGTTGGTTAGAATTTTTGAAGGATTATGACTTTAGTTTGAATTATCATCCAGGTAAGGCTAATGTTGTAGCTGACGCCTTGAGTCGGAAGATATTGCACATGTCAGATATGATGGCTAGAGAGTTAGAGTTGATTGAGCAATTCAGAGATATGAGTTTGGGTTGTGAACAAACACCTCATAGTGTGATGTTGGGAATGGTGAAGGTTAATAATGATTTTCTTGACCGTGTTCGAGAAAGTCAGAAGTCAGATGTGAGACTGGTGGACTTGATGGTTAATGATGAACGAGTCAGAAATAATGAATTTCGGGTTGATGAACAGGGAGTACTTAGATTTAGGGATCGTATCTATATTCCTGATGATATTGATTTGAAGAGAATGATTCTTGAAGAAGGGCATATGAGTGGTTTGAGTATTCATCCAGGAGAGACGAAAATGCATCAGGATTTAAAGAAGATATTTTGGTGGCTAGGTATGAAACGAGATGTGGCTCAGTTTGTATATGAGTGTTTGACTTGTCAAAATTCAAAAGTGGAACATCAGAAACCTGCTGGGTTGATGCAACCGTTGGATATACCCGAGTGGAAATAGGATAGTATATCGATAGATTTTGTTACGGGATTACCTACTACTCCAAGAGGGCATGATGCCATTTGGGTGATTGTAGATAGGTTGACAAAGTCAACGTATTTTATTCTGATTGGTATTACTTATTCTTTGCAGAGATTGGTAGAGATATATGTGGGTGTAATTGTGAAGTTGCATGGAATACCTTTGAGTATTGTGTCAAATAGATATCCGAGGTTTACTTCAAGGTTTTGGGAGAGTTTACAAGAGGCATCGGGTTCGAAGTTGAAGTTGAGTTCAGCTTATCATCCTCAGACTGATGGACAAACAGAGAGGACGACACAATCTTTGGAAGATTTGTTGAGGGCTTATGTGCTTAAACAAGGAGTTGCTTGGGATAGTCACTTGTCGTTGATTGAGTTTACATATAACAATAGTTATCATTCCAATATCAGAATAACACCGTTTGAAGCTTTGTATGGTTGAAGATGTAGAACACCTTTGTGTTGGCATGAGTCAGGTGAGAGTGTTGTACTTGGACCTGATATTGTGCAACAGACTACTGAGATGGTAAAGTTGATTCGAGATAAGATGAAGACTTCACAGAGTAGGAAGAAGAGTTACCATGATAAGAGAAGAAAGGATATTGAGTTTCAAGAAGGAGACCATGTATTTTTTAGGATTACTCTGGTGACCGGTGTGGGTAGAGCTTTGAAGTCGAGGAAGCTTACACCTAAGTTTACCGGACCGTATCAAATTTCGGTGAGAGTTGGACCTATTACTTATAGAGTGGCGTTGCCACCGAGATTGTCAAATTTGCATGATGTGTTCCGTGTGTTACAGCTTCGGAAGTATGTTCCGGATCCGACACATGTGATACCGATGGATGAAGTTGAGGTAAGAGATAATCTTACGGTTGAAACATTACCATAACAGATCGATGATCGGGAGGTAAAGCAGTTGAGAGGCAAGGAGATTGTCCGTGTGCGAGTGGTTTGGGGAGGAGCTGCCGGTGGGCATATGACTTGGGAATTGGAAAGCAAGATGCGAAAGTCGTATCCGAATCTTTTTACTTGAGGTAAGTTTTCGAGGACGAAAACCTTTTAAGTGGGAGAGAGTTGTAACGCTCCAAATTTTTATTTAAATATTTTATTCAGAATGTAGTGTCGTGGTGTATGAATAATGATATATATATATATATATATATATATATATATATATATATATATTATCGAATATAATTGTGGCTGAAAATTATATTGTGGTGGATAATTGTATTATTATGTGATAAATAAAATAAGTGGAATAAAATATGAGGTGAGGACAAGGTGGTCTATTGGTAAAAATAGTGAGGGTAAAAGTGGAAGATCATAAGTTGGGTCTTAGGGGTTATGTTGGAATAAGGGAAAATATAATCGTGTTAGAAAGAACAAGAACAATCATGAAAGTTGTAGAGAGGAGAAGAAGAGGAAAGGGTTTAATCGTGAAGAAGAGTTCGCAGAGAAGAAGATTCTCGACAAAACCTAAGGTAAGGGTGGGATTCTTCGATCTTAAGGGTTTTATAATGGGAATTAGGCAGGTTGAGGTTTTGGGGAATTGAGGAGAAATTAGGTTAGATGATGTGTTGTTAATTGTTATTAGTTGATAATTGTATGCGTTAGCTGATGAAATTGATGAATACTGGGAATTCTGGTTGTGATTGGTGATGAGTATAATGATTTTCGTAGTAGGTTTTATTATTGAGAGTAGAGATGCGATTTGCAAAATCGCAGAGCTCGCTTAGCGAGCAGAGTCAGGGAGTTCGGCGCTTAGAGAGTTGTGACCCTCTCTTAGCGAGCCCTGTAGCGTGAAAAATTAATTTTTAAATTCTGAAAAATTCCTTAAAATTATTTAAATGAGTTAGAAATGCTTAAGAATCGTTGTGGTGTAGTTGAGGGTAGTGAAAGGTGAGTTATGCACTTAATTGTAGGAATAATTAGTATAAGTTGAATTTAAACATAGTTAACATGTTTGTTGAAATCGTTGTTATTGTAATGAGTTATATATGTTTGCTGGTTGTGTATGTATATGTAATTGTGGTGATATATGATGTCGGTCCACTTGTGATAGTTGAAGTTGATTTAAGTAGTTGTATGCTAGAAATGCATGATGATAATGATAATTGAAATATTGATGAATTTTTGTATGAGGAATGGTGTGGTAATGAGTAGTTGGATATAAGTTGTTGTTGTTGAAGTTGTATGACGTAGTCATTGTGAGTGTGCATGTATGTCATTGATGTTGCATAGTTTAATAACATACCAAGGTGGGGTATGTCGTTGTTTTGATGTTGGTGCGGTCATGAAATGGGGAACGTACGTGGACATGAAATATAGGTCGAGAGTGTGATCATGAAATAGGGATTATACTGGACCATGAAAGAGGGGTCGAGAGTTCCGACGGGAACTGGATCTTGAAATAAAGATCGGATACAGTACCGCATGCATAGAGTCAAGTAGAGTCTCATTGCATGATTGTTCTTGTTGTGTATGATGTTGTTGTGTATGATGTTGTTGTATATGTGTTGTTGATATATGCGACGTTGTTGAAGTGTATGATAGTTGTTATCGAGAAGTGGTGTATTGTTTTCTAATACTTGCTTAATTTCTATTATATTACTCTTTGTGATGTAAGTATCTCACCCCTTCTATTTGAATGTTACCCTCATGTTGGTAACGTGCAGGTGAGCAGGATAAGTCGAGTGGTGGTCAGTGAAGTCGGTGCACTTCATGTCTTTAAGGTGTCGGCTCTGATACGTCGCTCTGGGAGTTGGGACGACGTTGCTTTTATCTGTTATTTCTTTTAGAAAACATTTTCTTGTAAGTGAAGTTTAATGATGTTAATTTTAAAAATATTTTCGTTGCATGTTGAATAATTATTTTTGGAAAATGTATCATCGAATCAAGGTTGTTTTGTTGAATTGTAGCACTCAATTGGCTTTTTATGAAAAATTTACTCTGATGATTATATATAATTCCGTGGGATAAATTGGGTGTTACACTTGCCAAAACCTCTAGAGTCACATTAGAGTATAGTTAAACACATCCTTTAATACTTAAGTGGTATATCTAATTGTGGCTTGCTCCTATCACTAACTAATCCCTGGTAGAAAGTCACCTTAAGAGCCTATAGTAATTTAGATTGGGCTAAGGATCCTGATGATAAGATATCAACTTCAATGTCGTGCGAAAGTTTTGTTATAACATGGCCTCATAGAGCTCAAAGAAAGAGTCTTGGTGGCACACTCTAATACTGAAGCAAAGTATAGAGTTTTGGCTCATACTACCTCTGAGCTATTATGGATTAACTCTTTCCTATTCAAGCTACATGTTAACTACCTTGCACCAACTCTGCTATGTCCTAAGTGTTGTAATGTTGTCTCATAACCTAATTATCCATGATAGAACCAAGCATATAGAGCTTGATATACATTTTGTTCATGATATGGTTGTAGCAAACAAAGTGTTGATACTCTCACGAAGTTTTTATCAACTAACATATTTAAACATTTTGGGCTCAAACTCAAAGGTTTTCCCTCTCTCAAACTATAAACTTTTTGTATGTGTTGAGGAGTATTGGAGAATACTAAAAGTTGAATAACTAAGAGGCATCATATTCCATAAATAGACACTCGAGTCCGGAAAAGGGTAACCATGAAGGGGCAATATGCATACCTTGAAGGGACAATCAGGAAAAGGGTAACCATTAATATAGTAATATAAATATTCATCGGTAAAATTAATTATCGGTAACTTTTTGTTTTATTTAAACATTATTATTTTTTTCTTTCATCATCTTTCATCCATGAAAATACTTTTTATCCATCATCTTTATATTCTATAATTTTTTTTAAATAAGATTCAAATATTAATAAGAAAAATGGAGTACAAAAAGAGGGGGACTATACCAAAACCCTCACACCATTAACCGAACCTAAAGAAAGACAAATTGAGTCTATTCTTTACGAAATCCGCCCTAATAAAAATAAGGAGAGTATCAAAATAAGAAATATCAATTAGCGATAAGCATAAATTAGTAAGGGCATCTGCACAACTATTCTCTTCCATATAGATATGAGAGACCGAAAAATTCTTTTGACAAACTAAGTTAATACAGTTAATCCATCTATTTCTAATCAACCAATGAACTATAAACGGAGGCTTAAAAGCTTCGACCACCGCCTTCGAATCCGCTTCCAACCATAAATTACTCCAATTTCTATCATGGGTGAACTCAATTGCAATCATTGCACTCAATAGTTCGGCCGTGAGAGAATCACCAACACCTAAAAAAGAGGCAAAAACACCCATAAAACCATCATTACTGTTTCTAGCCAGACCACCGCAAACATATAAACGGGAAGAAGAGATAACAGCCTCATTATTCATAAAAACTCAAATTCACCATTATCTTTATCTTTTATCATCCTAAAAAACTCAAAATCACCAACTATCATCATCTTTCATTTTCTTAAAACTAAGATCTATCCCGCATCTTCATCTTCCACCACCATTTTTATCTCAAACAATAATCTCATATAAAAGTTTAACCTCAAGAAAAAAGTGAATTCAAATCTAAAAAATTAT
Organism: Lathyrus aphaca; assembly: GCA_963966055.1. Classification (NCBI taxonomy): domain Eukaryota; kingdom Viridiplantae; phylum Streptophyta; class Magnoliopsida; order Fabales; family Fabaceae; genus Lathyrus; species Lathyrus aphaca. Next base: position 533,027,144 of record OZ014523.1, on the reverse strand, counting down.
GTTTTTATATCTAATTCTTCTCTTTTTCTCTTTTTTATTAAAAACTCTTCTCTTTAATTTTGAAGATTTTTAATTTTAAATTAGAAAAGAGAGTAACGCATACATATAATAAATTGAGGGAAAAAAATTATCTCTTTCCAAATATTAAGAATTTGAAATTAAAAAAAAAAACAACTCTTTCATTACTAGTATTACAGATCTATTGTTGCCTTTGTTGCCTAAAATAGCAAAACTTAGATATAGAAAAATTCAAACTTTGATTTAGAATAATTCAGAATTATAAAAACTCGGATATAATTATCAAGTATCAAAATTTTAGATTGGGGTAATTTTTAAAAGTAAACTAACTCTTGACCCGATTTGTAAAAAAATTGATGAAAAGAAGAAAAATAATGGATCATTTATTAAAAATTTGTGTTGATAACTCCTATGTCTAAATAGTGTATATTTGCAATCTCATGTGTTTGTCTATCAAAATCAACTAAACTTATTTTTATTAGTACAGAGAATAACCACATGAAATTAAAAGCATGGTGGATAAATTTGATTTATGAAATTAAAAAGCATTGAGAAAAATGTTAACAAAGGAAAATAACATTGTAACATAAGTATTAATGGATTCAAGATTTATGAGTTTGATATTGATATAGTTTATTGTATATGATGTGTCAAGTTAATGGATGTTCGAAGTTTATGGGTTTATTAATGGGTTTCTAAGAAGATGAAGATGGCCTGATTGTTACTATATAAATCTAACATAATTTCTTATATTTTAATAATATTAATTTTAAAATGACATGATTTTTCTTAATAAGAACAATATATTGAAAAAGAAAGATAGTATACAGGATACATACAAAAAGGGATCAAGTTAGCCTTATCAAAAAGAATTAAATCTAAAGAAAGGTATTTCTAACTTATTCTTTACAAAATCATTCTGAATCCTCAAAGAGATGAAATCAAAAATTATGGATGAGTTCGTGCTAAGAGCAATATTTGAGCAATATTTGCAAGAGTGTCCGTACAAGAGTTACTCTCTCTAAAAATATGAGATATAATGAGGTTAGAGTAAGAAAAATGTCCTATAAGATTAATCCAAGTATCCATAAGCTTCCAATGAACCAATAAAAGGGTTGGAATAGGCTTTGATGACCAAAGAGAAATCTGTCTCAATCCAAAGCATATTCCAACCCTTTTGAATAGCAATCTCCAAACATTTTATGACAGCAGATACCTCCACAAAAAAAGAAGAAATGAGTTCGATAAGCTCCGCAAACCCAAGAATGAAATTCCCTAAGTGGTCCTGAAAAATACCACCAGCTCCGACATAATTTGAGGAGGATTTAAAAGCTCCATCACAGTTGCATTTAATTCAACCGGGAGTGGGAGGAGTCCAAATCACCTCAGTTATGTTAGGCGCACGAGGAGGTCTGATGTTGACGCCAAAAGATTTAATGAAGGAGAAATCAGAAACAGAAATGTGAGAGCAATTGGTTGTCACCGGTGATTTTAATCATCCTACCAATCACAGCGATGGAGGCCCCAAGGGAGATCTTGATGTTATTATGCTTCTGTTCATTTATCGCCTTCCAAATTTGAGAGAGAAAATATTACCGCAACTTTTGAAATTAAAGCAACTTGCGAAGATTTCTTGACCGATCAAAACAAAATAAGCTCCTCAATAGAGTTTGTACATAAGTTGATTCTGTGACTAAGCCAACTCCAAATCTTCTGAGCATAGGGGAAGTTAAAGAACAAATGATCAAGAGTTTCGACATCGACATTGCAAATGTAACATCGTGACGCCAACGAAATCCCTCGCTTCACAACTTGACAGTCTGAAGAAAGCTGACCATGAATAAGCTTCCAAACAAGAACCGACTGTAGGTAAAAAATACAATTGGTATAGTGGATAAAAATTGACTGGCACTCATTAAATGCAATTGTTAAAATTAGAGTTTAAACTCTAAACACTACATTTAAAGTTGAATACGCGAGTTTGTAATCATTATTTGTATTAGTGACAAAATTAAAGTTTGTCATATCTAAATCTTAAAAACCAGAGTCAAAGATATCATTTTATATAAATTATCTATAAGTTTTATTTTTAATCAATACATAATTAATATAAGATCTGTGTTTTTTTCAATATAACCTCTCATGTCCTTCATTATTAGTAAATATGATGTGTAGATATAAATGGTGGGTGACTTAAATTATCAATGTATAAGATTTAATTTTTTTTAATACCCTCTTTAATCCATATTTTTTTTGGGTTTGGTACGCATATATAAACAGTGGTTAACCCGAATCAATAGGCTCATGATATCATATTAAAAATATTTAGTTAAGAATAATTCAATTCCACAAAACCGATTTGTGAAATAATGGATGTCATTCTACGTAAATAAAAAAAATATGAATACTATTTTTAATTAATGTGAAACTTGTATTTTTTTTTTCCAATACATCTTAAACGCTCACACCCATCACTATTGAACTCAATTGACAATTGTTAGTTGAGTTAAGATAAATTGTATGTACTGGGTTCAACTCCCGACATCAACATTTAATTTGGAAACAGGTAGTTGATACTGTATAAATCAACAACTTTAAAATATATATATATATATATATATATATATATATATATATATATATATATATATATATATATATATATATTATTAAAAATTTAGCAAATATAAATAGTGTGAATAATAGTTTACATTGGTAGAGTGTGGAATTTATAAGGAAAAAATTCATTTTTTTTAGCAACAAAAATGGAATATATAAAAAGAAAATAGAGCAGTTACAAAAAAAGAGGGGGTCCAAACCAAGAACCCTCTAAGCAAGATTTATCCTAAAGGAAGGAATACCAAGTCTATTTTTAACTAGATCATCAAACACAGACATGAGAGCTTCATTCCACCATACGAACCCGCGAATGGAAAGGCCTAATGAAGCTAGAATGTCTGCGCAGTGGTTTCCTTCCCTAAAAATATGCGATAAAATAAAAGACATTTGTACCGTCCTCTGAATACAATTAGCCCACTGATTCTTCAATTACGAAGGAACAAATTCCGGATTGGATATGGCTTTCGATACCAGCAAAGAATTTGTTTTTATCCAAAGGTAATTCCAGCGACGCTCCACTGCTGATTCAATAGCTATAATCACTCCCATAAATTCTGTCACTAAAGCATTTTCTTGGCCTAAATGTTGCGCGAAACATCCAATACAATCACCATAATGATTTCTGAAGATTCCCCCACAAGCGGCCTTAGCAGGGATGCCTAGAGAGGTGCCATCCGAGTTGCATTTGATCCATGAAGCTGAGGGAGGTTTCCAAATGACTTTAATGATGGTGGATGACCTTGGAGGAGGGATTCTAATCCTGAAAGTTTTCAGTACCAAAAAATATCTTATTGAGCATTGAGAGCTTCTAGTAAACCGATTGCCAGATAAGTTTACATTAGAGATGATGGTGTTAAGGGTTGTCTTCCAACTGATTGCTTTCTCTTTAAATTTCCTTTGATTCCTGCAATGCCAAATAGAGTTGAAGATGTTTATAATTACTGATTTAATTACAACTTTGCAGAGAGTCGGCCAAGATCCATTGCAAACTTCCCACACCTCCAAGAAGTTACAACTAATGTTCCTTTGTAAAACACCTGCCAACCAATTCCAAAATTCAACAGCAAAACTACAGTTGAAAAAAATGCATTAAATTTTCTTCTTCTACTCCACACAACACATATTTGGAGGGAAGAATGCTCCAGCCTTTAGCTGCTAAAGCGTCATCAGTACCAATTTTCGAGTGTGACAGTTTCCAGACAAACAGAGACCTAGCAGGGGGTGTTTTTATGCCATATATAATTCGCCCAGGTCACAAGGTTGCCTTGATTAGTAAGGAAAAGATAAACTTCCTTCATCTTTAACTTACCATCTGTAGAATGTTTCCAAAATCTTTGGTCCAATGAGGGGTTGATTGAAATCAGAACCTTATCAAGGATATTATTTATGTTGGGGAACCAAGCAGCCAATCCAAGTGATAGGAAAAAATTCATTCACATCTATCACTTTAAAATTTTGGATAAATATATACTGCATTTCTCGTAAAAGTTTTATTCTGAAAAGAAAATTTCACCCTATTTAATACTCCTTAATGAAAAAAATTTCCAATTATAAACAATAAGAAGCTCGAAATATGGATACAAGAAACTTGATTTTTCCAAAAATTAGTTTATACAAAAACTAACAAGTTTCAATAAATGCAACAAATAAAGATGGATGAATAATTAAAAAGGAAAGACACGCTACTAATAGGAAATTAAACCGCCCATTAATATGATTAAGAAGGCAACAACTTTATAGAATGGGCCATTGAATTTTCCAATTTCGAAAAAACCCTTTATTATGTGCATGACAACAAAAGTATTTAAAGGACAAAATAGACAATTTTGTCCTCTTGTTATTGCGTAGTGGAAAAGTCAATTGCTAACGGTATCTATCCACCGACCACCGACCTAACTCTATGCCCACTCACAATTATTAAAATAACATTACATTATAATGAAAATGATATTTATTATTTATACTCTATACTTTTCTTCACCCTCTTTTTAATTCTCCTTTAAATCTTTTATTTCATTAATCATTTCAAGACACCAACGAACCCACTTCATACACCAGATTGGCATTCATTTTAATCTTTTTTTATTTATTCTTATTATTGTGCCACTAACAAACACATACCAACTTGTTTTTGTTTTTTAAATCATGCCTGACGGCAACAACTCTTCTTTTTTAAACATAGAAAGCTAGATAGATACACTATCATTTTATTTAATCATAATCCAATTTAGACTCATAACATACACTAATTAATTCAACATAAATTTATCATCAGTAATCCATAATATTAATATTTGATTAAAACAACTTACTAATATAAACTTATCATATCAACTTGAAATCATGCACATGTCTTCATAATTAGAGATGAAATGCTTTTCTCTGTTGTTTTCTCACCTAAGAGAACAAGTACTAATCATGTCTTGAATTTAGATCATTACACCTTGCAACAGCCTCAACAACAGTTAAATTTTTTAAAATATATATATTTTAAATTTTAATGGTCATTATAAATTAACATATTTTGGACCGAAAGACTGTCTTCTAGATATATGTATCACTTAAGTAAATATATTTTCAAAAAATAAATAAATTATTGTGCTATATGTATGTGCTTGGTCAAGATAGTTTATTATTTTAGTAATTTAATCTATATTAATTTGTTATATTGATATGATTTATTATTAAAAGTAATTAAAATAATTTTTTATATAAAATTACATTTTAAAAGGTTGTGATAAATATAGAAACAATTGATTTTATTATTTATCGAAATGTTAATATATTTTAAAAGAGTATTGTTATTTAATACGAAATAATTTGGAAAATAAATATCAGAATGTATTATGTCATTATTTTAAAGATGAATTTTAAATTAATTTTAAATATATTAAACAATATATATATATTTTTTAATACATATGATAATTTTTTTTAATACATATTTTTGGAAAAAAAAATATTATTTTCTGTATTTTTTAAAATAAATACTTTTAAAAAAATCAAAATATTGTCTTTCGTATTAAATAAAAATCCATCGACAAAGCCACAATAGAATACAAAATTTACTTTGTCTTGACTTTTTAGAAGAAAATATGAACTTTTATTAGTTATTATCGTTTCGGTTAGAGATAAAATAATTAAAATCTACTACGAACCGATAAAATAATTAATACAAACATGAAGAAGCGTCATGAACCTTTGACATGTTAATTATATATTTTAATTATGCAAAAAGTTTAATTTATATTTATTTTACCAATTGAGTATCTTATACGGATAAATATAATAAATAAATTCATTATTTTTCAAAAAAAACAATTTAACATCATAAGGATCACGATGAATGAAAGAATTATTTTTTTAAAAATAATACATTTTGATTGTTATGGTTAGAATTAATTTTAAATTAAATTTATATTTTATATTTTTTCTATTTAAACATAATATTCAAATTTTGACTTATCGGTCAAATTAGATTATTTGACTCATTTTTAAATAAATTTCTTTATGATCTCAAAACCAAATATTCATTTGAATAGTAGTATTCATTTTCATATGCGTAAATACAAAGAACCAAAGGGAAATATGGAAATGTAAATAATAGGACATTTTGTTTTTTATAGAAAAAAAAAATATAGAATGCGTTTGTCGGTGAATTAAATTTCCATAATAAAAAAAAGAAGAAAAAAAGAGTAATTATCTTATAGGTAATCGATTTAATATTAAAATATAAAAAAGTTTGGGTTTAAAAGAAAAACGAAACCAACGTGGAGGCTTACCCAGATGACAAAGATTAGTGGGAGATAGAGAGAGAATAATAAGAGCTTCAGTTTCTCTCTCTACAAACTCAGCCGTGTCTTTTACTCGTTAGATTTTTCAGTTTTCATGAAGATTCACTCTCTCTCCCATTAACAAAAAGTTTTAGAGAGAGAGAGAAACAATGGAAGGTGAAGGTGTGAAAGTAGAGAGAGAAACTATGGGAACAAGGAAACGAAACGGTGTCGTTGTGGAAGGTGAGAGAAGATACAAAGGAATTCGCATGAGAAAGTGGGGAAAATGGGTTGCTGAAATTCGAGAACCGAATAAACGTTCTCGAATTTGGTTAGGTTCCTATTCTACCCCTGTCGCCGCCGCTAGAGCTTACGACACCGCTGTTTTCTATCTCCGGGGACCGTCTGCGCGTCTTAATTTCCCGGAGCTAGTGGTTGGTGAAAACGCCGCCGTTGTTACTGGTGGTGGTGATATGTCGGCGGCTTCGATTAGAAAGAAAGCTACTGAGGTTGGTGCTAGGGTTGATGCTCTTCAAGCTACGCTTCATCAACATCATCATCATCATAATCATAATCATCATAACCATAACCATAACCACCGTGTGATGCCGATGCCCGTTGCGGTTGCTGGCGGTGGTGGTGATTTAGTGGAGCGGGTTGATTTGAATAAGATTCCTGAACCGGAGAATTCGGATTGTGAGTGGGAAGTTAGTTGAAAAAAAAGCAGAAGAAGAATCGAAAAAAGCGATTCTTCTTTTTTTTTTTTCGCGTTTGGGGTTGTTGCTAACGTGCGCCGTGGAGGTTATGTGACGGCTGAAGCAAAAGTCATGATGTTGTTGATGAAGCCTTTGGTTGGTTGGTGGTGTGGATTAGAGTACTGTTTCTGTTTTTTTCTTTTTTTTTTTAATTTTTAATTTTCTTTGGTACTTTTTTTTTTTAATTAAGATTTTACAGAAGAAATTTTGGCATTGTTAAAATGTTAAATGTAAATTAATAATTAAGAATAGTAATAATTATTAATATTAGTTTAGTTAGTAGTAGTGACGAGAAACTTTTATGTTTCTTTTGATGTTTTTTTCCTTTGTTTGGAATGATTTTATCCTTCACTTTTGTTAGCTTCTTCTCTTGTTGGGCTATATGGATTAATTTCTTATCTTCTTTTATCTTCTCTTTTGATTCTGATTTTTTTATTGAAAAAAAACTTTGTTTTCATTTATAAAGAAATAATGAAGTTGGGAACATGATGGGTTTCAATGAGTGAGGTGATTCTTTTAAGAATGATGAGAAAAATAATTATATAAATTGGTAGGGACTTGCCATAAAATAAAATAAAAAGAATTAGTAGAAAAAACTTTTAAAATTTAAATTCAGCAAATAAAAAAATTTAAAAACTTTATTTTTTTAAATTTAGTATGTAATTTTGAATTAAATAAAAAAAAAGACTAGGAGGACATGAATGGGCTATGTTGTTAAGTAGTTGGGTGCAAAGAAGAGAGTGAGCCATGCTAACCACTAAAGTAATAATAAGTACTAAAAAAAGTGATAAGATTGAGTGTTAGGTATTTTTCTGGTTCTTCACAATTTTCCAATTCTGAATAATATTGTATCTATGAAGGGGAAAGAAATGAAAAATGAAATGGGCCAGTAATGAAAATGCTCTGTCCACTGCTTTCTTCTGTTTTGATAACGATTGATAATGGGGTCGGTTTAATCGGTTTTGTCGTCACAGATTATTTATTTTTTAGTCAATATCTCCTTACAACAATTGTATCGAAAACTATATCATAAAAAAATAAACATAAAAAGAAGAGAAAATTAACACAAAGATATGCTTCCATGTGAAGGTTAATTAATTAATTAACCAAGAGAATTTTTTTTATTTTTTTTCTTATTTGAGTGATTGAGTTTGAGTTTAAGTTTGAGTCTGATCTGAGCTGTATCCCATATTAGGATTATCTATCTTGAGCCCTTCTATATTGTAGCTAAGGAATAGGATTAATCCATCATTAGCGGAGGATTAAGATTTTAATTAATTTTTTGGTTGTTGTATGGTGTATATACTGTGGATTACATCGAGCTTGACGTAAGTGTGGTGTTATTTAATTAATTAATAGTGATTTGTGAAAAGTTAATCAAAAAGATTCATGGGTGAATGAACCGGACAAAAGAGATAGAACAATTTTTTTACAGAAAGGTGGGGATATGGTAAAAGACAAATGTTAAATTGAAAACTTGGTGAAATAGACAAGAAACGAAAGCTCGATTATCAAGAAGTTTTTTTTTTCTAAAATGAAAGGTACCAAAATGACATGAATGGTCAAAATTAGGTAGCAAACAAATATTTTTTTAAAGGGTGAACCGAAAAATAAATTGACATCAAGTATATCCAAGCCTAAATGAAATACGCGTGTGTTTGGTTTTAGAGTTATAACAATTGATTTTTAGCTAATTGATTATATAAAATTAATTTTGATTATGATTACATTCATTTTGTAAAATACTAAGTACAATGATATACTAGAAAAATGCTTATTAGAGAGAATAGGTGAGAACAAGAAAATCAAAAATAAATTTGATTATCACCACTACCTTATAATCCATATTAATAAATTAAATATTAAATCAATGTGTGCATAAAAGATATATATGTAAAAAATAAGATGGAGGAGATATGGATGAGAAAAAATATGTAAAAGATATTTGGATATATATATAAAAAATTGAAAGAATATATGAAAGAAATAAATGAGAGAAATAAGATGGAAAGTGTTATAGAATTTATGTTAGGATATTCTTTTTAGAAATTTTAGTTTTATATATTAAAATATAAACTTCAACCTCAAAACCCTTCTTTTCAAATAGACCTTAAGGTTTAATATTGCATTTTCATTTTCTTTTTAATCCTTCGATTATTGTAAAATGAGATAAAACTGTTATAATTTAGAGGATGGTTAAAACATATGATCAAAATAATTATTTCTATACTTGAATATACATAAGAAACACCCATAAAATTGTTTTAGATTTAAAATTATAAAATTGTTTTTTTGAAATAAAAATATAATATTTTTATTAAAATTTATTGTTTAATTTAATTTTGCAAAAATATATATTAATGAAAATTATTTTACACTCAATTCACTTATAATTGCTAACAAAGATAAAAACAATATATTAATGAAAATAATTTACACTCAATCACTTATAATTGCTAAAAGTGATTAAAAATATATATATATAATTTTATCTGTACGAGACAACATTTTGTCTTTAGATACAAATGATCACAAATATTAAAATGTTAATTTTAAAAAAATTTCTACTTAACAAAAATACAAATAGACTTACAATGTCAACAAACCAATAAAAGGAAAGAAAAAAAAAATCGCTATTTTTAAAATGCATTATCCTACCTAGCATGAAATTATTTTAAATTAAAAATATCTGACATTGTGATCTGTAAATGAAAACAAAAAATATTTTTGAAAAGACCCATAATTATCTTTGTTTACAAATTAAAATATAAAGTAACAGGTCCCAGTCTGTTAGTCTCAAACGTGATGGGCCAAGCAAGAGCTATCATCGTTTCAGCTGAACCACATAAAAGATTTAGAAAGATTTTATTTATTTAATTATAAAGTAGTCAAAAGAAGCAAGATTAATGTTGGTTGATATTTGTGTCTGGAGTTTATCCTTAGTCCGTGGAATATGATTAATACAACAAATTCACATTTCAACATCATTATCACCAAGGTGGTCCTTGTCAAATGTGTGAACATTGAGATTTTTCTTTCTAAGTATTGTCCATGACAAACATTCTGTGTGATACCAAAACAATATAATAATATAACATATACATGCCTAAGCCAAAATTTTACTTCTAATCCAAGCAAAAGCTTGTGTGAACACTTCAATTTAGTCACTGCTTTAAATCAAGTAACAGATTTTTGGATTGATCTTCTAGATCCTATCATGCTTTCTTTTGGCTGTCTCTTTTCATTTGAAGTGCAGCTCTTACAACATTTCCTCTTGTGATAATCCCAACCTTCATGTCACATTAAAAATAAAAAAAATATTAACCATTTACTAACATGTTTTCAAACATTACAAATATGAAAACAAGGAAGAAAAATCAAAGATAAAAGAAAAGCAGAATTTTCTGTACCAATCTTCCCTCAGCATCTACAACTGGAAGGCGTCGAAACTTTGTTTCCAGCAACAATCTGAAGTTTAGTGACAGTTAAAAAACATCTACAGATGCATAAAAACCAACCGGTTTGACAAATTTGTTACAGTGACCTTGTTTAAATAGTGAAAATCAAAATAAAACATGTTTTTCTAATGAACAGACATAAGGAAAAGGATAGAAGAACCTAGCAGCATCCTCAAGATTGGTGGTCTCCCGAACAACCATTGGGGAAGTGGTCATTAATTCACCAATCACCTTTCCGTTGGTCTTACTCAGTAGCCTCTGAACCTCGTTGAAAGTCTGCAAAAGCACAGTGAGGAGATTAGCAAAATTCACCTTAAGACCTTTTGTTACTTACTAGTTATGTAAACAGATTTATGGAATGCAGAACATCTAGCTTAATGCAAATACTACCATCTATGGAACATGAACATTTAAAAGGAAAAAGCTTTGTTCATGTAGCGTGTGCCTGCCTCTATGGCATGTTTTACATTATATCAACATCCATTCTTCTTTGGTAAGCATGCAGTTAATGTTTTTCCTTTCCAACCATAGTTAACGAAGAGTGGGTTTGAGATTTTTTCCAAATTAAATAAAGGCAAATGAGGCAAACATGGGGAGAAGTGATATGCCTACAAAAGCAACATCAGTAGAGGTTTAAAATAATGTCTCGTGCTTCTCAACACAAGGGCAACATCAGCCAGGGGGCAACTATTGTGAAAGATTTTCACACACACACACACATGCATCTTCATTTTCCTTCTATTTTAAAAGGGTGTTTTAATTAAACCACATTCATATAATATGCATAAAAAATGGGAAATAAAGTTGATTTGGTTGTTGGGGTGGATGAGACTAAAGGAGTGCTAATAATATTAAAATTGGTTGTTAAAAAAAAGCATTTAAAAGTTATACATACACTTGACCGGACTTGTTTATAATATGTTTTAGAAGGGAGAGAGATTACTGTGACAGAATTGTGAACTGGAATATTTCCTGCAAGACTCCACATGTTGGGTGATATTAAGTATTAACAACACAAAGCTATGGTTCCTTAATGTGGATATGCGTCAAAGTCTATAAATATAAAAATACAATGCCAATAAATATGAATTAACTGGAAGCTTTAACATACTTTCCAGGTACTGTCAACTTCTGGAAACATGCTGCTGTTATCTGTTTTCCCATGACCTGAAACGAGCATTGGACATTTTATTTCAGCTTAGAATCCCAACTTGAGAATAGAAACAGATTAAAAATTCCAAAACAAAGTTCATAGTATATCCTCACTCTGAAATGCAAATGTTATAAGTTTCTGAATGGGGTGAAAATCAAGCTTGCAATGAATGAGAGAAGATCAGTTATTTTTAGAAAAAGATCATGTTACCTGAAATAGAGTCCAGTGCTAACAAGTCGTAATCAGAAACAACACCAACCTACAAAGCATAAAGAACAATTCAGAAATAATTTTGATGACAATCCTGCAATATTGTGGTGAATTAATTGCATCAATTTTGTTTATATCAATGAAGACTTCTACGAAATACGATATAAGTAAATATAAATACATAGTTACCATTGGATGGGAGGGGTAGCTCAACTGGTTTAAACAAGTTGAGCTAAGGATTAAAGGAGTTAGAGATCATGAGTTCAATCCATGACAAATGAGAAAAATAACATTAACAGCTATCAGGTTCATTTGTTAGAAGGAGATATTGCCTCTAAACTATACTTATTGAACTGATTTCTTGTTTTCCTTTTAAGGGACTACAGCTCTTAATTTATTATTGTGCCAAATAAGTACAATAGTTAATAAAACAAGAACTATATAGCAAATCGTCTGATACATTAAAATTCAGATTCAAGTGAACTTCAGCCATCATCACTTCCTTAATGAAGTTCTGTTTTTGTTTTTTTATGCGACAGTTTCTTACAACTGTGTCTTTTTTATCAAATCAGTATTAGAATTTAGAAGCTCTCAAGAAAATTCCTTATAAAATCCCAAAGCCACATAGTTAGGCAGGTGATTTGAATAAAAAGGAATGAAATAAAGGACACCAGATTTTGAATGAGGAAAAAGTTGGAGAGTCTAATGTAAGAGGCTCCTGCCACAAATTTTTCTTCTAACCTATATTTATTGAACTGATTTTTTGTTTTCCTTTTAAGGGAGTATTCTCTTAATTATTGTGTCAAATAAATACTATAGTTAATAAAACAAGAACTATACATAGAGAATCTTCATATTCTTTAAAATCAGCTTCAACAAAGTTTTAGCCAGTGATACCATAATGAAGTATTGTTTTTCTTATTCACATTGACAGTTTCTTAAAATCGTATCTTTATTCTGATATTGGAATTAGAAGGTCTTGAAAATTCTCCTTTGTTAAAATCCAAAGCCCATAATTAATTAGGTGTTTTGACAATAAAGGAATAAATTAGAGGACACCAGATGAGTGAGGAAAAAGTAAGACGCTCACACCAGCACAACAGGTCCAACATCAACCTAACCCATGTTTGTGGCCTTAAACCTTATTTTATGTATAAGACATAAATTGTATTTTAAGAGCATTAGAGACATAAGCATATCAACAAATAAGTGCAAAAGTGAAAATGGGAAGGCATAACTCACTAGCTTCCAGTTATCATCAATCACGGGAAAACCAGTTATTCTGTGTTCAACAAGAGAGTCCAAAGCTGTTGCAAAATAACATGTTAGAAATTTAAACATAGAATCCCACATCCACCAACAAACAAACTATTATGAAAAAAAGGAAGAAAAGAATAAATTGTCATGGAATGAGACTTCAACTAGGTATAAATTATACCTTCATCCACAGTTGTTGTGGGCTTGACTACTTGTAATTCATCTTTCTTTGTCATAAAGTCACCGACAGTGTATACACCATTTTTTGGCTGCACATTATGTTAAAACACATGATATGTCAAACTAATACATTTAACACATGACAGCACTGGACCCAAAATATAAACAATAAGAAGAAGAAGAAATCAAACTCTTCTTGATTTGGCTACCCAAATAGGAAAGACTCCCTGCTACTTGAAGTGGGTATATATAAATTGACAATGTTTTCTGACTCTCTGTCAGTCCTCACAGACTAAGGCTTTGTTTTGGTAACATATGGTGAATAAGCTAGTAGATTGACTTTGAAGTATTTGGTAAAATTAGCTGTTGAACAAACTTATAAATATAAAATGACCTAAAATTTTATTTTAATTGATATTTAAATTTTTTTCAATTAAACTCATGAGCTGAAAATGAGGAAAATGATACTTATAAGCTCAAATGCTACTTGAAGCTAAGCCTGGCCATGGTTCAGTTCATACAGAGAATGAAACTAAACTCAAGAAATAGTTTTGATGAACAGATCCTAACTGTTTTAAATTTATGAGAACCAAACTGAACTGATTTTGAAGCTCAGTGCACTGCTGAACTACTTAACTCAAGAATGACTTAAACACTGCTCCTTATGACACTCACAACCACAAACCCACACGGAACATGATTTAATATCTTTCAATTAAAGACATTTGGATCTCAAATATTTTATTTTGCTAAATTGAAGCGGCTATGTGAGTATAAATGAAGTTTGTCTGACTTGGTTAAAAAAGATAAGAAAAATCTGAAGAAAGACACTGTGGGGGTGTATAAACAGTAAGCGTGTGGAGGTTATAAATTCACCAGAGCACATGGAAATGGATCCAAATTATAACCCTAACTGCAGTGTATATCACGCATTAACTGAATTAACCTTAACAACATACACTCCATGTCTAACCATAAAACTTCTTTGTCATCACTCATTCTTTTCCATCCCTTGGTGTTTCTGTTATCGAATCGAACTGCTATAAAGGTCAATTCAGTTTCATAACATATGTCAACAATTTGGTGTTTCTGTTATCGAATCGAACTGCTATAAAGGTCAATTCAGTTTCATAACATATGTCAACAATTTGGTTATTTTCAGTTCGGTTCAAGTGCAATTCACAAGTTGGTTCAGTTATTTGTAAACCATGAAAATGCCCTAAAAGTCTCAACAATCAATCAAAACAATTACCAAATATTTTGCAAGGTGCAGCATTTCAACTATTTTGGCATAAACATATAATTTCACAATATTTCCAGAAATTGCTCGGCAGAATAGCATAAAACTGTTGAAAACTAAATCCAAGCATAATAACCCTAATAACCGACACATATACTTTTCCAGCTCCTAAGTTATCAACCACACGAAATTCATACCGGAACGGAATTAGCGGTGAGTGTGTTGGCGGAAAAGAGCGGCGAGCCACGAAGCGTTGGAAGATGAGCTGAACTGTGGAAGCAGCGGAAACCGAAAGTGGCGCGTGGATTGAAAAATGGGCGGTGAGTGGCGGAGGGAAGAGTGGGGAAAGGGAGAGTGAGCGAGTCCATAATAGTAAATTGGTAGGTGGAAGAAGAATTGAAAGGGGTTATTGGAGGTTTTGAATTGAGTGTGTAATCTGTGGAGATATTGTTGCTAGCTCTCACTCCACTTTCCCGTGTCTTTCCGTGACAACACAACAAGAAACTCAAGGCAGTTAACCGACTCAACTTTTATTTTTCACTTCATTTCTTGTATATACTATATTTGGTAAAAAGATAATAAAAGATTAAAATGTAAAGATAGGAATATCATTCTTTTTCTGATTTTTTTTTAAATAATATAGTTTATTAAAAATAGGCTTAATATTTCTTTTACCCTTTAATTATAGGTCTGGATCCAATTTGGTCATCTTTCTTTTAAAAGTTTCAAATTAGTATTTTTCGTCGCTATTAATTTTTCTGACGTGAATTTTTTTTATTATTTTTAATTTTTTTATTTATTTTCCAAGTGGATTTATTTTAATTTTTTATTATATATTTTATTAATTATTTATTTTTAATCCTATTTAATGTTTATTATATTTATTTGTAATTTAATTCTATTTTTTAAATTAATGTTTTAAAAATTATAATTGGGCCAATAACAAGGACACCCCCAAGCCCATTTACATAATAGTCTTTTGAAGGAAAATTATACCTTGTACCCTACAATCGTCCCGATAACTCTACGCAAAAAAAAATTGGACGATATTACCCTCATATAAATAGTTAATATTTCAAAAAATTAACTTTTTCACCTCATTTCCCCTCAGACGTGTTTTTGGAGGGAAAAAACTGACACTTTCATTTTCACACCGGAGAACTCATCAATAAGACTTGTGGTTAATTATTTTTCAAACCGGATAGCCCAAGTAAGCCAAATTCGGTTGGCTTTTTATTTGCGTTACACACCAAAAGTAGGTTGATGGCAACTTCCGGTTAAGAAATTTATACACCAGAAGTAGCTCATCAGCTACATCTGGTTCATGCAAACCCTGAAGTTCACAACGGATGTAGCCTCCTTGATACATCCGAATGTGTTACAATTTTTTTTTTGTAATTTATATTTTTTTCTTATTTTTTTGTTTTTTTTTATTTGTATAATTTTTTTTGGTTTTTTTTACAGTGTCTCGAATCAGATGGCGCGACGGATATATTCATCGGCGATTGTCCGATGGAAGGACAATTCCTACACATCTATACCAGCAGGAACTTGAGGCACTACAGACTGCTAATCCTATTGCGCCTCATGTTCCACCACATCCAGCATTCACCGGAGGACCTTCTGATACCTCACTTTTGGTGAGGTACCAGAATCACGTTGCGCGACATTTGTGGGATGGCGAGGTAAGACAACCTATAACCTTTCAATAGTGAATACCATTTATTTTAATTTTTAGTTGATAATAACATATTATCATTTTCAGGAGAGACGACCAAAGAATGAGCTTAAGGTTGCTGCACATGGCAGCAAACTTATAGGATGGGTTCCATTGATGCTCCCACCTCAGTTAGAGGCATGGATATCTCAGTCAGGTATATCGTCTCTTCAGAGGACCAGCTTGTCCAGGATCGATACGAACCTCCTATCTGTATTTGTCGAGAGATGGCATCCCGAGACTTCGTCTTTTCATATGCCGTTTGGCGAGATGACCATCACGCTGGACGATGTATCCTGCCTCCTTCAGACACCTTTTAGAGGAGAGCTATTTATCCATGCAGAAGGAATTACTGACTCAGATGTGTCGCTCCCGACAAGTGACACCGGGTCAGATGAAGGTACAGACGCGAACGGTCGGCGAAGGGAACAGTGAGAGCACACAGCCGTGAACTCACTGGAGGATGAAAAGAGTCGCCAGCTAGGCATTTTTATCCCGGAGGAAAGGTAATGCTGCATAGACCTAGAAAGATACGGATAAGACGGTTTGCGAACCAGAGAGACTGAGAAAGGGGGTTGGTTACAACCTGGGAAGGTATTAGCACCCAGATTGTCCGCCGTACTCGACGGGATCCACGCTTAGAAGATTTGTGTTTTAAAGGGGTAGTGTCAGTGCAATCTGCGTGTAAAATAGCTGGAAGGCAATATGTACAGGTGTCAGTGTAAAAGAAGTGAAGTGTGATATAAATGAAGTGCAAGGATAAGAGTGAACTGCTCAAGATCATGAGGCTAGAAGAATGAGGCTAGAAGGAGGGGGAATGAACAGAGACTTTTGTTCGATAACTGTTAAGTTATGCCTACGTATCCTCTCGTGCAATGAGGAAGTCAGAACACCGTAGTTCGACCCAAAGAGACTGAAAAATGAATTGACTGGTGAACTGCTTGCTTGCCTATGCTCAAGTGTATGACCTGTCTGGCTCAGGTGCTTACTGTCTTGCATTAGACGGAAGAAGCAAGTTCTCGATTGTGAGTGAAGGTGATGAGAAGAGAATCCCGAAGGGGGCGATTATTGTTTGTTTTTGAGTTTTCAGTCTTTTATTGCTTTTGAAAGTTTGTCATAAGATAATGAGCTTAAGCCTAAACCAATGTGTCAGTAAACTCATCACATCTTCCCTCTGATTAGGGGTAATGAGAATACCTTAAGTGTGAAGTCAGATTCTCACACTTAATCACCTTTGATGCAGGATTAAGATCATTAACCTACTTGTGATTATTTAGATGTTTTTGGTGTTTTTGTTTAGTGTTGAGTAATGAGGTTAAGCCATAATCAAGGATTAAACAGACTCATTACACCATCCTAAAAGAAGGATAATAGATGAGAATGTTTAAGTGGAGAAAAACTCCTCAACTTAATCCATGATTAGGGATTAAATCCATGACAAAACAAGCCTTTGATTAAGTGGATTTTATTTAATGGTATGATGATGAAGTGTTTTTTATGGTTTGTAAGACAACTTGAGGGGGACTTGTCCATTAACACTAGGGTTAGTCCTTCTTAACCACTTAAGGAAGAATTAGAACCCTAATGCAAGGCCCAAGTTACAAGTGATGTCTTGATATTTATTAAGTGAATTGATTAAGAGATTTAAACACCTTAAGGGTTTAATACTTAGGATTAAAGTTATACACTCCATCCTAAGAGAAGGATGCAGGCATAAGCTTAATCACAAAGTCTTAAAGCCTTTAGGGTTTGGTCCCTGATTATGAGATGAGAAGAGAGGACTCAAAGAGAGACACAAAGGTAAAAACTATGAGGGGAGACTAATCAAAATCCTAATTCATTGTCATGCTTGGATGATCCTAAGGTTTGTGAGGTTTTCAAGAACAATCTTCAGAGGAGCCACCAGGAAGCAGATGAATAAGATCAAGAGAAACAAAGTGACTTGCTTCATTCAAGAAGTCAAGTCACTTGAAGAAAGAAAGTGAGAAGGAGAAGAATGAGCAAGCTCAAACTCAAACACAAATAAGAATGCAGCAATGGATGCAAGAGAGATGAAAAGAAAAGTTATGAGAAGTGAAGGCAAATCCACTTCTCAAGTTTACTTACCACCTGAAATGTTAGAAAGAAATGCAATGCAATGCAAGATGAGATGAAATGATATGATGCTAAGCAAAACCAGAAGCATGTTGATGATGATTATGATGTTATGAGGTGCTGCAAACATGAGGCAAGACAATGGGGATGTTCATACAAGATTATGAATGCAAATGATGCAAGCTAATGAGCATGAACAAACATGCAAAGTTATGAATCATACAAGACAAATGACATGGCAAATATGTAATGTAATGATCAAAGATGCCTTATACATGTCTTAAGATGTCAAATGAATCATAAGCATGCACAAAATGCAAAGACAAGTCATGTTATGCAAGAGAATGCAAGAAGGATGCAAATGGAAGCCCAAATTAGGGTTTATGGATCAAACATCAAACACAAACCAAAAACAGAAGCAAAACCCTAAAGTAAAAATGGAAAATGGCATCCAAAGAAGCCCTAGACCTATAACAAACCACTGCCCAAAGGGGAGCTCTCAACTCTCAACCAAACTCAAGTTATGATTTTTTTTAAGTTATTAGGGTTTTTTAGGGTTCTTATCAAAACAAATGCCCATCAATTAGAAAATGCAAGATCAAATCATGGCCTTTTTATCCTTGAAAATACATGCTAAACAAAAGACAATGCAAGAAGAATCAATGTCTCAACCTTCACCAATTGGCAGAAATGAATTTTCAAACATGTGATCAAAATAATGCATAAAAAATGATTTAATTCAATGAAAAATTCTTAAAATGCATCAAGATCAAAAAAGAAATTTGGTTTGAAGGTTGGACAATGTTTCTAAATGTCTTAGAACATTTCATGAATTTTTTTGTAATTTTTAAATACTTAAAAGTATTTTTAATTAATTAATTCCCATTAATCAATTAAAAATAATCTTTTAAATATTTAAAAATACTTTTTTAATGATAAAAAATAAAATAAAAATGTTTTTGGGTCTTAAAAATTAATAGAACTCAGAGGAAAAAGTTTCATAATTTTTAAGAATTTTTAACTATTTTAAATTAAATATGCAAGTTAAATGAAATAAATATGAATAAAAATTAAAAGAAAATGAAAGTAAACAGATTGGATGGCCAGGATTGCTCCAGGGTTTAAATGTGTTGACTGGCGCGTAATCCTGTGGCTGTGATTCAAATCTGAATTAATCTTAATTAAATAAATTAATTAAAGTGATTAGGGCTAATGAACAGATCCTGGCCATCAAAAAGGGTGGGAAGTCAAACATTCAACGCGCATCAACGGCCAAAATTCAAACGAGCATTAATTATGGGATTAAGCCCTAAATACATTCAGGTGGCCGGAGAAGACTTCCGGTCGTCTTCTCCGGCCAGCTCTCACCTGAGAATCACCCAACTTCCTCAAAACGTTACAAAAATGAAATCTAAGACCAGGGAAATGATCCTTATCCTCTCACGAACCAAACCCCTCTCTCAAAACAAATTTAAAGTTCCTAAATCAACTGAATCGAAGCAAACAATTTCTAGGGTTCGTGAGCTTCAAACACAAATTAAATGCTCAAAACAAAACCACTTCAAAAACTAAAGGTACCAGAATGATCAGTGCATCATGAGGAACAAGTTTGTAACATAAAAAACCATTTCTGGAAAAATTAATTTCGAGCTACCTGAGATTTGGAGCTTTCAGTTTAGGAACTTTCTGGCCACTTCCTTTGATGCAAGCTGTTCTACTTGATCCCCCAAATGTGTTTGAATGCTCAAAATGAGTTTGTGTTGGCTGGAGAAGGAGATTCGAATGGAACTGCTTCAGTTCAGTCAACAATGGCCATGATGATTTTGGCACTTTCAGGCTGTGAAAAGGAGTTGTTTGTGATCTATGAAGTGTGTTGAGAAAGTTTGTGGTGTTGGTTGGTGTGTTTGTGGCTTGTGGAGAGAGATTCGATAGAATCTGCAGCTTGAGGTGAATAATGGCAATGGAGTTTTCAGGCTTGATTTAGGCTTGAGCTTTGGTGGTTTCTTGTCTATGAGATGTGGTGAGTTGAATGATGATGAGAGTTTTTGTGTTTTATGGCTGTGGACAGAATTTTTAAGGAACTTGCAATGAGGTGAGTTTTTGTGAATGTGATGAGTGTGTGTGTTTCAGCCTTGGCTTGTGTTATGTTCAACTTGCAAATTGAAATCATAAACAATTCTGATTGGCTGGCTGATGTGACTTGTGCTTTATGGATTGGTAGATCACTTTTTGCTCAAAAACCACTTTTGTGTAAGATAGGGCATGGCTCCAAATCTAGGCAAGGACAAAGCATGGCTGGCGCAGCAAAAGGTGAGGGAGAGGCTAGCCAAAGTCAGCTTCCAATGTCATGAGTTGTAGGAAGTGAAATGAGTGGTTTTTGCAAGTTGGCTAGCTTTTGGTTCACATGTGAAAAATTCAAGTTACATGAACTAAACCATGGGCAAACTTGATCAAAAATCTGATTTTATGACTTAGGGAAATGTTCGTGTAATGGTTTGTAGTGAACTAGAGGCTGCAATGTGTTTTGATCCAAGACTTTGCAAAATTTCCACTTGGTGCATAACTTGAAAATAAGTGATTTTTGGCAACTTTGCATGGTCATAACTTTGGATCCAAGAAGAATTTGATCATGTTCTTGTACTTTTTGAAAAGGGAAAGATGAGATCTACAACTTTCATGACCAAAGTTTTTCCATTTGAAGCATTTTTGGATCATGAATCAAGGCTTGAAAAATGACATAAAATGATGCATTCTTGAAAAGTCAACCATGCCCAAAAAGTCAACATTTGCAAAAACCCTAAATTCTTGATTTCTATGAACTTCAACCTTCTTCCATGATCAAATAAAGATCATATACACTCAAAATGATGAAGATCACCCATTGGTTGGGTCATTGGGGGCCTCAGATGCCCTGATTTTACACTGACTTGTCTGAAAAGTCAACTCTTGATCAGATGACTTCCCCATGGAATTTCTTCATGAAAATTGATATGCATACTCCCTATATCATATAGAGATCAATGGAAACAAGAATGACCAAAAAATTTGGAGTTATGGTCTCTGAAACCAAAACCCTAATTTTCAGTCAACTGTGTAGTTCAAGCTGGCCCTGCATCCACTCAAACCCTAGTTCTTGTGATTCCTCTGCATTTTTGACTTTGAGAAGATGGAATATGATATAAGAACACACATGGACCCCTTTTAATTGATTGGTGGCCTTTTGAATGGCTCAAGAAGCTTTGGGATTGCTCAGATCACAAACCCTATGTGCAGATGCCTTGAAAGCTATGCAGTGGATAAAAAATGAGATGTGAGATGATATGATTGTGTTTATGCATATGAGGATGATCACAAGCCATGGTGTGAATGGGTGAGGGCAAATTTGGGGTGTTTACAGCTGCCCCTATTCAAACATGAGTTAGCTGTGCAGGATGTAAGCAACGGCTTAACAGGCCAAACAAGATAACTTGTGGTTGAATACCAAAGACAGTCCAAAATTTGCACTCACAGAATGAAAAAGAAAAGGGATATAGATTGTAAAGGAAATAAAGTATATCGTAAAGTATGGGCGACGGAGGAAGACCGTCGAGCAGAGGACGACTGCTGGGTAAGGTGGTATGTGAAGCAAAGCGATGACGGGGACGACCGACATGCTGGTAAAGTGTATAAAGCCATGACGGGGAAGGCCTACATGCTGGGGATAAAAAGTAAAGCTAAGACGGGGACGGCCGACTAGCTGGGGAAAAACAAGTAAAGCTAAGACGGGGACGGCCGACTAGCTGGGGAAAATAAAATCATGATGGGGACGGCCATCACGATAAAACTGTGAAATTTCTGAGGATTAATGAAACATGACGGGGACGGCCATCAAGTTCATAAAGGTAAAGTAACCAACGATGGGGACGGCCATCGGGCTAAAAAGGAAAAGGGACCACGACGGGGACGGCCATCGGGTTAAAGAATAAATGAAATAAACAGATGATGGGGTACGGCCATCAAAGGTGAAGGACGATCACCTAGCAGGGGACGGCTGCTCTGTTGGGTATATAAAAAAATGATGGGGACGGCCATCAAAGGTGGAGGACGACCACCTGGCAGGGTACGGCTGCCGAAAATATCAACGATGGGGACGGCCATCGGATAGAAAAGGATAACGATGGGGACGGCCATCGGACGAGCAAGATGGAGGACGACCATCAAGAAGTGGAGGACGACCACTCAGCAGGGGACGGCTGCTCTCGAGGTTTCTCATGACATAGGGCGAATGTCAGATAACCAAAATCAACAATGGGGACGGCCATTGGATAAAGTGATGAAGGACGATCATCAAAAGGTGGAGGACGACCACCTAGCAGGGGACGGCTGCTAAAAACAACGATGGGGACGGCCATCGGATGAGCATGATGGAGGACGACCATCAAGAAGTGGAGGACGACCACTCAGCAGGGTACGGCTGCTCTCAGAGGTATCATGACACAGGACGAGTGTTAGAAAAAAATTGTTGGTGATCTACTGGGGAGTAGTAAACACGGACGAGCGTTTACATCCAAGAAACAAAAGGTATAAGTGTTTGGTATTGTGTATAGATTAAGGATGCGGACGAGCATCCCTAAGACTATGATACGGACGAGTATCACGTAGAAACAAACTGACACATGCTCAGAGATGATGATACGGACGAGTATCAACTGGTTAACAAAGAACACGGACGAGTGTATCTGAAAGGACTCTTCTGGGGAAAAGTAGACACGGACGAGTATCTATATCCAAGAAAGCATAAGTGTTTGACACGGTGTACGGATTAAAGATGCGGACGAGCATCCCTAAGACTATGATACGGACGAGTATCATGTAGAAACAAACACTAGACGCAATGTTCTGAGATGATGGTACGGACGAGTACCAACTGGTTAACAGAGAACAAGGACTATTGCCGAATCTGCGGGGACATGAGTGGTGACGTATACAAGATACGGACGAGTATCTGTATAAGCGTACCATGAGTAGTGAGTATTGTTTTGTATAGATGAGTGTTTATCTGCTGGGGGGGGTGACACGGACGAGTGTCAAGAGAGAAAAGTATAATATTAACAAGTGTATGGGTGATGAAAGTGTACGCGACTGCGCTGGGGATATGACACGGACGGGTGTCAAAAAGGGTGTATATACAAGGTATGTGAGTGCAAAAAGGATGTCTTTGACTTTTTGTTGGTGATTTGACACGGACGGGTGCCAGAATGTATCTGTAATGAGGGTGATTTGTTTGTAGAGTGTATTCAGGCGACCTGTGGGGAAAGATGACACGGACGGGTGCCAAAAGGTGTATATACGGGTGTTTGTGAATGTGAGGCAACTGCTTTTGCTGGGACTCTGATGGGGGTTTTGGGGGAAAGTAATCTGTATTCACAAGCGTTTAATTCACAACATGACTTATGATTATGCTATGCATTTGATTTTTTCCGTAATGCTCCATATTAGACGGAATGCTACGCTGAATATGATGCGGATGCCATGATTATGCAAAGGGGCACAGATCCGGGATTCGGATCCCGATGCTGCGAAGATCTCTGGATGATCTGCTTGAAATGGACCTCCCAGCTGGGGATGAGATCATTGGTAGATCTAATGATGTATCTGCTTGGGGATATATGTCACCGGTTGACATATCCTTGTAATACGGGACCCCGCTGGGGTTTGTAGAAGCTTTCTTCACTCTGTTGTGATCTCTTCATGCGTTGCTCTTCCGGATAGAGGCTGGAACTCTGTGGGGAGATAATTTCCTGTCTTCCGTGTTCAACTGAGGATGACAAGGCAACTCGGCTGGGGAATTATGAGAGTCAACTCAGCTGGGGAGAGCAAACAAGAGGCAACTCAGCTGGGGAGGAAACATCCTGAGTGTTAAACCTGTTAGTTGATTTGGCAACCTTGCTGGGGGAATGGGGAGCAACTCAGCTGGGGAAAGCAATGGGGAGCAACTCAGCTGGGGAAATGGAGCATTTCGGATGCTGAGATTGAGTGTATGCTGATTTGGCAGCTCCGCTGGGGAAATGGGCACCTTCTAGTGCCCTGTGGAAGATAGACCGAGTTGATAATGATTCGCCTATTTGCTGAGACGTAACCTGCATGCCCCAGGTCGCGTTCTGGATACCTGCAATCCTGCAAAGATAATGGAACGTACAAAAGGTCCCGAGGTATCCCTTACTGGATTCCGTCATAGGAGTTAAGTACTTTCGAGAATAATCACATTCCCTGTAAGCATGTGTTTTTATTTTAGAGAAAGGCATCTGTACTTATGCAATTGTATTTTTAGAGATATCAGACAACTCCTTGCAAAACGTAAATGTAAAAGACGAAACATGACTGAAAATCTGATTTTATTAATCCATGTGCCCTGAATTGGCAAGATACAGTCAAGGAAATAAGTCTCCTGAAATGAGGAGATTGTTACAAATTGAGAAATAAAGTGCTGGCGGTGTTGTCGACGCTTTGAGGAGCTTCCTCTTCTGCTAT
The DNA here is from genome assembly GCA_963966055.1 of Lathyrus aphaca. Classification (NCBI taxonomy): domain Eukaryota; kingdom Viridiplantae; phylum Streptophyta; class Magnoliopsida; order Fabales; family Fabaceae; genus Lathyrus; species Lathyrus aphaca. Next base: position 533,002,160 of record OZ014523.1, on the reverse strand, counting down.
GACTCGTATGACAATGACGTTTTTCTCGTCTTGCTTTCTGGAGAGAGTTGATTCTGATTGAAGCTTGATCCTTTGTAGCTTACCAAGTTGTAAGTGATACAGACGAATTCAGAGTGCAGTTGTTCGCTTATTCCCTTATTTTGCATGGATCGCCCTTTCGGGTTTTCAATCCATCGGGATACCCATTTTTGCCTGAGCTGTCCAATGCGGCTTTTCAACTCAGCGGGTGTACATTTTTTCATTTATTTCCCTTACTTTTGCCCGAGTCTTTTATTCTGTTTTTGACTCGCCGGGATGCCCTATTTTTGCCTGGACTTACATTCTGTTTTTATGTCCAGCGGGTCATTTTATGCGAAGTATTTTTTAACTGCATCTGAATTCACAGGGGATGGGAAATCTTCACCATCCATGGTGCTGAGCATCAGTGCTCCACCAGAGAAAACTTTCTTTACAACGAATGGTCCTTCATAATTTGGAGTCCATTTGCCCCTGTGGTCTGTATGAGGAGGGAGGATTCTTTTCAACACAAGATCCCCTACTTGGTATTCTCGGTGCCTGACTTTCTGATCGAAGGCTTTCTTCATTCTCTTCTGATATAACTGCCCATGGCAGATTGCAGCCAATCTCTTCTCTTCGATCAGACTCAGTTGTTCGTATCGGGACCGAACCCATTCTGCTTCACTCAGTTTAACATCCATCAATACCCGTAACGAGGGTAGTTCAACTTCAACAGGTAGGACTGCTTCCATACCATATACAAGCTGATACGGTGTTGCCCCAGTGGACGTTCTGATTGATGTGCGGTACCCATGCAAGGCAAATGGTAGCATTTCGTGCCAGTCTTTGTATGTGATTACCATCTTCTGCACAATCTTCTTGATATTCTTATTTGCTGCCTCAACAGCGCCGTTCATCTTTGGCCTGTAAGGAGAAGAATTGTGATGTTGGATCTTGAAGTCCCGGCACAGCTCTGCCATCATTTTGTTATTTAGATTGGAACCATTATCAGTAATGATTCGCTCGGGCACTCCATACCGACAGATGATATCTCTCTTCAGAAATCTGGCTACCACTTGTCTTGTAACATTTGCATATGAGGCTGCTTCAACCCACTTGGTGAAATAGTCAATGGCGACTAAGATGAATCTGTGGCCGTTTGAAGCAGTCGGCTCGATCTTGCCAATCATATCAATGCCCCACATGGCAAAGGGCCATGGAGAAGACATGATGTTCAAAGGATTGGGAGGCACATGCACCTTATCTGCATAGATCTGGCATTTGTGGCATTTTCTGGCGTAAGCACAACAGTCTGCATCCATTGTGATCCAGTAATAACCTGATCTTAACAACTTTTTAGCCATTGCATGTCCTCCAGTATGGGTACCAAAGGAGCCTTCGTGCACTTCATGCATCAATAAATCTGCTTCCGTCTTGTCAACACATCTGAGGAGTACCATGTCAAAGTTCCTCTTGTATAAAGATCCATCAGCATTCAGGAAGAAACTACCAGCAAGCCTTCTCAAAGTCTTCTTATCATTGGAAGATGCCCCAGGTGGGTATGTTTGATCCTCCAAGAAGCACTTAATGTCATGGAACCAAGGCTTGTCATCTTTTACAACATCTGCTGCAAATACATATGCTGGTCTGTCAAGTCTAGATACTGAAATCTGAGGTACAAAGTTAGCAGCTTGAACTTTGATCATGGACGAAATGGTAGCGAGAGCATCTGCAAACTGATTCTCGTCTCGAGGGATATACTCAAGCTTGACCGTTGTGAAGAAAGTCAGTAACCTTCTCGTGTAATCCCTGTAAGGTATCAGATGATCTTGATGTGTATACCATTTCCCATTGGTCTGATTGATTACCAAAGCTGAATCTCCGAATACGGTCAATGTCTTGATCCTGAGGTCAATAGCTTCCTCAAGACCCATAATGCAAGCTTCGTATTCAGCTTCGTTGTTAGTGCAGTTGAAAGTGAGTTTTGCCGTGAAAGGCATGTGAACTCCTTTAGGTGTAATGAGTACTGCACCAACACCACGGCCATTCATGTTAACAGCCCCATCAAACATCATAGTCCATTCTTCCTCCGGGTCAGGCCCTTCAGTGTGAATAGGCTCTTCGTGATCTTTTGCTTTAATGAACATGATGTCTTCATCAGGGAAGTCAAATCTCATAGGCTGGTAGTCATCTATAGGTTGCTCAGCAAGATATTCAGATAGTACACTGCCCTTGATGGCTTTCTGAGATGTGTACTGTATGTCGTATTCTGTAAGGATCATTTGCCATCTTGCAACCCGTCCGGTAAGAGCTGGCTTCTCGAAAATGTACTTAACTGGATCCATTTTTGAGATTAATAAGGTAGTGTGGGTCAACATATACTGTCTCAGTCGGCGAGCAGCCCACGCTAAAGCACAGCAAGTTTTCTCGAGCAGTGAATAACGTTGTTCACAGTCGGTAAACTTTTTGCTTAGGTAGTATATTGCGTACTCTTTTCGACCAGACTCGTCATGCTGGCCCAGCACACACCCCATTGACTCTTCTAATACTGTCAAGTACATGATCAAAGGTCTTCCTTCAACTGGAGGCATAAGGATTGGAGGTTCTTGCAGATATTCCTTGATCTTGTCAAAAGCCTTTTGGCAGTCTTCGTTCCACCTGACCGTTTGTTCCTTTCTTAGCAGCTTGAACAAGGGTTCACAGGTTGCTGTGAGGTGAGATATGAACCTTGAAATGTAGTTCAATCGACCTAAGAACCCTCGAACTTCTTTTTCAGTTTTAGGTGCAGGCATCTCTTGAATAGCTTTGACTTTATCAGGGTCAACTTCAATCCCTTTCTCGCTTACAATAAAGCCCAGCAGCTTACCGGATCGCACCCCGAATGTGCATTTGTTGGGGTTCAGCTTCAATTGGTACTTCCTCAGACGCTTGAATAACTTGAGCAGATTTACCAGGTGATCTTCCTCTGTAAGGGACTTGGCGATCATATCGTCCACATAACATTCTATTTCCTTGTGGATCATATCATGGAATAATGTCACCATAGCCCGTTGATATGTTGCACCAGCATTCTTCAGTCCGAATGGCATCACTTTGTAACAGAACGTGCCCCAGGGTGTGATGAATGTTGTCTTCTCCATGTCTTCAGGTGACATTTTGATCTGATTATACCCTGAAAATCCATCCATGAAGGAGAATACCGAGAACTGAGCCGTGTTATCCACCAATACGTCAATGTGAGGTAATGGGAAGTCATCTTTCGGGCTGGCTCTGTTCAGATCCCGGTAGTCAACACACATTCTTACTTTGCCATCCTTCTTAGGCACAGGTACTATGTTAGCAACCCACGGCGGGTAGCTAGTTACAGCAAGGAACCCGGCGTCCCATTGCTTTTGTACCTCCTCTTTGATTTTCATTGCCATGTCCGGGCGAGTGCGACGCAACTTCTGTTTAACTGGCGGGCATTCTTCCCTCAGAGGCAGCTTGTGCACAACAATGTCGGTATCCAATCCCGGCATATCTTGATACGACCAAGCAAACACATCAACATACTCTTGAAGCAGATCTATCAACTGTCTCTTCACTGAGTCTTGCAGGCAGGCCCCGATTTTGACTTCTTTCACGTCTTCGTCTGTACCAAGATTAATCACTTCAATCTCCTCCTGATGAGGAGTAATAACCTTTTCCTCCTGTCTCAACAACCTGGCTAGCTCTTCAGGAAGCTCATATTCTTCATCAACCCCTTCATCAGCTTGATTGATCGGATTGTCAAAGTCATACGATGTCATAGCCGTGCTGTTGTCGGTGCTGTCAGGAAGGCACTCTCTGCAAGGGTTAAGTTGGTTCATTTTAGTGATTGATTTTAATCTTGCTTTAGAAAAAGTGAAATGAAGTTATCATTTTGAAAGCACCGCCATTTATTTTTTTGTACAAAAAGAAAAATGGAAAAACAGTGAGCATAAAAGAAAAAGACTCGTTTGCAAAAAGATGTCTGATACTTCATTAATTTAATCTTGTTTGCACAAAAGTACAGATGGCCCTGGTTACAAAATGAGTCTTGTCATCTTGGGCAAGATGCAAGACTTGGATGCATGCTATAAAAAATACAGGAAATAATAATTACTCTGCATGAGTAACTCTTATAATTTCCTGGGAAGACCAGTTCGAGACACTGCTCCCCGGGATCTTTGGACGAATCCAATTCTCCAGATTGCGCTCCTCTTCCAGCTCGTCTTCCAAACAGTTGATAGCATCGGGGGTAAGCATCCCCCCACTGACAAAACCAGGCTCTGCAGCAGCCTTTGCTTGATGTTGAGTTGGTTTGTAACCCAACCCAAACTTGTCCTTCTTCTCCTCCACAGCTAAAACCTTGCCCCAGCCTAGGGCAGTTCCTTCTTCAACAACCTTCCGGGCTTGTTGGTAAGATGACATTGGAGTACCAGATACAGCAGATGCTTCATTCACATTCAACGCTTCAAACCCCTGGCTCATTGTTTCATGGATCTCTCCATCCATTTCAATGTACTTGTAGGTTGCCAGGTGGCTAACAAAAATGTCCTCCTCTCCACAGATTGTGACAACTTGGCCTTCCCACTCAAATTTTAACTTTTGGTGAAGGGTAGACGTTATTGCGCCGGCGGCGTGAATCCAGGGTCTACCCAACAAACAGCTGTAGGCGGGCTGAATGTCCATCACATAAAAGATAGTTTTAAAGGTCTGCGGTCCAATTGTCACGGGCAGCTCAATCTCTCCCAGAACCGATCTCTTCGAACCATCAAAGGCTCGTACCACCAGGTTGCTGGGTCTCAATGCCAATCCATTATATTCTAACTTCACCAGAGCCTTCTTTGGTAAGACATTCAGGGAAGATCCTGTGTCCACCAGCACATGAGAAAGGACAGCTCCTTTGCATTCCATGGTTATGTGCAAGGCTTTGTTGTGGTTGCGGCCATCCGCTGTCAGGTCAGAATCGGTGAACCCTAGCCCATTGCTAGCAGTAACATTTCCAACCACGGTTTCCAATTGGTTGACAGTAATCTCCTCAGGCACGTAAGCTGCGTGCAGGACTTTGAGTAGTGCATTCTGATGGGCTTCGGAACACATAAGCAGTGAGAGGATGGAGATTTTGGATGGCGTCTGGTGAAGTTGATCCACAATTTTGTAATCACTCTTTTTGATGATCCTCATAAACTCATCAACTTCCTGATCGAATGGAGTCTTCAGGGCTTCTTGGGCAGCTGGATCTTCCTGCACCGGGCCTTTTCCTTTTGCCTTGGCAGCAACTTCTGCTTCGGCGGTAGGTTTTTGAACTTGTGAGGCGAAGAGACGTCCGCTTCGAGTGAAGCCTCCGCCTCCCCCCACATTATCTACTTGTGGTGCAGGTGTTGATGTTTCCAGAGCGATTCTTTTCCCTTCACAGTACACGTCAGAGCCATAGTGCCAAGGGATGGCCCTATTGCTTTCATATGGTACTGGTCCAGGCACCGTGACAGTGACCGGACTGATTGCTGCTGCTGAAGGGACTGTTATTGTTTGTGGATCATAAAAGATTGTAACTGGTGCTCTAGTGGGAGCAACACCTTCTGAATGGTAGGCGGAGTTATTTTCTGGATCGTAGAATATGGTAACTGTGGAGACATCTTCATGATTGTTTGCTGGTGTTGTAGGAGGTTCCGTTGGAAGGACTGTTGCTGTTGTTGATGGAGAGTCGAAATGGAATGAAGCTGAAGTTGTAGCAGGAGAAACTGTTGTAAACTGATCATTTGGGAGGACAGATGAAGTACTTGCTGATGCTGCTGATGAATTATCGGGAACAATTGTTACTGCAGTTGTAGGAGGGTCTGAAACCGTTGTTGATGAAGTTGCCGGATTTGTCGGAAATGATGTAGTGATCTGTAGCAAGCCACTCTGAATAAGGCTGTCAATGCCATTCCTCAGGTCCTCACACCCATTCCATGAAATATTGCAGTAGGGGCACCCTAGTTCACACCCCGGAAATATCTGGTTTTCACGGAGTTGAGCTTTGATTTCCACCAATGGTGTCCGGATCTGATCCACACTGGTTATTAAATAAGACGGTTGGTCTTCTTCAATAGCGTTAATTCGAGGACCACCATGGTTTGGCATAGGGTTTTTATTGACGTTGGGCGGAGGTGCAAAATTCAGAGCCTTGGAGTCTACCAAGTCTTGTACCTTCATATGCAGAGCCCTGCATTTTTCTGTACTGTGACCAGGTGCGTTTGAATGAAAAGCACACCTAGCGTTGGAGTCATAGTTTCTTGGTAGACTGTTGGGATCCGGAGGTGCCAACGTTCTTAGCTCAACTAGGTTGAGTTTCAGAAGCTGTGGCAGCAAGGCAGCATACGGCATTGGGATCGGGTCGATCACTCTATTAGCTTGGGATGGCCTCTGTTGGAATGGCCTTTGTTGATTGTTGTTGGTGTTGTTGTTGTTGAAGTTCCTTGGAGGATACTGATTCTGCTGATACTGAGGTTGTTGTTGGAAGTTTTGTTGAGGAGGTTGATAGACTGGCTGTGGATGAGCTGGAGCAGGGATAGTGACTGCTGCTATTGACCTTTGAACATATTGGGGCCTACCCCTGTTGGTGTGAATGGCATTGGTCTCGCCAGTTCTTCTTGGGCCTGCAAAAGGCTTTCTTGTACTACTGGACGAGCTTGCACCGTTGTCTGAGATCTTTCCCATTTTTAACAGGCTTTCAATTCTCTCCCCGGCTATAACAACATCTGCGAAGCTGGTGGAAGAGAAAGCAGCTAACCTGTCAATATAGGTTCCCTGAAGAGTGTTCATAAACATGTCTGCCATTTCTCTCTCAGACATTGGTGGTTGAACGGCAGCAGCCAATTGCCTCCATCTCTGAGCATATTCTCTGAAGCTCTCCCTTGAAGACTGTGACATTCCCATTAGGAGGGTCCTGTTGGGTGCCATATCTAGATTATACTGATACTGTCTGATGAAGGCCTCTGCCAGGTCCTTCCAGCATCTAATAGTTGCTCTTGTCAGATGGGAATACCACTCCCTCGAAGCTCCAGTCAAGCTATCTTCAAAATAGAACATCCACAATTTCTCATCCATTGTATAGGCTTTCAGCCTTCCCAGAAATGATTGCAAATGAGTTCGGGAGCATGAAGTCCCATTATACTTTTCGAAACATGGAGGCTTGAACTTGTGGGGGATCCTGACCCCTTCTACCAAACCCATGTCCATGACGTCGAACCCCAAAGAATTTTGAGATTCTAAGGACCTCAACTTCTCGGCTATTTCATCCAGCCGCCTATCATAAGTTTCCTCTCCAGCACCCATCACTGTATACTGGTCCTCCTGAGGATCTTCCTGAAGTACTCTGGCTGCTGTGGCTGTTCCTTGAACATTTGCAGGAATGTTGACCTCAGGATGTAGATGTGGACCAAACACAGGGGGGGTAACATGTGGTTGCACCCTTTCATTGTTACTGGTGCCTGCAGTTCCTACATGAGGCTCCTCTTGATTTTGCCTCTCCACCATGGCCCTTAGTCTCTCCTGGCTCTGAGCCATGTTGTTCATAACTTCCATGAACTGCGTCATCTGCGTTCTCATCTCTAACCTTTCGTTTGCCATCTGGTTTCTGACCTCCGTAAGGTCTTGTTGCATCTGATCCATCTGAATTCCCGGAAGGTTGTTTCTAGTTGGGTACCTGTGTGGCCTGTTGAGAGGAAATACCCGGCGGCGAGCAATAATTCCTGAACATCACAACAGAGGTTAGCAAAACAAAAACCTACAAAACAAACAAAAGGATTAGCATGCAATGCAGTTATGCTTATTTGTTCCCAAGGTATCCGGTTTGGCCTTCAGTTTTGACCCTTCCAGACCCTTGAAGACGATGATGTTGAAGTTGCTTTTGATGTGAACCCAGGTAGAAACCAACACAAATATATTACAAAGGTGAAATAATACAATTTGTTCATTTTTACAACACAAGCCCTCAAAGGGGTCAAAATACATCACACACAAAAAAAAACAAAAGTATATGAAAAGGAACAACAACAAGCAAATGATCAAACTCCAAGGCCAAATTCATCCCCACGAACTTCCTTGAGAAGTGCTTCGGTCACAGGATTAGCCGGATGCTCCGTGAGACTTCTGATGAGAAGGTTTCTTGTTGCAACTGCTGCAGTCAACTTCTTGCTCTGACTTTGGTCCTTAGACCTCTTCAATCCTGCTTTGATTTTCAGCTCTGATATTTCTTCCTGGGCTGCTGCCAGGGCTTTTTCCATCTGCTCCATCTTGTCTTGAGCTCTCTTGTCTTCTAGAGTACGGGCCTCAGTGATCCGGACCCACCTGGCCTGACTCTCTTTCAAATACAAGTCTGTTCTTGCTCTCTGAAACTGGGCTTCTTTACAAGCATTCTTCAGAATCTGCTCACCAGCTTTGGACTTGTTGATATAATCTCCAGACTTCTCAATCTTAGTCAAGTGTTCTACCCTCAATTTCTCCAACCTTTCAATTTCCCTCACGCCTTCACTCCTCTCCCGGAGGGTCTTCTGCAAGGCTTGAGTTAACTTCTCATTTCTTTCCTTTAAGCTCTCAAACTCCTCCAAACTGATAGTGGCAAGGGGTGGTGCCGAAGATGACTCAGGCATGTCTTCTATGGTAAAGGGCATTCCAGAGAATTGGGCCCTAGCATGGGACCACTCATAATATTGGACTGATGCCACATTATTGCACTTCCCTAGAATGGTGATTCCCTTGGTTTGAACATGATCCCAGGCCCAGGCAGCCTGCCTAACAACAGTCAAACTAATCTTGTTCTCACAGTAGAGGGTCTCCACCAAATCTTGTTCCCTAGGAGTATGAACCAGTGCATAGCCCAATTGTCTCCTGAACAGCAGAGGGTTGTAGTTGATACTTCCCTTAACTCCTATCAAAGGCACATTGGGAAAGTGCCCACAGCTGGTGATCATATCTCTGCCCTTGGTGCTCTGAGTACACCATCTGATGTCTGCTGAAGTGAGAGTAGTGAGTCTCTTAGCCCAGTTGCTTTGCTGATGAGGATTGAGAAATGCATCTGTCCTGGGTAGATGCCTGAGAAGCCAAGCATGAAATAATGGAGCACAAATCCTCACTAACCTTCCCCTCTGCTTCTCATTTCTCTGATGGACTGAGTAATAGAGATCACCCAGTAAAGTTGGCACTGGGTTCTTCAGGATGAACAGATGGATTGCATTTTTGCTAATGAATCGAGGCTCATCTGCAAACAACACAATTCCATATACACTTAAGGCTAACAGAGCACAAACAGCTTTCCACTCCCCCAAGGAGGCCTTCAAACTAGCTTGAGAAATCAGGAAGTCTAGATGAAATCCAGGGATCCCAGCTTTAGAGGTCATATGCTGCTCAATCAAAGCAGGCTCCAAGTGCAAAGCTTTTGCTATCTCTCCATTGTTGGGAAAGACCATTTCAGGGTTGAAAGGGATTTCTCTCCTGATAGGCAAACCAACCAAATATGAGTATTCTTCCAAAAGAGGACCCAACTGAAAGTCTTGAAAGGTGAAACATCTCAATGGGGGGTCATAGAACTGAATGCAGGTGTGGATGAGGCTCCTCTGTGAAGGGTCCAGATCCATGACCATGTCCAGTATATCCCCATAACTCTCCCTGAACAAGGGTATGTGATCTGGAGTGATCAGGGTTTGGATCCTCCTGATGTCTGATAAGTCTGGTTGGAAGAAATGATAGGTGATGTTGCTTTTCTTTGGAGCCATGATGTTGAGACTGAGTAGGATGAGTGCTGATGAAGATGCTGAGGAGTGGGCCACTGGCTGGCTAGTGCAAGTAACTGAAGTATATGGCTGGCAAACTGATGCAAGTGCTGGTGGAGGTAGGTCAAAACTGCAGATGGGGTCAAAACCAAAACCAGAAGGAAGTGGATACCCTGAAACACAAATAAGCAAATGTTAATATGATGCAATAAGTATGTATGCAAATGAAATGCAAGGGTTTGTGACTGAGCCGGATCTGATTAACTGCCTTGGTATAGATCCATGTGTGTTCAAGAATTCCAGATGGAGGCCTAAAAATCCAGTAACCAGGGTGGGGGACTCAAATAGAGAGCCACAAGTCCAGGGTTCAGAATCACGAGAACTATCCAACATGGAGCATTCTTAACAAAGTCAAAGTAACAGGGTAATCTGAGGTCAAGGTACCTGCAAACCTGTAAACAGCCCGACCCCCTCACAGGTAGTGATCTGGAACAAAGATCCTCAGACTTGGATCAGTTATGAGAAGTGTAAACACTTCTAACCCGGAGGTACAGTGTTTACAATAACCATAACAATTCCTCCTCTAATTCACCTCAGTTTCTGAAGGTCAATACTAAAAGGTCATCCAGACTTAGCAGGCTTCCCAGATAGCCCTAGCATTGCAGGAAATCCGCAACACAGAGTTCTCAAGAAGAAACCCATATCTGAACCGTGTTTCATATTCCCGCACCAGACCGAAATGGAATGGGAAAGAATATGATTCACTCTAGCCTAGGTGTCACTCAGGTCCCAGGTATAGGACCTTAACTCTCAATGAAACACCCACCCACCAAAGAAAAACCAGATCCAGCCAGCACAGTATGACAGTATGGAAAATATAAAGCTATAAAGAAAGCAATAAATCAACTGTACATAAGGCAATAAACAAAAATAAATACAAGCACATACAAGCACATAACACCCCAGTAAACACAAATCAATCAAGCGCTAGGAGGAACCCACAAAAAGAACCAGAAGCCCTGGTCGCAGTATAAGGGTCCCCAGCAGAGTCGCCAAGCTGTCGCTCCCGACAAGTGACACCGGGTCAGATGAAGGTACAGACGCGAACGGTCGGCGAAGGGAACAGTGAGAGCACACAGCCGTGAACTCACTGGAGGATGAAAAGAGTCGCCAGCTAGGCATTTTTATCCCGGAGGAAAGGTAATGCTGCATAGACCTAGAAAGATACGGATAAGACGGTTTGCGAACCAGAGAGACTGAGAAAGGGGGTTGGTTACAACCTGGGAAGGTATTAGCACCCAGATTGTCCGCCGTACTCGACGGGATCCACGCTTCGAAGATTTGTGTTTTAAAGGGGTAGTGTCAGTGCAATCTGCGTGTAAAATAGCTGGAAGGCAATATGTACAGGTGTCAGTGTAAAAGAAGTGAAGTGTGATATAAATGAAGTGCAAGGATAAGAGTGAACTGCTCAAGATCATGAGGCTAGAAGAATGAGGCTAGAAGGAGGGGGAATGAACAGAGACTTTTGTTCGATAACTGTTAAGTTATGCCTACGTATCCTCTCGTGCAATGAGGAAGTCAGAACACCGTAGTTCGACCCAAAGAGACTGAAAAATGAATTGACTGGTGAACTGCTTGCTTGCCTATGCTCAAGTGTATGACCTGTCTGGCTCAGGTGCTTACTGTCTTGCATTAGACGGAAGAAGCAAGTTCTCGATTGTGAGTGAAGGTGATGAGAAGAGAATCCCGAAGGGGGCGATTATTGTTTGTTTTTGAGTTTTCAGTCTTTTATTGCTTTTGAAAGTTTGTCATAAGATAATGAGCTTAAGCCTAAACCAATGTGTCAGTAAACTCATCACATCTTCCCTCTGATTAGGGGTAATGAGAATACCTTAAGTGTGAAGTCAGATTCTCACACTTAATCACCTTTGATGCAGGATTAAGATCATTAACCTACTTGTGATTATTTAGATGTTTTTGGTGTTTTTGTTTAGTGTTGAGTAATGAGGTTAAGCCATAATCAAGGATTAAACAGACTCATTACACCATCCTAAAAGAAGGATAATAGATGAGAATGTTTAAGTGGAGAAAAACTCCTCAACTTAATCCATGATTAGGGATTAAACCCATGACAAAACAAGCCTTTGATTAAGTGGATTTTATTTAATGGTATGATGATGAAGTGTTTTTTATGGTTTGTAAGACAACTTGAGGGGGACTTGTCCATTAACACTAGGGTTAGTCCTTCTTAACCACTTAAGGAAGAATTAGAACCCTAATGCAAGGCCCAAGTTACAAGTGATGTCTTGATATTTATTAAGTGAATTGATTAAGAGATTTAAACACCTTAAGGGTTTAATACTTAGGATTAAAGTTATACACTCCATCCTAAGAGAAGGATGCAGGCATAAGCTTAATCACAAAGTCTTAAAGCCTTTAGGGTTTGGTCCCTGATTATGAGATGAGAAGAGAGGACTCAAAGAGAGACACAAAGGTAAAAACTATGAGGGGAGACTAATCAAAATCCTAATTCATTGTCATGCTTGGATGATCCTAAGGTTTGTGAGGTTTTCAAGAACAATCTTCAGAGGAGCCACCAGGAAGCAGATGAATAAGATCAAGAGAAACAAAGTGACTTGCTTCATTCAAGAAGTCAAGTCACTTGAAGAAAGAAAGTGAGAAGGAGAAGAATGAGCAAGCTCAAACTCAAACACAAATAAGAATGCAGCAATGGATGCAAGAGAGATGAAAAGAAAAGTTATGAGAAGTGAAGGCAAATCCACTTCTCAAGTTTACTTACCACCTGAAATGTTAGAAAGAAATGCAATGCAATGCAAGATGAGATGAAATGATATGATGCTAAGCAAAACCAGAAGCATGTTGATGATGATTATGATGTTATGAGGTGCTGCAAACATGAGGCAAGACAATGGGGATGTTCATACAAGATTATGAATGCAAATGATGCAAGCTAATGAGCATGAACAAACATGCAAAGTTATGAATCATACAAGACAAATGACATGGCAAATATGTAATGTAATGATCAAAGATGCCTTATACATGTCTTAAGATGTCAAATGAATCATAAGCATGCACAAAATGCAAAGACAAGTCATGTTATGCAAGAGAATGCAAGAAGGATGCAAATGGAAGCCCAAATTAGGGTTTATGGATCAAACATCAAACACAAACCAAAAACAGAAGCAAAACCCTAAAGTAAAAATGGAAAATGGCATCCAAAGAAGCCCTAGACCTATAACAAACCACTGCCCAAAGGGGAGCTCTCAACTCTCAACCAAACTCAAGTTATGATTTTTTTAAGTTATTAGGGTTTTTTAGGGTTCTTATCAAAACAAATGCCCATCAATTAGAAAATGCAAGATCAAATCATGGCCTTTTTATCCTTGAAAATACATGCTAAACAAAAGACAATGCAAGAAGAATCAATGTCTCAACCTTCACCAATTGGCAGAAATGAATTTTCAAACATGTGATCAAAATAATGCATAAAAAATGATTTAATTCAATGAAAAATTCTTAAAATGCATCAAGATCAAAAAAGAAATTTGGTTTGAAGGTTGGACAATGTTTCTAAATGTCTTAGAACATTTCATGAATTTTTTTGTAATTTTTAAATACTTAAAAGTATTTTTAATTAATTAATTCCCATTAATCAATTAAAAATAATCTTTTAAATATTTAAAAATACTTTTTTAATGATAAAAAATAAAATAAAAATGTTTTTGGGTCTTAAAAATTAATAGAACTCAGAGGAAAAAGTTTCATAATTTTTAAGAATTTTTAACTATTTTAAATTAAATATGCAAGTTAAATGAAATAAATATGAATAAAAATTAAAAGAAAATGAAAGTAAACAGATTGGATGGCCAGGATTGCTCCAGGGTTTAAATGTGTTGACTGGCGCGTAATCCTGTGGCTGTGATTCAAATCTGAATTAATCTTAATTAAATAAATTAATTAAAGTGATTAGGGCTAATGAACAGATCCTGGCCATCAAAAAGGGTGGGAAGTCAAACATTCAACGCGCATCAACGGCCAAAATTCAAACGAGCATTAATTATGGGATTAAGCCCTAAATACATTCAGGTGGCCGGAGAAGACTTCCGGTCGTCTTCTCCGGCCAGCTCTCACCTGAGAATCACCCAACTTCCTCAAAACGTTACAAAAATGAAATCTAAGACCAGGGAAATGATCCTTATCCTCTCACGAACCAAACCCCTCTCTCAAAACAAATTTAAAGTTCCTAAATCAACTGAATCGAAGCAAACAATTTCTAGGGTTCGTGAGCTTCAAACACAAATTAAATGCTCAAAACAAAACCACTTCAAAAACTAAAGGTACCAGAATGATCAGTGCATCATGAGGAACAAGTTTGTAACATAAAAAACCATTTCTGGAAAAATTAATTTCGAGCTACCTGAGATTTGGAGCTTTCAGTTTAGGAACTTTCTGGCCACTTCCTTTGATGCAAGCTGTTCTACTTGATCCCCCAAATGTGTTTGAATGCTCAAAATGAGTTTGTGTTGGCTGGAGAAGGAGATTCGAATGGAACTGCTTCAGTTCAGTCAACAATGGCCATGATGATTTTGGCACTTTCAGGCTGTGAAAAGGAGTTGTTTGTGATCTATGAAGTGTGTTGAGAAAGTTTGTGGTGTTGGTTGGTGTGTTTGTGGCTTGTGGAGAGAGATTCGATAGAATCTGCAGCTTGAGGTGAATAATGGCAATGGAGTTTTCAGGCTTGATTTAGGCTTGAGCTTTGGTGGTTTCTTGTCTATGAGATGTGGTGAGTTGAATGATGATGAGAGTTTTTGTGTTTTATGGCTGTGGACAGAATTTTTAAGGAACTTGCAATGAGGTGAGTTTTTGTGAATGTGATGAGTGTGTGTGTTTCAGCCTTGGCTTGTGTTATGTTCAACTTGCAAATTGAAATCATAAACAATTCTGATTGGCTGGCTGATGTGACTTGTGCTTTATGGATTGGTAGATCACTTTTTGCTCAAAAACCACTTTTGTGTAAGATAGGGCATGGCTCCAAATCTAGGCAAGGACAAAGCATGGCTGGCGCAGCAAAAGGTGAGGGAGAGGCTAGCCAAAGTCAGCTTCCAATGTCATGAGTTGTAGGAAGTGAAATGAGTGGTTTTTGCAAGTTGGCTAGCTTTTGGTTCACATGTGAAAAATTCAAGTTACATGAACTAAACCATGGGCAAACTTGATCAAAAATCTGATTTTATGACTTAGGGAAATGTTCGTGTAATGGTTTGTAGTGAACTAGAGGCTGCAATGTGTTTTGATCCAAGACTTTGCAAAATTTCCACTTGGTGCATAACTTGAAAATAAGTGATTTTTGGCAACTTTGCATGGTCATAACTTTGGATCCAAGAAGAATTTGATCATGTTCTTGTACTTTTTGAAAAGGGAAAGATGAGATCTACAACTTTCATGACCAAAGTTTTTCCATTTGAAGCATTTTTGGATCATGAATCAAGGCTTGAAAAATGACATAAAATGATGCATTCTTGAAAAGTCAACCATGCCCAAAAAGTCAACATTTGCAAAAACCCTAAATTCTTGATTTCTATGAACTTCAACCTTCTTCCATGATCAAATAAAGATCATATACACTCAAAATGATGAAGATCACCCATTGGTTGGGTCATTGGGGGCCTCAGATGCCCTGATTTTACACTGACTTGTCTGAAAAGTCAACTCTTGATCAGATGACTTCCCCATGGAATTTCTTCATGAAAATTGATATGCATACTCCCTATATCATATAGAGATCAATGGAAACAAGAATGACCAAAAAATTTGGAGTTATGGTCTCTGAAACCAAAACCCTAATTTTCAGTCAACTGTGTAGTTCAAGCTGGCCCTGCATCCACTCAAACCCTAGTTCTTGTGATTCCTCTGCATTTTTGACTTTGAGAAGATGGAATATGATATAAGAACACACATGGACCCCTTTTAATTGATTGGTGGCCTTTTGAATGGCTCAAGAAGCTTTGGGATTGCTCAGATCACAAACCCTATGTGCAGATGCCTTGAAAGCTATGCAGTGGATAAAAAATGAGATGTGAGATGATATGATTGTGTTTATGCATATGAGGATGATCACAAGCCATGGTGTGAATGGGTGAGGGCAAATTTGGGGTGTTTACAAGATGCCATCAGTCTTGCTATTCGTCTGATAGGTATTCCGCTAGAGGAGGTCCGTGTATCCAGAGGTCCATATTATAGACTTGAGTGGTTGAAGACTCAGTTTGTTCGTATGCGGTTTGAGGGGAGATTTGATTGTGCGGCCAGGGTGTATATGTTGTTGATACTTGGTTGCACTATTCTTACAGATAAGACCTTTACTCTTGTAGAGGCAAAGTATTTACCCTTGTTTGAGGACCTGGACAGATGTGATAGATACTACTGGGGAGCTGATGCACTTATCACACTTTACAGATACCTCGGAGATGCTTCATTTTATTCGTGCAAGCAGCTTGGTGGATATATCACTCTTCTACAGGTACAAATATTTTATTTTAAGTTACTTTATAATTTTCATATTATGTAGGTACAAATATTTTATTATAATACGTTTAACTGATAAGTTTTCATATTTTGATGACAGTGTTGGATTCACGAGTATTTCCCAACTATTGGGAAGAGAGGCTTCTCGAAGATTTCTGGTGGTGTTGGTTCTCGACTTCTGAGGGCGATGAAGTGGTACTACAAGCAATCGACGATGAATGTTGACGAGATCAGAGCTCAGTTAGATGGATTGACACCCAGTGATGTGATATGGCGCCCATTCGAGGATCATAGGCAGCACAAACCCTTTGATGATATCACTTTGTACATGGGTGGTCTGCGATGGTACGATACATATGTCCTTTATTTACATCTCCACAATGATGACATCTCCATCTTTGATATTTCTTCTTCATTATGTTCTTTTCAGGATGTTGAGACATCTGTTGGAACATTATGTTTGGCTTTGTGTTCTTTTCATGATGTTGAAGCATCTGTTGGGACATCTTGTTTGACTGTATGGACTTTGAAGTAGTTTTGCTAGAGCTAGCTTCAACCTTATGAACTTTGTTAAATCCCAGTCCACTTTTATCCCCTGAATGCTTATTGTTGTTGAGAATAACATTCAGTGTGCTTGAGCTACTGTTCAGCATTCTAACAGATTTGGACATATGTTCCAACTTGGAGTTGAGAAGACTTACTTCACTTTTCAAGGTGTCAATGATCTCTAGATCACTTGCTTTTTCATCCTTTAGTGCCTCAATCTGCTTCTTTAGCTTTATACTCTCCCTGCATATTTCAGTGCTTCTTTTGACTAGTTCTCTGTATGATTGCTCAAGTTCTTCAAAAGTAAGCTCCCCATCACTGGATTCACTTTCAGATTCACATAATCCAGCTAGAGCAGTGATATGCTTAGCTGATTCTTCTTTTGAATCACCTCCTGAGTCTTCATCAGACCAGGTTACAGAGAGACCTTTCTTTTGCCTTTTTAAATAGGTAGGACATTCATTCCTGATGTGTCCATATCCTTCACATCCATGGCATTTAATTCCTTTTTCTTGACTGGTCTTTTCATCATAATTTGACCTTCTATTAGCATCATAAGGTCTTTTGTTCTCAGAGGAATTTGTGTATCTTCCACTTGGTCTGGACTTGTCTTCCATCCTTCTGAGAATCTTTTTGAACTGTCTTCCAAGCATAGCAATGTTTTCTGATAAGTTTTCATCAGTTTCTGATTCATCATTTTCTTCTTCTTTATCAGTATTTGACATCAAGGCTATGCTTTTGTTCTTCTTTACAATTGTGTCATTCATTCCCATCTCAAATGTTTGAAGGGAACCAATGAGCTCTTCAACTTTCATTGTGCATATGTCTTGAGCTTCTTCTATTGCTGTGACCTTCATGTCAAATCTTTTTGGCAAAGATCTGAGAATCTTTCTTACAAGCTTTTCATCAGTCATCTTTTCTCCCAAGGCTCCAGAAGTATTGGCTATTTCTAAGATGTTCATGTAGAATTCATGAATTGTCTCATCTTCCTTCATTCTCAAGTTTTCAAACTTGGTGGTGAGAAGTTGAAGTCTTGACATCTTTACCTTTGATGTTCCTTCATGAGTTGTTTTGAGAGTGTCCCAAACATCTTTGGCCAGCTCACAGTGATGCACAAGTCTAAAGATGTTCCTATCAATGCCATTGAATAAAGCATTTAAGGCCTTGGAGTTGCCAAGTGCTGAATCTTCTTCCTCCTTACTCCATTCTTCTTCAGGTTTCAACACTTTTGCTCCATCTTTGGTGTCTTGGACAGGATGTTCCCATCCATTGTTGACTGCTTTCCAGGCCCTATTGTCAAGTGATCTTAAGAATGCAATCATTCTTGGCTTCCAGTAGTCATAATTAGATCCATCCAGTATAGGTGGTCTATTTACTGATCCTATATCTCTGTCCATGTTTCCAGAATTTGTATTCCCTAGATCTCACCCAGTATAAACAGGCAGGGTGCCTGCTCTGATGCCAATTGAAATTCTGTGATCAGGTATGAGATGTCGAATGAGATGTTTAAACACTTGACAACTTAACCAAAAACTTAAAGTGCAGGAAAATTAAACAACACAGTAATTTGTTAACCCAGTTCAGTGTATAACCACACTTACATCTGGAGGCTACCAAGCCAGGAGGAAATCCACTATAAGTAATATTAATTCTAGACTTAAACCACCCAGTTTAATCTTTCACTTAATATCTACCCAATGCAATTTCTACCTAAGACACAACTTAGATATGAGTACCAACTCACTCCCCCTCAATCACACAGTGATCTTGTTTACAAGTTTAATAAAATTGAAGTCATACTTCAAACAAAACAGCTTGATCTTACTTCACAGTTTCAATCAAGTCACAAATACACTTTTGCTTAAAAGCTCATAAAGTGGTACAATAAAAAACAACCTGCTATTAAAACACAAAACACCCTATTTGGTCTTCTTAAATTCGTACTCAATTCTGAGAGTTTCTGTTGATTAAATAGGTGTATGGATTTTGGGCTTTCTGTAGGTTTATCCAACCCTGAAACGCATGCAGTTTCCACCTTGAATTAGGGTTTGTTACTTCCTAGATTCTAGGTGATTCAGTTCTTCTGATTATGCTGAAGTCTCATAACAACACTCCCTACAGATGCGCCTTAGTCTGTTTTGTCCATCCATAATTAATTACAGATAACTTTCCTTAATTTACTCAGTTCTGTTAGTCATTAATTAATTCTGGTAGCAGGTTTGAGATGTCACAACATCTATTGGGACATCCTGAAAAACTGAACTTAAATCATTAACTGATACAATGTCACAACATCTGATGTGACATCCTGTAAACTGAACTTATATCATTAACTGATGCAATGTCCCAACATCTGGTGTGACATTCTGAATTAAGTTCATTTACTTACTCTGTTTGATAATGTCCCAACATCTGATAGGACATCCTGAACTGAATTCAACATTTCTTGTTGGTCAAAAATTTTGCCAATTCTAAACATCTACACACTAGGACGGGTGGTAAGGGAAATCCTTCGTTCCTGTTGACCTGTTACAAAAATAAATAGATATATTGTTAACATGTAACAAAAATGAATAAATATAATATTAACCTATAACAAAAATGAATAGATATAATTACTTGAACCAAATGATTTGAGTTTATAAAACCAATGCAGTAAATGGAGACATTAGGATTATGTTTAGTCGTCATAGGGAAGAACGTCAAACTAAAAGCACTTAATGAGACATGAACGATGTTATAACGATTTGATATTACATAACCCATTTCTGGTAGTGTCGTCCATTTATCATATGGCTGAGAACCTAAAGATGATATCAACAAGGATTCTCTTACTTTTCCTAAGCGATCACCAAATAACTTCGTATAAAGACTATTTCTAGGTCCTCTGATTTCATTATCCAAATCACGACGAACCATTGACCAACCATCTTCATCATACCCATGCATTGATGCAATGAATCTAAACCCACAATTTCCATCATCCTTAACATCAACAATGTCGTCAATAAAAGGTATGATATGTGTAGGAAATTGTGCAATGTACTTGTGAGATGGTTTTTTCTTTGACGTCTGTGATAACTGTGAACATGGCCTCTTCAAAGATTTTTGAGAATTGTTTTGTGATTATTCAACATACTCATGTTAAGAAGGATCACGATAAACATCATACCTGTAATACCTCAAAATTTGCCCTCATTCTTTTTTCCCTAACTGGCTTACGCTTCACATTCATCTGCATTTTTCACCAGGTCATAATATTCATAACCCTGCATTTGCATTGAATTCATAAGGCATATGATCAAGGATCTTGGAAATTAGGGTTTCGTACCTTATCCATATCCATCCTAGTGCTGGTTCCTCTCAAACATCGGAAGTCGTATTCTTCTTCGTCGAATATCGCAAGGATTTATATTCATGAGTGAGCTTGAGGTCATTTCACCGATTGAGGCCCGTTGGGTTAATTTGAGCTCATTTCATGGAGGTATTCATTCACGTGTGGCAAGTGATTAATAAAGAAGTTAGTTCATGAATCATTGGTTTTTGGATTGATCATGGCGTCATAGTTTATGAGAATTGGGTTTTGTTCAAAGGTTCGATTCGAACTAAGGATGAAAAGTGTGTGGCCATGATTTATTTGGAAGGCTTTGTTCGAGTTTACTTTTAAATCCAATTATCCATTTTTGGCCCCGTTCTTTTTAAGCCCGATCCGTTTTTATACCAACAATAAATCATTAAGCCCATCATTTATTGATTTATCAAAGCCCGTTCACATTTTTAACTGTGCGATTAAACCCATTTCCCATTAATTATCCCACTATCCTTTTTAGTCCAAATTAATACAATATTCTTAACCAATTTTCTAAATCTTTCTTAAACCCAAAAATCCATATTTTTATCCATTAGCAGTTATTCAAAGGTCAGTTTATTTAGATCCAATCCCCTTTAAGTCGTCCAAATTACATTCATTGTTTTTATATATCATTACCCACATTAAACTCCTACCATAAGGAATTAAAGAGGTTAATTCCTTATTTTGTTGTTTTGGAAATATTTTTGTGTTTTATTAGCAAAATTACATTGAGCTACAAAAATGGGAAAATTCAGTTATGAAAGGATATAACAGAAAAAAAAGAGAAAGTTGGACTTTCACTATTCATCAATATATTCAACAAACTGATGCAACAAAGGGAGATAGAAGAATAAAAAAAACAGAAACTTCTCAACATATAACTTTTTTTCCGGAAATCCAAAAGAGAATGACGAGATAATTGATTGTTATCGGAAGAGGAAATTCAGTTACATAGCACAACCGAATTCAGTTACAAAGGATCAATCTCTAACTGAATTTAACAAAGAAAGTTCAGCAGAAAGAAAGAAGGATAAGACAGATAAATCTTAACAAAAAAAACAGTTGCAAAAAGCAGGGCCTCCAAGCTCCTTTTCCATACCAATTTCTCCTCCGAACTCTTTTTTCACCATTAACTTTCAGCACTTTCTCTGCATCAATCACTGCTCTCAAAATTCATCTTCATCACCATCTTCAAATTCAGTTTCACCCAATATTCATCAAGGCTGCAACTATCACCAATTTTGCTTCACTCTCCAATCATCTTCCTCAAATCACCTTCTAAAGCTTGCAAAACGAAAAACCAGAACAGAGAGATTTATCAATAATTTATCACTGTAATTCAACAAGAATTCACACCAATCATCAATACCATCATCAATCTCTCACCATCTTCATAACCCTCTTCAACCCTCACTCTCAGGAATCCTTTCCAAAACTCTTCTGCAACATTCATCAATGAGGATCATCATCTGCAACATAACTTTATTTCCACCTTCAACCTTCACTCTTTGAATTCACCTTCATCTAGTTCAATCTTTTCAAGAATCTGCACCTGCATCTTTAATCTCTAGCCTTCATCTATTAGAAATCGCTTTGCAACTTTCAACGCTCCGCCAATATTCATCAACATTGTAACAATCCACGATTCTGAACATCACTATCATTTCACGAACCCCTGCAACATTCACATCAACACACGCACAAATCACACATCAAGAAAACGGTTCACATAAATCATTTCATAAATTCACATCAACAAATACCCTGATTGAACAACGATCCAAACTCGAAACAAGAAGCGGAAGAGGAATGAAGAGAAAATCTATGAAATTGAAGCCGCGTAACTTACCGAGCGAGGTTTCAATTCGTCACTTAGACGAGGATTCACGGAGAAGGATCTCATTGAGTTGAAATGATGAATCGAGAAGATGGCAAGCTCAGAAGGAAGACGAATTTGTCGGATCCACGACGGAAAATCCAAGAAAATGACGAATAATGCGAATCCACGGATGGAGGAAATTGAGTTATTGAATCCAATGGCGGAATTGAAGGTCACGACGACGCCGTCAGAGACGACGCAGTTGCGAAGATGATGGTGATGAGACAGAGGCGAGATTATTGAAAGAGGTGATAAGAGAAAGTCGCGGCAGAGCCCGTGTCAATGCATATCACGAAGAAGAGTGAGACGAATCGCCGGCACGATTTGTTATTCGGTGGGGGAGAGGATGAACGCCGCTTTGCTGAGAAGTTTCATGGTGAGTTATCTCGGTTTAGGGTTTGGTTACTTTAGATTATGGATGCACAAGACTCAACAAGACTACTTGGATTGGGCTTATCATCCGGTAGAGCCATGAATTCATTTTTGAACCCCTTTTTTTAACTTATCACACCATCCCTGCATTGATCTTCATATAAGAAATTGGGCTTATGAACTCATAGGAACCCTATTCGCACCCCTTTGTTTACTACAACATCTCCCTGCGGATTCCCTATTGGATTGGGCCCACTGAGTCCATACAAATGATATCTGCACACTACTTTTTCAGTCTGCACCCCCTGCGCCAGGTTGAGTAAAGGGCTAGGCCTGGGCCAGTTTTTGTTATCTACCACCCTCAAGATCATGCTTATTCACCTCCCCTATTTCTTTATTTTTGAGAAAATTGTTAATTGAATTTCCTTATAAAATTGGTTAATTAATATTCTCGTTAAAATATATTTGGGGACTAATATTTTGGTTAATCCTTGGATGTTTTGTAATGTTGATTTTTTGTCATGATTTAATTATGGTTGTGTATTAATTTTGGATTAAAGAATTCAAGTTTTTTTGATCGATTTGAATCGATTTCGATTATGGTGGAGCTTCACAAAGAGATTATGGAAGATAAGCATTTATTTTTCTTATGGAGATTACAAGACCTTGCATGAAGTTTTTGGATTTCTTTTATATGTAGAATCGACACTTCAACCAAGTAAGAAATCGACTTTAATGACTTTTACGCATCATTCTAGTTTGTATGCGGCTTAGGATCATATAACTTAAGGTGCATACTGAGCCCTCCCACTTGAGGCATTGGATATATTTGTGATTTATGTTGATATGTTTCGATTTCGGAGCATAGGGATTAGGTTACGAACCATTAGGATCGATTCCTTTCACTTCCCCTTAAAATCCACTTTTTTTCCCGTTTTGTCGCAATTATTAAAAATAGTTTTAGGTGGGATAAAATTATGGAAAAATTTCTGAGTGATCCTCATCCTCTTAATTAATTTTTCATATTTTTTGTTTCCAGATTTGGGTGGTTTTAATAATTAATTTGGATTTTAGATCATAAGCTGTCCCAAAAAGGAATGTTTTGGCATAAGGGACCAAAAACAATTTTTCCCCATAGGTGTGAGACCTATTTTTTGTGTATGATTAATTACTGTAATTTGTGACATTTTGATGCTCCTTAGCCTTTTTTTTTTCATAATTTTAGATGCCCTTTTTGGTCCACTTTGTGGAGTTGTTTTTTGATGATCACGATTTGTTACCTTGCTAATCAAGTAATTGTTTTGGCACTTTGGTGCATAATTTTGTGGAATCCTTTTAGACCATGTGAGATAATCACTATATAATTCCATGGATTTAATTTCATAAATTTTAAAGGCTTTTTGCTATTTTTTCATGTCACCTAGATCCTAGGTTGATTCATGTGTTTATGTGTCGCATAACTTAAATGATAAGAAGGCATTCATGCCATTTTCTTGAAGGGATTTTTGGTAGCTTTTAGGAGTTGATTATAGGTCATTTGTATGCCTTTAATTCCAGTCATAGGTCATTTTTTTGAACCATAATCATTTGGTTTATTTTGGTGCTTTAAAGTACATACTTATGTGAACTAACTTTAACCTAAACTAGTTTCTCTTCTCTAAATAATAACTTGAATTGTGTGGAAATCATTAATGCCTATTCATGCATTCTAAGTGCATCTCATACCTTGTATGCTACTGACCCATAATCATTTCATGCATATTCACATGCCATTCTTCCTTAACTTTCATCATGTGCGATCTTATGCGATTATTGTTCGTTTCTTCTCATATCTTCTTCTCATTGCTCCATATGCCTAATCCATTGCATCCATGATTGTATATTCATTCATACATCTTCATAATCATTCACTACTGACTTTGATGTTCA
Source organism: Lathyrus aphaca (assembly GCA_963966055.1). Lineage (NCBI taxonomy): Eukaryota > Viridiplantae > Streptophyta > Magnoliopsida > Fabales > Fabaceae > Lathyrus > Lathyrus aphaca. The sequence continues at coordinate 532,977,787 of OZ014523.1, read as the reverse complement.
TTTCATGTATTAATTCATGTTTGTAAGCCATATGCATTCATACTTCATATATGAGCCTTACTTGCATTTAGGTGAACTTAGGTGAACTTTTTGTACATAGTTTGACATAGTTTGATCTTGTGAGGTATCCTAGCATACTTAGGGACCTACAAACAAAAATAACAGAAAAAATCAGTTATATCCATAACTGATATAGCAGAAAAGAAGATCCTTGAATACAAGGAGTTCAGCATCACCTTCAAAAAAAAAGAAGAAGATTCAACATCACAGGGCATTATCATTACAAAGAACACAGAGAAAACTCAGGTTGGGGGATCTTGGCAGCAATCTCCAAAGCTCTCCAACTTCATCATCACAAGATCACTCTCTCACTTCTTCATCACCAATTAAAAACCTCAAGCTCCTTCATCAATAATCTCTTCCATAATTATCAACAACAATCTCCAACCCTCAATCTTCAATTTCATTCCGCTTCAGCATCGTTCTCTCCCTCTGAACTTTGGCTTTCCAATCTCCATTTTCTAAACTCTTCAATCATCATCACACATCTTTAATCTTCACCTTTCTCCTTCATCCTTCATACCTTATCTTCAGTACCAGCTTGTACCTTCAATCTGTCTCAGAACTCTGCATCATAACCTTGATCTCAATCACCTTCAATAACCCCTCAACATCGCCGCGAACCGCTCTCTTGATCTCTCTTCGATATGTCGATCATCTTCAACAATCTGCAACAACAACATCAACAGTTCATAGTCCTTCAGCTTCAAAAACCGAAGACTCGGAAGCACCAATCGCTCACGTTCATCATCGCCAAAACTTCATCAGTCCACCCTGCAATTCATAAAAGAATCAATTCAGAATCGCAGTGATGTCAACAGTGAAATTGAAGAAGAAGAATGGATCTGAACTCACATCAATAAGAATCATTGTTCAACAACAATAAAATCAGATCCATACCTGAAGAGCTGCCAACTGAGATTTGCGCAAGGTGACTTGGTAGAGTCGCTGCTGACGCGAGTATGATGTAGTTGGTTGTTCCTCCGCCACCGCAAGCTTGAGGCCACGAAACGGAGGAGATCGTTATCGCAAGAGGTCCATTGATCGTTGTTAAGGTGATGACGGTGACGGATGGTGACGGACAAAGAACAAGGATACGAAGACGGAATCACGAGGAAGAGAGTAGATCGAAATCGTAAGCAAGCCACACCTGGAGCACCTTCAAGGATTTCGGATCGGTCTATTTTCTTCTCCATCTTCCATTTCGCTTCGAGCTATGAAGGCCAGTTTCGACGAAAACTGAGACCGGGGTTTGCTTCCTGTGATTCTTGCTGATGGTACGGTAGCCGCGACGGATTGAAGAGGACGACGACAAATTCAGCGGTGCACAGTCGTAATCACGCCACATCGCAAGTTCTCCAGTCATCCCCTATAGCACATCGACCTCTTCTTTTTCGATTTCGTGAGAGGGCGGTATAACTCTATCATCGTCGACCAGCTACGGCGCGGTGGAGGCGTTTGTTGTCCATGTTTGGAAGGAAGCTCCGATGGCGGAGAACTCGGGACGAAGAAGAGCTAAATGCACATGATCGGAGACGGTGAGAATATGAAGGCAATGATGATGGTAAGGAGGAAGAAGAGGAAACGACTGTGTTGAGGAAGAAGAAAGTATTTAGGGTTGACTTCACATTGAGTAAATTTAGGGTTTCACACAAAAATTGGATTGGGCTTGAACTCCATGGATTTACTTCTATCTGCACCTTCACAATTCCGAATCTCACCTCCCCCTGCGCTAGTGTTGAGAGTGGTCCTTGGGCCATTTTTTTATTATTTGTACCCTATTACTTCTACTGCACCCCATATTCTCCATATTCTTTTAGAATTTACTAGTGAATTTTCTTGTAATTGTTTTTTTTAATTTCTTAAAATTGTTAAGTAATTCCTTTTAGATAATTTTTTGTATATTAGGATTTTGATCCGTTCCTTGAAAATTTTAATTATAATTTTTATCGTGATTTAATTATTGTTTAGAACTAATTTTGGGTTAGTTTGTTCATGAGTCTTTTTGATCGATATTCATCGATTTCGATTACGGAAAAGCTTCACAAAGCGAATATGGATGATAAGCATTTATTTTGCTTATGGGAAACTACAAAACCTTGGATGAAGCTTTTGGATTTCTATTATGTGAAGAATCGACACTTCGACCAAGTAAGTAATCTCGATTCCCCACTTTTAAGCATCATCTTAGTCGTATGCGGCTTAGGACCATATAACTTAAGGTGCATACTGAGCCCTCCCACCTGAGGCATTGGATTTATTTGTGATATATATTGATATGTGTCGATTTCGGAGTTTAGGGATTAGGTTACGGATTAGAGAATTCGATTCCTTTCACTTTCCCTTAAAATCCACTTTTTTGCCCGTTTCGTCGCAATTATTAAAAATAGTTTTAGGTGAGATAAAATTCTGGAAAAATTCATGAGTTATCCTCATCCTCTTAATTAATTTGTCATAATTTTTGTTTCCAGATTTAGGTGGTTTTAATAATTAATTTGGGTTTTAGATCACAAGCTGTCCCAAAAAGAAGTGTTTTGACATAAGGGACCGAAAACAATTTTTCCCCATAGGTGTGAAACCTATTTTTTGTGTGTGATTAATCACTGTAATTTGTGACATTTTGATGCTCATTAGGAATTTTTTCCATAATTTTTAGTGCCCTTTTTGATCCACTTTGTGGAGTTGTTTTTCGATAACCATGCTTTGTTACCTTGCTAATCAAAGAATTGTTTTGGCACTTTGGTGTATAATTTTGAGGAATCCTTTTAGACCATGTGAGATAATGACTATATCATTCCAGGGATTTAATTTCATAATTTTTAAAGGCTTTTTGCTATTTTTCCATGTCACCTAGATCATAGGTTGATTCATGTGTGTATTTGCTCCATAACCTAAATATTAAGAAGGCATTCATGCCATTTGATTGAGATGCTTTTTGGTAACTTTTAGGAGTTGATTATAGGTCATTTTTATGCCTTTAATTCCATTCATAGGTCATTTTTTTGAACCATAATTATTTGGTTTGTTTTAGTTTTTCAAAGTGCATACTTATGTGAACTAGTCTAACTTAAACGGGTTGCTAATCTCCTCTAAATAATAACTTGAATTATGTGGAAATCATTAATGCCTATTCATGCATTCTAATTGCATCTCATACCTTGTATGCTAATGACCCATAATCATTTCATTCATATTCACATGCCATTCTTCCTTAACTTTCATCATGTGCGATCTTATGCGATTTTTGTTCGTTTCTTCTCATGTATTCTCCTCCTTGCTCCATATGCCTAATCCATTGCATCCATGATTGTATATTCATTCATCCATCTTCATAAACATTCACTACTGACTTTGATTTTCATTTCATGTATTAATTCATGTTTGTAAGCCATATGCATTCATACTTCATCCATGAGCCCTAATTTGCATTTATGTGAACTAAGGTGAATGTTTTGTACATAGTTTGACGTAGTTTGATCTTGTGAGATATCCTAGCATACTTAGGGACCTATATCATGTAGCTACTGACTTTATAAGTCATGTGACCTTTAGGTACCTTCACCTTTAGACTTAGGTCTTATTTTGAACCCTAGTTCCATTCTAGGATGTTTATGGTACTTAATCGCTTTCATGCTTTGATTTTACTTTCAATATGCATTGTCATGCTAACTTTTGTTTTATAGGGGGAAAGATTGAGGTAAGCATTACTTCATTCCTATCTCTTATGCATTTTAATTGTGTTTGCCTTAGCACTTTGTGCTTTGCTTTTAGGCTTTCCCTTTCTTTAGAGACAACTTAACTTCCTTAGGAAGTAAGTTAGTTTCTAAGCTCTCTTTTCTTCTTTTCCTTTTCTTCCTTAGGATTAGAATACCTCATTAACCATAGGACCTCTCTTGCAAATAAACAAATAAAATTAGGGTTGTGTCTTAGTCCCCTTAGTTTGTCATTTTTGCAACTTGAGTCTTTCTCTCATCTCATAAAGAAAAGCAATAAAACACTTAATAAAAACCGAACAATCTTGTACGACACGAGACTTTGTTGCGGAGTGTTTATACGCGTCCTGTTTCGGGGCGAGGTGTAAATACTCACCGCGATGGATAGGTCTTAGTACAAGATAGTTCACAAACAAATTCAAAAAAACACTTCTCATAAAAGACAAAAAAACAAATAACAAGCGACTATCCTGCGGGAACTTCTCTTCTCATCTCATTCACTCACAACGCGAACTCGCGACGACCTGTCACACATGCAAGACGGTAAATGCACTCGTACCAGACGAGCATGCAACACCTGAGCATAGACATACGCAGTTCCAGCTGTAAAAAAAACACAAACAAATAGTTCCCGCCTTAGTTAGGCGAACTACGTCGACTCTGATCCTCATTATCCCGATGAGGTACGTAGGCAGCGGGGTAGGGCCCGTTCGAGCACATTCTTTATTTTCCCTACATTTCCCCATTTCTTTCCATTTTCTTATTTCAGTTCTTTTCTCATTTCTCATTCCCAATCCAGTTAGCGGTTTTATTCAGCAGCAGTTATTCTTCTCACCCCTTGAAACAAAACAAGCAAGCGTGGATCCCGTCGGGTACGGCGGACGGATTGGGGTGCTAATACCTTCTCAATTCGTAACCGACTCCCGAACCCAGATCTTTGGTTCGCAAGGCCTCGTCCTTTTCCTTCTTCCTCAGGTTTGTGCAACATTACCTTTCCCATTCGTTCGGGATAAAAATGTCTGGCTGGCGACTCTAACCTTTCCGCGCCACTTTCGCGTTTGTACTAGGATGAAAATCCCGGGAGCGACAGAATTCATGTAACCTTTATGTAGCTTCACCTTTAGACTTAGGTCTTATTTTGAACCCTAGTTCCATTCTAGGACGTTTATGGTACTTAATAGCTTTCGTGCTTTGATTTTAATTTTAATATGCATTGTCATGCTAACCTTTGTCTTGTAGGGGGGAAGATTGAGGTAAGCATTACTTCATTCCTATCTCTTATGAATTTTAATTGTGTTTGCCTTAGCACCTTGTATTTTGCTTTTAGGCTTTCCCTTTCTTTAGAGACAACTTAACTTCCTTAGGAAGTAAGTTAGTTTCTAATTCTCTTTTCTTATTTTCCTCTTCTTCCTTAGGGTAGAAACCTCACCAACCCTTAGGACATCTATGCATGCTAACACTTAGGATTACTTTTAGTCCCCTTTAGAATTTTTCCTTTGAGTTCCTTTTGGTTTTTCTTCTCTTCCCATCTCATAACTCTAAAAAACACTTTAATAAATCTGAAGTGATACATTGATCCATAGCCTTATTCCATGAGGTATGCTTGTAGTCATCCCATCTTGGGATAGTACATGTTTACCTTGTGATGCACAAGTCTGGTCAAGGTATCTTCTTCATAAAAGAAAAGCTAAAAAACACTTCTTCATGTAAATAATCAAAACACCTAATAAGTAAACAAGTTAGTGAGCCTAAGCCCTAATCTTTGGGTTCAAGTTTTGGGGATCTTCTCCTTACTTGAGTGTGCTTGTTCTATTATTCCATCTTGGAATGTAGTGACAAGTGTACATTCCATGGAAAAAAGCTTGAGTTCACTTTCTTGTGACACACTCCTAAAAGCTTTCTGAAAAAACACAAACAAACAATAAGCGTCTTTCCTTCGGGATTTCTTTTCTCATCTCCTTCGCTCTGTACGCGAACTTGCTCCTACTTGTCACTTTGCAAGACGGTAACGCACTCGTCGTCCGAGTCTGCAACACCTGAGCAATGGCATAGGCAGTTCAAGCCTTAATTCACAAGCAATTTCCCTTTGTTTCCCCTAGTTAGGCGAACTACGTCGACTCTGATCCTCATTATCCCGATGAGGTACGTAGGCAGCGGGGTAGGGCCCGTTCGATCACATTCTTTATTTTCCCTACATTTTCCTCATTCTTTCTTTTTGTTCTCTTTTCCAATTCCCCTTCTCATTTCCATTTGTCAATTCCAATTTCATTCCTCATTTTCATTCCAATTAGCAGTTCATGTGTTCAGCAGCAATTATTTTTCTCACCCTTTGAAACAAAACAAACAAGCGTGGATCCCGTCGGGTACGACGGACGATCTGGGGTGCTAATACCTTCCCAGGTCGTAACCGACTCCCGAACCCAGATCTTTGGTTCGCAAGGCCTTGTCCTTTCCTTCTTCCTCAGGTTTGTGCAACATTACCTTTCCCATTCATTCGGGATAAAAATGTCTGGTTGGCGACTCTATTCTTTTTCCGCGCCACTTTCGCGTTTGTACTAGGATGAAAATCCCGGGAGCGACAATACCCAACAAGTTTTTTCCCTTTTCTCTTCACTCCTCCTTTGGTCTTTATCTTCTTAGGTGGTGGTACCATCTTTTTTGTATTGGAGTAAGCTATTTCACACACCCTACTTTTTAATGTTCTCTTACCTGCAACATTTTAATGTTTTGTGTCCACCTCTTGTTCTCCTTCCGTACTTAGTTTCCTCCAATGGATATGAATAACATCTATTGGTATTGGTTCACCTCTCAATGTGTATTTTCCTAACTCACAGGCACAAGGTAAACCATAAACTGTTCTACGAAAGCACCTGCACATCCGTGTGTTTGTACCCACCATGTCAACCCTATGCCATTCTTCACCAATGTGATGCAAAGCTGCTCTAGATACTGAATTAACCAAATTCACATAAAATGGACCTCTATGGACACGCTCAACCTTGTAAAAACTCTTCTGAAACGAAGCTCTAATATTGCCCACTTGAATCTTGATGTTGCCATTCATAGCCTCCCATCATTTGGCCAGATCACCTAAGTTGTTCTCCAACATCTGCTTCAGCTTCCAATGCGCAAATTCAACTCTAAAAATAAATAAAAAAATCTAATAGCATTACTATTACTATAAAATAACTATGTCTAAACCCATAAAATACAAACACATTACCTGTTAGTCGTGACATTGCCTAAATGCATTAATTTATTGATCCAAGCTTCAACAAATCTATGTCTATGAGGTGTCAACCATGTGTCTTTCACATAATAAATAAAAGGTATGTAATCCAAACAAGTATTCTAAAATAATTTCAATCTTTGATGATACTCAACCTCATCACTAGCCATAATAAGTTCGTAGAAAAGCTTCTCTATTGGTTCTCGTATATCGTCCACAACATACTCCTTACACTTCGCTTTCACATTCTTGGTTATGTGAAATCGACAAATCATATTAACTGTCATTGGAAATACAGTTTCAATTGCTTTCATCAAAGCAAGATCTCTATCGATTAAAATTACTTGGGGCCATAACCCTTGTTTCGTGAATAACTATTTCAATTTATCTAGTACCCAACACAAAGTCTCTGTTTGCTCAGATTCCATATAGGCAAATGCAACAACAAATGTTAATTCGGTTTATGTGACACCAACTATTTCAAACAAAGGTTGCCTAAACTTATTGGTTTTATACGTACTATCCATAATCAACACAATCGGGAACATATTCAACAATTTCATAGAGTTTGGATGAGCCCAAAAGATGTCTTTCACAACTCCTGATTCATCTTTTTTCCTACTATAATAAATATAATTCGATTCATCAATCAACTTAAGCAAATGTTGTATTTTTGTTCTACTTCCCCAGATTTTTCCTCAATATTACTCTTATGTTTATATATTTGGGTGATTCGAGTCACATTGTTTGGATCTCGCTCTTGCAAAGACAACAATATATGTCTTGGAGGAACATGATGTTTTGACAAATCTAAAATATGTTGTTGGTCATCTTCAGTGAGTCGGCTAACAAATGCTTGACCTTCAAATCTATCAAGTAAACCATGGTTGTGAACTCCACATTTTACATCGATTTTCCAACTAGAACCATCATTTGAAGGTGTTGATCTAACTTTGAAAGGACACTCACATCTTTTGGAAGCACTTTGTGTTTCGCTTTCTCGTTCTTTATCCTTTCCACCTCTATCGCAACCAAATATAACTTTGTCACTTCTTCCTCTCTTGCCTGTATTTGTGTCCGAACGAGTGATTATAATAGTAACCATATTTCTGAGTCCAACCTCCCTGATCCATCGAATCGCCTCTTCTCTTGTAGGAAATTTTTGTGTAGTAGAGAATATCTCTGTAGTATCTACTTTTGAGTCATCCTTCGCGCATATCATCAAAGGTAGCTTCTTGTCTCCTAAAAAAATTGGAAATATTATAAATATAAAAAACAAAATAAAAAAAACAAAAAAAAGACGAACCGGATAACCCAACATTGCTAGTTCCGGTTAAGAAATTCCATAACCGGATAACACAAGCGTGCTACTCCGGTTTGGAAATTTCATGAACCGGATAACTCATCAACGCTACTTCCGGTTTGTAAATTTCTCAACCAGATAACTCATCAACGCTACTTCCGGTTTGTAAATTTCTCAACCGGATAACTTACACATTGTACTTCCAATCCGTCTCGTCCAACGTTAAAAAATATTATTTTTTTACTCTGACTTCACGGTAAAAATTTTAAATTATTAATTAAATATTGAAATGGCAAAATTGGAATTTAAAAATTATGTAGGGATATCAAGATGATTGTAGGGGTATAAGGTATAATTTTCCTTTTGAAGACATGTAATATTTCATTTGATATTTAATGCATACATTGGTTATATAAAGACTAAATGTTTCAATGTACCAACCGATGTGGGACTAGTAGAGAATCAATAAGCAATAGTAGTTACAGTAGGCTCGTTGATGATTTGCATCACATTAAAACCAACGAGTTGTTGAATAAGGCTTGCCACTAGGACCTGGTTCCTTAAGATCATCAATATATTTCTTCAAGTTTTCATCCCACAGCTTGTAATTCCCTTCATTGGAGATTATCTTGAGTCAAAACGAATTCTCCGTACATTGGATCTAATGTGAATACAAATACTCCTTTTTCTATGGTTAGAACAAAGATTACTAAACTCGAACACATGCAGTAACCAGCTGCTAGAAGCAATTTGTTTACATGCCAAAGAAATACTAGAAAGTACAATAGTAAGTTCTACATCAATAATCCCTTTTTGTTCTTGCTGCAACAACCAACTAGTTAGTTATCATAATACCATTGATCATTTATTAAGGACTCAATGTAATGTCTTTTTCAATGAAAACTTATTTTTATTGTTTCTTCTCTTGCCAGGATTTTGATCACTATTCCTTCTCTTTGTCATTCTTTGCATCAATAGTATGTCAAATAAAAAAATTGATTAAGTTGAATCTAGCAATAATTGGTACTGATTGTTTGGTACCCCGTCTAATGTATTATACGTATTCATGTTATTATCAAAACGAATAACGAACACATGAGTTAGTCAAATTAATTATGCAGTAGGAACTCCAACATGTAGCATTTTATGGCATGGTTCTAATGTCACTATTATTGCTATGCGGTCATGAATTCTACAGTATAAAACTAATAACAAACACATGAGTTTGTCATGAATCATGATCTATTATTGTTGGTAGAATGTTGCTATTATCATTGCAAAAGACAATTAATTCATGAACTAGAAAATACAATTAAACAACAAGTATGAAAATAACAGTGAAGTGAGAATAGCAGAAATACTTAATGTAGTGAAGCTTCAATTACAAAGATAACAATGAAGTGAGAAAACTTGCAGTGAGTTGTTGTTGTTTTTAAATGTAAGGTGGAGAGCAAACTTGTAGTGAGTTTGCAACATTGAAACAGGGAGTATGTAGCAATGAAGTGAGAAAAATAAAGGTGGTGAAGAGTTGTTTAAAGTTTCTAAGTTGTTTAAAGTCCCACATCGTGTGGGTGATGGATAATTTAAATATCTATATCTATATATATATATATATATATATATATATATATATTATACAAACAAGGCATAATAAATATTTGAGAGTTGAATAATTTGGCCTGTCATTTGGTTCAATAATCATGTTTTTAAAATTTATATTAATTAATTTATATATAAATTAAAAAATATATAATTAATAATTAACTAATAAAATGACATTAATAGAATTTGTATAAATTAATTTCTGTATAAATTTCAAAATAAAACTAATTAAATGACATGGATATGACATGGATAATGGAAAAAATGAATAATAAAGAAATTAATAAATGGAATGTCACATCATCAAAAAATCGCCACCATCATCTGCCACGTCATTTATTTTTAACATTGTTAACAATTTGGAACTTTTAAAAGAAAGGGGACCAAATTGGACCCTGACCTATAGTTAGAGGACCAAAAAAGATACTGACCTATAGTTAGAGGATCAAAAAGGGTATTATGCCTTAAAAATAATACTGAAATAACATAGTTTTTGGGATAATTACGAAACTGAATGAGTGAAAAATTTCTTAAAAAAACACACATTCGCCAATTGATATGACTAATGTGTGTAATCCAATTTTTTTCAAATACAAGGATTCGCCAATTCATCTGATGAAAGTGCATAATTTTTTTAAAATTTAGTATACATTCACCAATTCATTTGGCGAAAGCTTTAAAAAAATTAAAAAAAATCTAACTCTTTCGCCATATCATTTGGCGAATGCTTATATAAAATAAAATAAAAATCTAGGCAACACATGTTAGCCAATTCATTTGACGAATGCTTGCAAACAAAATATGCATTTTGTTCTCATTCGTCAATCCATTGGGCGAATATATACCAAAACTACGTTAGTTTGGTAATTTGTTTAAGAGATAAGTTATTTTGAAATTTTATTTATTAAACTAAGTTTTTTTTAAATTATCTTTTTCTTATCATGAAAAAGTTAATTATAAATCCATTTATATCAGCAACTACTTAGAGATTCGTGTATTTATATCAACAACTATTAAGAATTTATATTATATAATCGGGTTAAATAGTTTTTAGGTTCTTTTAAATTTAATGATTTTCAATTTTAATTCCTCTACAAATTTTCTTTAAAGAATTGTCTTTTAAAAAATTTCCATCTTTGCAATTGGTTTCTGATGTTAAATATCTCTAAAGGAGGATGACTTGACAATACCCATAGATTAAAATATTAATTTTTTAAATTTTTTTTATATTTATTTAAAGGAAATACACGTGTTTTTCATTTTACTATTTAGTTAATTTTTACCTTGTGAATTTACTGAAGCCTTTGTTACACTAGACGAGAAATCCTAAATTTTGTGAGATTCATCTTGTATGTCATAGAAAAAAATTTAAGTATGAATGTTGTCAAACAATACATGATTAGGTATTGGAATTATGTCCAACTGTGTGAAATGTTCTACCATGATGAAGGGTACTTTATGCTCAAATTTCGTTAATTCAAAGATAAGGAAAATGTACTCATGAGAGGTCCTTACGCAATACATAACATGCCCATGATTTTGAGAGAGTGGATCCCTGAGTTTAACTTCAAACAAGACATATTGAGAACAATCCATGTTTGGATTAACTTCCACAATTACCTCTCTATATGCGGGGGAAAAGTGTAACACCCTAAACCCCAGACTTTAATTTTAGTGGAAAATCCATGCATAGGATGTTATTGCATCAAAACTTTCATACATAAACATGCAACTAAATAATTCACAGCGAAAGATAAAAGAAATCATATCATGAGATTAAGTATAACATTTCCGAAAACTCCATAAAAGAGAGTTACAACTTAATACATGAAACTACTAGTGCCCAAATCCCTGATGTCACATACTAGAGCATTTATTCGACTAAATGAAGAAAAAAAGAGTAAATGCTAAGAGGGCATCATAGCCATATTGCGATCATCACAATCTATCACTCATGTTGATTACGTGTAAAACATTGCACAAAGCCAATAAAAAATAAAGAAGGGGTAAGAATACACTTACAAGCAATAACAATGAAATTTAACAACAGGATGATAAACGAATATAACAATAATACTAATATACAAACACATATATCATTCTCAACATATGCAATGCTATTATGCACCAACTCATTCACTTATATGCATGTGGTGCCAAGTTTTGTGGATGTCAGAAGTTTGTTACTGATTTCTTCCACGGTCTCCAGTCCCTTACCTAAAACGACGATCCCCACCAAATGGATATGAGACTCGCTTCTAGTTCATCAATTAGACCAACAATCCCACCAAATGTATTTGAGGCCACCGAATAAACCGAATTCCCATCTAACTCCTATATATATATATATATATATATATATATATATATATATATATATATATATATATATATATATATATATATATGCATGAGAATGCTAGTAGTCAAACCAAACAAGTATAAATCATCCAAAGTTATTTAATTAATTATTCAACCAAAATAGGTCTCGAGTATGAACCATATATTGCCAATAAAACCTCGAAAAAAATCACCGCATCAGTAATATTTCAACTCAAAATCATCTCGATTTTATTGCTTCCGAAGTCATCCATTTTCCTATTTCTATCACATTTTTCAAACGAAAACTATATAAACATATAAATATTTTATTTTATTCAAGAATAAATTTAATCCGATAAAAAAGGTTGCAATCAAGTATTACACGAAAGTCAAAAATGAGACTTTGAAACTTGAAAATACCAAAACAATCGATAACACCTAAAATTTTATGGACTCGACAGACCGCCACCGCTCACTAGATCACGGCCACCCGCATTATCATCGTCGCCAATGATATCGGTACAAAAAATGACAGGTACATAAGAATATATATATATATATATATATATATATATATATATATATATATATATATATATATATATATATGTGTATATATATATATATATATATATATATATATATATATATATATATATATATATATATATATATATATATATATATATATAAGACAAACAGAATAATGAAATATTAGTTTGTTTTGCCGACGTAATTTAAAACTTGCTTTTACTTTTTATATAATAACCGATTAATTTATTTCTTTCTCATAAATATTTAATTTATGATTATGCTAAAATTCAAACAAAACAAATGCTATTATTCATAATTCAGTTTTTATCAAGACAAACTAAACATAAAAAGAAACACAATAATCAAAATCCTAATTGAAGCATACATGATATCTCAGAACAACTAAAACATTCAAAATATATGGATGGTAAATTAGATTGCTATTGGTTTTACGTAGACTCTAGCATTCTGCTCCTAGAATATCTTGATTCTTGTAAAGCCCTTATTGTAGCAAATAAGACCATCAATGTCAATGTGATTCATGATAAATCCTTCGGTTTTCATGTTCATATATTTAGAATAATTAGTGAAATAATGACATGTTTATGATATTATATAAATAATCACGAACAAAACTATTTAGAAAGCAACACAACTCCAAATGTCGTGTATTCAGACTAACATTAATTGATGTAAGATAAAGAGATATAGACCAGAAAGTATTGGAGATTGTAAACGCAGAGTAAAATTTTAGAAGTTGAATTTATGTTAGTTGGACTTTTATTGTTTATTGGGTCTTTTAGTCTTTAGGTGTTTTATTCTATTATCCATTACTATCTCTATATATGTATTCTTATTGAGAGATTTAAAAATTAGGAAATGAATGAAAAGTTTCTTTATTTTTATTAGATAGTTTTATTATCTTTCACATATTTTTCTAGTCTTATTAGGGGTTAGTATTTTGCTTCCTAACAGTATAAAATAAAATAAGAGCTCAACATCAAGTTGGAAATATTAGGTACCTTTGATTTAGACATGCTTTAGTTAACACAGCTTATCAGTGCAACCACGATATCATTAGTTATATGCAACATTTTCCTCCAAATTAAAGGAGTCTTTAAAGAGTCTCTCGACCTTCAATCATAAAAAAAATAAATCAAAACATTGATAGAGAATTGTTTTTTTTATCCAAACTAGTCGCCCAATGAGATAAGACATTTAAATGAATTGAATGAAAATCATAATCAATTTTCACGAAATTAAGCAAATAAATAATGAAAAATTATCTAATCAATCTCACAAACACAATGATATTTTTAGAATCAGCAAATAAACAACAATACAAATTTGAAAATCAACAAAATGTAGTGTAACACCCTAAATTTGCCCTCCTGGTTGCATATCATTTCATAACATTTAGCATATCATTTTCATATTTCGCACTGCATCATTAGCATAGAAAGATGGAGCATGACACCCATTAGCATAGCATAGATCATGGCAGTGATTTCAGTTCAGTGTGGCTATTCAGTTCGCGATTTGATTCAGATGGACATTTTGACCTAGCTTGGTCAAACTGCCAGGATTCCTTTAATTGCAAGTTATCTGCTTCAATGGTTGGGTCTCAGGCAGTGCATAGTCAGTGTTAAGATGTGTGGCATGCAGAAGTTCTTTGGTTTGTCGAACAATGGTTCATGTTGGAGTTTGATGCATATTGGCTTGATTGAGAGTTTGATAATTCATCAGTGGTTCATATGTGAAGCTATTTTCCCTTAAATTGATTCGGATGGATTTAAATTGATTAGAGATCCCGAAGGTGCAAGTGCATCGACGTTGTCTCAGTTACAATTTGTTCAGTGGTGGCTATGTTCTTTTTATCAGAGCCCGGGAAAAAAGTTTAAGATCGGTTTCGGGATAATGTCATGATGTCATACCTTTTTTTTACTTAGTCCATACTTCCCGTTATCCAATTAAACCGTTATTTTCTATCCTTTTTACACCTATTTCACATCCATTTTTTAATCAAATTAATCCAAATCCATTTTATCTATTTTATCATCCATCTTCCATTTTTTTGTTTTTCTTGTCATTGTCCAATATAATTAATCCTTCTTTTCCATTCCTAATTTCATTTTTATTTTTATTAAACCCATCTACATTAAAAAATTTATTTATCTTTTACACCAATTAAGTTGAATATAAAAAAGAAAATATAGAAAAGATGATGAAGCCATTTTTTCAGGATGTCCAGCCAATTACTTCAGGCATTACCAACTAGCCACGTCATCACTTGAGGCACACAAAAAATGTGAAGGATGCAACAAAGCACAACATCAATGATGCATCAATAACGCGGGCATTTTGACGGAAAGCGCAAGCATCACGCGGTTAGCAACAAGCCAAAAAGAAAGGAGAAATAACAAAGGCAAAAATGAAAAATCATAACAGAAATTGAAAACTGAAAAAAGATGAAAACAGAATGAGAAAGCGGATTCGAAGAAGGATTGTGGTGACTCTTTCAGGTCATAACAGAATTGGAAAAAAAGATAACAGATTCCCATTTTTTTATATAATCCTCATGAGCTCAGTTAAAGAACAGAAAAAATCCTTCACAAGCTTCAACGGATTCACTCTTCATAATCGAAAGATCAATCTGCTTCATCAAGACACGATCTGTTCTTCCTCACTTCTTTCTTTCCATCATCACCATCTCTTTCTGCAATACTCAACCAAAGAAAATCAAGCTCAGCATTCATAATCGCAGCCTTAATTTCAGAGCTCCCTATCATTGAACAAAGCCTTCATTGATAATTTCCACAATCATCAAGTTAACTTCCATAATCCTCAACAATAATAGGCAGGAGGTCAACAAAACACAATGGCGAACTCGAGTCGGATTTGACGTTATTTCGAGACCTCAATCACGATAACTCGGTTTCACATGGAGATTTGAAGAGGAAATAGTTGAATACGCAGGTACAGAAGGTGCAGATCCAAGAAACCGAATGCGACGTCGCATCGTCATCCTTGTTATACATCACTTCAGGCTGTTCCGTAGTCGCTGATTTGAAGAGGTGCCGGACTATCTCCGGTAGGTAAGTTTATCGATTTCGGAAGATTGTTGTGGATATGTAACCGTTTGCTTTTTTTGATATTTGTGGATTCGATTGCATCAGTTTTTGGTTTAGGTTGAATTTTAGGGATTTTTGGTTCTGGATTTGTAGTGAGAGGTCAGGTTAGTGAGGGTTGCGTGATGTGGAGAAGGAGGCTTAGGTTAAACGGCGATTGGGCGCGATGAGGTAAGCCAAGCAAGAAGGAGATGAACATGGCGTTTGGAGGTGGTGAGCTGCGTTTCGACGACTTAGGTTATGAAGAGAGAGGGTGGTGACGAGAGAGAAAAGGGAGAGAGTTGTTCTTGTGCCTTGTTTTCTGTTTTTTACTTAATTTGTTGAATGATAGTGAGTAAAGGAAAATATAATAAGTTTGATAATAAAGAATATAAAAATAAGTGAGAAAACCAAGGGGATAAGAAGATAGAAATCTGTCGGATTTTGTGATTTCCTCCCTACCGGCGGTGACACTTGTCACCGTCCGGTAGGGCTTCCCCTCCAATCGCGTGTGTCCACCATAGCATGTGTCAGCGCAGCCTGGGCTCAAGCCAGGTTGATTTTCGCACCCCCTACCCTTCCAGGCCCATTCGAATTCATTCACAAGGCCTGCTTCCAGCACCTCCCCCCTTTTCCTTTCTTAAATTCTTTTTCTTTATTTTTTTCATTTTATTCCAGTTTCATTTTAATTCATTAAAAATAGTTCCACTCATCTAAAAATTCCCAAATAAATCATGACCCTTATTTTGTGTCTCTAAAATTTTGTCACATTTTTATTTTATTTTTTTCATTGATCCACGTGCCAGGAATAAATCACCAATGTACATAGCTTCATTTGCTTCTTTTCTTGACCAGTCTGTCTTGTAAATTTTCTATAGAATTCAATATTTGGAGTTTTGATCCCATTATTTTTGCATTGTGTTCCTAAGATCTTCTAGTTTTCATGTGATTTTTCTCAGAATTTTTAGGAAATTATTTCTTGAGTTTTGATCTGATATCTTATGGTGTAAGTTTTCTGTCCCAGCTTGTGTTTGTGCCTCCATTTGACCTAGTTCCTTTCTGAATTTTTGCAAATCCTTTTGGCAAGTTGATATAATGTGTTTTAAGATCATTTGGTTTCAGTTGTAGAATTTTTAGATGGCTGGTTGATTATTTGTGGATTTTTGTTCTCACCTTGTCCCATTTTGCTTCTTTTGGTTTATTAGATTTCTTATAGGCTTAGAAGGGCACTTGTGCCAACTTCTTCTTCTTGTTTGGGGTTCCTTTGGGGTATAGGTACCTTCCTGGTCCTAGGATAGGTCTTGGTTCTTCTAAATTTTTGAGTTTGCTTCATATTCAAGTCATTTGTTTCTTTAAGTGTTTAAATTCCATATTTTGATTCCATGGCTTCTATTTTGATATTGTTTGGTGTTGTATGACTTCTCTCTTCATCTTGCTGGCCTCTTAGGCCATTCTTTATATCATTTTGATTCTGGTTTTTAACTTTATGCTTGTATTTTGTGTGTTTTGTATTACATCCTTCTTAAGTGTGCACTTGTTTCCATATGTAGTCATGTTGCCTCATTTTAAGTCATAAGCTTCTCATATTTATTTCTTTGAGTTGGATTAGCATTAAGCATTTGTTTACTTCATTTCACTTCTGATTGTTGGATGATGTTATGTTAATTTGTTCATTTTTGTTCACTTGTGCATGCTAACCTTGCAGGGGCTATGGTAAGTGTGAGATGTGGGAATTGAGTTCCACATCTCTAATTCTTATCTCTTCCTTTTATGTTTATGTGATCTAACTCTCTTTTGTTGGGCCTAGGCATTTCTCATCCCTTCTTCTATCTTCTTCTTTCCTCCTTCATTAGGATAGTGAACCTCACTAACCTAGGACCATCCGAGCATGTGAATATTAGGATTAGACTTTTCCCGTTAGCTTTGACCTTTATGATCTTTTTGGTTTCTCCTTCTCTTCTCATCTCATAACTCTAAAAGACACTTTAATAACTTTGAAGTGATGCATTGATCCATAGCCTTATTCCATGAGGTATGCTTGTAGTCTTCCCATCTTGGGATAATACAAGTTTACCTTGTGATGCACAAGTCTGATCAAGGTATTCTCTTCGTAAAAGAAAAGCATAAAAAATACTTCTTCATGTAAATAATCAAAACACCTAATAAGTAAGCAAGTTAGTGAGCCTAAGCCCTAATCTTTGGATTTAAGTTTTGGGGATCTTCTCCTTACTTGAGTGTGCTTGTTCTATTATTCCATCTTGGAATGTAGTGACAAGTGCACATTCCATGGAAAAGAGCTTGAGTTCACTTTCTTGTGGCACACTCATAAAAGCTTCTAAAGAAAAAACACAAACAAGCAATAAGCGTCTTTCCTTCGGGAATTCTTTTCTCATCTCCTTCGCTCCGTACTCGAACTTGCTCCTACTTGTCATTTTGCAAGACGGTTACGCACTCGTCGTCCGAGTCTGCAACACCTGAGCAATGGCATAGGCAGTTCAAGCTTTAATTCACAAGCAATTTCTTTTATACCCCTAGTTAGGGGAACTACGGCGTCTCTGATCCTCATTATCCTGATGAGGTACGTAGGCAGCGGGGTAGGGCCCGTTCGAGCACAATCTTTATTTTCCCTACATTTTTCCTTTGCTTTCTTATTTCAGTTCTCTTCCAGTTCCAGTTTCTTTTCTTTTGCTGCAGTTTTCATACCCTCACCCTTTGAAACAGTTTCTCAAGCAAGCGTGGATCCCGTCGGGTACGGCGAACGATCTGGGTGCTAATACCTTCCCAGGTCGTAACCGACTCCCGAGCTCAGTCTCTTTGGTTCGCAAGGCCTTGTCCTTTCCTTCTTCCTCAGGTTTGTGCAACATTACCTTTCCCATTCTTTCGGGATAAAAAATGTCTGGCTGACGACTCTACCTTTTCCGCGCCACTTTCGCGTTTGTACTAGGATGAAAATCCCGGGAGCGACATGTAGCAACTCGTATTTGCTTGATTCGGTCATTTCACTACAAGAAAACATCTATTTTGCTGGGTGATTTTGTTGGGTGCTTTTCACCCCGCAAATAATTGTACTTGCTGGGTGTAAATAACCCCGCAAAATCGAAAATTAAAAATAATAACTTTATGTTATTTTAGATCTCGAAAATGTTGGTGGGAAATTGAAGGAACAATTAATGAGCAGCAGGTGACCGTTCTGAAAAGTTTTGTCTACGTCAGAGCTGCGAGATGTTTATCATACCGCAATTAAAAAGTTCTGACGCAACATCGTGTGGTGTTTCCCACGCCGCAAGCCTCAACAAAAAGAAAAGTTGTTGGGTATTTTTCATCCCACAACCTTCTTTTATATTTCCAATATTTCCTTTCCCCACACTCAATGATACATATTTTCTTTCCATAATACAACGATACATATTCTTAGTCTCTCAAAATTCGTTCTTTCTCTCATATCTTTTTTTCTCTCTTTCTCTTAACCAAAATATAAATAAAAAAAGTCTCTTCTTCAAACTAAAGAATTTCTTCAAGAGATGAAGGTTTGAAGTTGTTGCTGTTGGTGTTGGTGAATAAATCAGAAGCAAGTTTTCTTACTTCTGGTGGGTTGAATCCGAAAATATTATCGAGAATTTCTTCATAAGTTGCTCTTGTTTGTAAGGTACACAAATTAATTTTTTTTATGTAAATTAGGGATTTAATTTCTTCATAATTTGTTGTTGGTGGATTTAAATTTTTTTAGGTTGTATGATAAAATTAGGGAATGGTTTAGGTATAATATATTAGAAATTATTTTTTAGTATATATATATATATATATATATATATATATATATATATATATATATATATATATATATATATATATATTATTTCGTTTTATTTATGTTTGATATATATATATATATATATATATATATATATATATATATATATATATATATATATATATTCTTTTTTTTCTACCCGATGCAATCACTTCCTGTTATGTTCTGCGCGTTTGTACTGATTTCTGAAAAGTGACTTGCGGCGTGCATTTCACTTAGCAAAGTTGCGAGGTGTTTTTCACCCAGCAATGTTACGGCGTGATTGACAACCTGCAAAAGTTGCGGTGTAATTTTCACCCTGCAATAATTTGTGACTAACAATTTAGCGGGGTGTTTTGTTTACCCCTTAAAAGTGTTGTTGCAAAGTATTTTTTAAACTTGCTGGGTGTTATTCACCTAGCAATTTGATGTTTTTTTGTAGTGTTTTAACCACCCTCATGACAAACGAACCATCGATTTATGCTCATGGAGATGCTAGGAAATTATTAAATACATCATTTATGTAAAACAAATATCAATTTATATTTTACCCTTTTTATTCATGGAGGTTCAAGAACACTTTAAACTCTTGATTTTGAATCAATGGAGTTTCCATACAAAATAGAGCATTTAATATACTAATTAAGTCCAACAAGAATAATAATATAAAGGAAATTAAATAAACGAAAAATAAATCACATTTAATCACTTTTGCTCATGGAGGTTCAAGAATACTTTAAACTTTTCATTTTGAATCAATGGAATTTCCATGCAAAATGGTGATGATTAAGGTAATAAATAAATAAAGCAAAAGTGAAAATCCAATATAATTAAATAAAGAACAAGCATAAGATCCATTAAACAACAACAAATCACTTTTGCTAATACAGGTTCAATAACACATTTCAACTCTTGATTTAAAATCAGTTGAATTTCCATGCAAAATGGTGATAATTAAGCAGGGATGACAATGAGTAAGGTTTGGGTAGGGTACTATAGTACTCATTCTCATACCAACGATTTGAAAAAATCCTTGTTCCCGAATCCATACTCGTTTGAGTGCCAAAATTATCACTTGTACTTGTGCCTTATAGGTATGTTAATACCTATATTTGTACCCGTGACTTGCATTCATATTAAAAATAAATAGATCAATTGTAAAATATTATACACTTTTAAGTTTTTAAACAATTTATTCTTGAAATAAACGAACACTTATATTAAATACATAATGGTTTAACATTGATATACGTTTTATAATTGATAAACATATATTTTTATATAATAATATTGTTCCGACCCGGCCCAATTCTTCCTATTGGGCCAGAAAGGCTGATCCATTTACCTTGCTCGACGTCGAGCACAAGCATGAAAAGTGGTCCCTTGGTCGACCGCTAATGATCCGATCATAAGGAGACACTCTAACGGTTAATATCGACCGTTTCCTATCTTCACGGACCCCTCGATCCGCACCTCATAAAACGAACCAATGGTCTTCTAGCTAGTCCTCTATATAAACTCTCTCATTTGAGAGGGTCAGGTATTCAATTCTCAACCCTAATACTAGTACTTGCTCGCTCTTGCTCGGAAACTTACTTTAGCATCGGAGTGCATTGCAGGTACACCCCCTTTTTCTCCTCAACGACCATTTCCGCCCGCTCTCGAGTCCAGCCGTATCGGATCCTGATCTCCAGGTACGATCAAATATAAATAAAAATATATAAATATAAATGAAAATACATAAATATATATTGTGCGGGTATGGGGCGGAGTGGGTATCAATGTGCCCATACCCTCACTCATACCCGCTTATTCGCCATTCACGTAACACTTAACCCTTCTCATTATCTCTTTCATTGAGTTTGCAGGTTTCAGGATCAAGGACTCGTTGAAATGTCTAACTTTTAACCCTATAGAAGGAACCTACAAACATCTTTTGGTGGAAACTCACTGCCTTAACAGTGACTTCATTTAAATGTACTAGGTATTTACGCAAGGGATCATAGTATTCTTAGCGCATGCTGAAGGAACTCATAGTGGACACTTTGTGATGTTTACTAGATAGGGGAATGATGTATTGGTTTCTTAGATGGGTCTTGATAAATGGTGATAAATAAATTATAGAGATTCATATACTGATGCAAGTCTGCCTCCTTGAAGGTTCAGAGAAGAGATTGCATTTGAGTTCGTCAGTTACTCATATGGTCGTGATTCATGTGCTGAAGGTGGTGACATGTTCATGAAGGTCACTTTCCCATAAGACATCACTAAATGGTGTGGTTTTTAAATTCTTCGGGACTTCAGTATTCCATATTTTGAATGCGAGCGGTTGAAGGTATTAAACATTTATCTCATCCATGCGTACATCGTCTTGTCGTTGTTGTTATTGGATTTTTGGACGATTTCCTGCATGATTTTACTATAGAGGCACAACTCATCCATAGTGACATGCATCTCTGCTATGGATTCATGATTTCCAGAACTATATTTAACGCGTGTTAACAATATTATAAAATAGCAAGTGCTTGAACAAAACTCTTGTTGAAAGGGCGACCCATGAATGGTTTACAGAGGACACACGATTAACGCTAACTATACTTGGAACGAGTACAATACTATAAATCATACATGGGATACACCAAACAAGAGGTCTTTAGTCCATGATTTATGAATGTGATGGATTAACTTAACCCTAGTAGTACATGTAGCCTTCTTTGACCTAATGAATTATGCTGAGTCTCAGGGATTATTTTTTAAGATTTGGTTAACCTAACCCCGCTGCATCAAATATCGTGGCAAGTGACATTTTTTCAAGGATGTGGACATGTCGCTTAAATGTCTAGCTTATGGCCAAACTTATAGTGGCCCATTTAAGACCTCGTGTGTACTTCACGTATCTGTAATTAGGCCAAGATCTTTGGTAATGTGTGGGTCTGGGCTACAAAGTCTATGAAAAACCAACTCACATAAATGTTTGTATGCATCTTTAAGGTACCTTATAATGCTAGATGTTGTACAATCCATAAATATAACTACAGGGCCATTTATTCTACCATATTGAACATACCTTCTAAAGTTATGTGGTATACAAACTTTATTTGTTTCAGTAAATTCACAACTAACAAATAGTATTACAAGTTATAAGAAACCATAATTGAGTTTACGAAACCTTAATTATAAGTTTAAGACACCATATTCTTGCACTGGTTGTGATGTTACTCGTTAAACATTTGTTGTCGTATAATACTTACACAACCTGAAAGGACATCCATATTTTATTGATCCAATGTCATCACATTTCAACTTTCTGTTTACTTCTTTATTCTCATCACCTCTTTCATAACCCATCACAATATTAGATTTTCCTATATCAAAGTCTTAATCAAACCTCTCGATTACTACACCAAAACATAACTTAAGAACTTTCCTACAGTCCCATTTTGATCATATTATCACACAACGTAAATATATTTTTAGTGATAATTTTTTCCAACATCAAGTTTAGGAACACTCGATTCACCAACCTTTGGTACATTAGCATTTTGACCTACAACATTTGATTTGTTAGACTATGAGTTAACAATATCAATGTATACCATATCTATAGTATTTGCACATAAAATAAGAGAGTCAACAAACAAAGACACTGGTCCCAAAGGATCCTTCCGACCAAAGTTTGAAAGGCTCAAGAACGATCATTTTGAGTTATATCAACATTATCATAATAGAGACAAATATCAAAATATGAGTGAAAAGAAAGATATATAAAAATATTACCTGTAACTTATAGTGAAATTGATGATAACAAAAATCAAATTAATTTTATAATTAAACATAATAATTAAATAAAAATAAAAGGTTTTTGTAAAGGTTCAAAAAACTATTGAATCAAATTTAAAAATCTAATTATATATATATATATATATATATATATATATATATATATATATATATATATATATATATATATATATATATATATATATATATATATATATATATATATATATATATAACACGCTTTAGAAAGATACTACGTGCATTTAAAAAAATCTTTTCAGTCAAAATTAAAAGGTAAAATATCTTTTTTTGTCCCGTAATTATACTCTCGGGTTCAAATTGGTCTCTTACATTTTTTCGTGTCAGATTGGTCCCCTAACTTTTAAAACGTGTCATTTTAGTCCTTTTTGTCTTATTAGCGACGAAAAAATTCAAAAATTGGTCGCTAAATTTGTCGCTAATTGGACAAAAATGACTCAAGTGACACGTTTTAAAAGTTAAGGGACCAAATTGACACGAAAAAAAATTAAGGGACCAATCTAAATCCAAAGGTATAATTACGGGACAAAAAAAGGTATTTTACCAAATTAAAATGAAGTTTTTAGGAAGTTCTTAAAGGTGAATTGAAAATTTCTTAAAAATAATTCACAAATAATCATTTTTATGAGGCCCATCCTTTTTGTATGTTTGTTAGATGAATCATGATTTTTTTATCATATACCCCTACAATTATCTCCATATTCCTACACTATTTTTTTAGATCAAAATGCTCTTGTATAAATAATTATTTTTTAGAAATTTTCCAATCCAATTTCATTCACGCAGGAAGTGTTCCGACGCAGTAATTTTCGCGCTACAAACATGAACTCTAAGTAAAAGTTTTCCGGTTCACATATTGCATACTTGAGCATATCAAATAGGTGTTTGGATTTTATAAGGTTAATGTAAATCAATGAAAATGGCTTCCGGTTTTGAAAATGTGTACCATAACTCATTTCATATGTCTTTTGGTTTGTTCTATTCTTACCTGGAAGTGTCATATAGAGTGTTCTGATTCTGGTGTTTGTGTATACGACTCTCCCTTGGCACGTATTCCTGTTTTGTTATGTTTCATACCGGAAATCCTATCAAATGTCTTCCGGTTCGACTTTTTTGAATTTTTTAAATGTTTTTTTTTGTAGTGGCGCGCACATGAGGTAAGGACGATAATGTTCCAGATCGTGGTTGAGTCAACCATTTATGTGGTGGTTGAGGACCAAATGCCTCTATCTTCAAAGATTCTTTCACTTATCCTAACTGACTACCAAATAAATTGTCATACAAACTTGATCTTTCATTGTGTATTATTTCTAACCCAAGTCTCGATGAGCTATTGACCAACCATCTTCATCATATCCATGCAATAAAGAAATCAATTTAAATCCACAATTACCATCGGATGCAACATTAACTACATCTTCAATATATGACCTGATGTGATTAGGAAACTGAAGGATGAACTACTTAGATGATTGTGAAGATTGTGATAATTTAAACTTCTTCGAAACCTGTGATGGTTGAGATTTCTTCTGTGAAAATTGTGATAATTTCAACTTCTTTGAAGCCTGTGATGGTTGAGATTGCCTCTATGATGATTGAAATGCTTGATCAACATACTCATGATACGAAGGGTCCCTACAAACATCACACCCTATTGGTTTTTTGCCTTTCTTCTTGACTCCCCCTTTGGTTTTTATTTTTTCAGGTGGTTGACACAAAGAAGTCATTGTTGGGGATGAAAGTTCAAAAATCCTACTTTTTAATGCCCTTTTCCCAACAACATCTAGTAATCTAAACATTTTCCATAATCCATATATTTCACTACTCATATCCACGTCTGATCCAACATTTACATCTACCTCCAACTCAACTTCCATACTTAGTTTCCTCCAATGAACATGTACAACATCTATTGGTATCGGTATATCACCAAGTCTATATCTTATCAACTCACAAGCACAAGGTAACCCATAGGTTGTTCTAAGAGTACAACGACATATTTCCCGATTAGTTCCCATATAATCAACTCTAGATAACTCTTCAACAATGTGTCTCATTGCAGCTTGAGACACTGAACCACGTAAATTACTGTAAAATGGACTTACGTGCGCATGCTTAACTTCATAAAAACTCTTTTAAAAAGAAGCTCTAATGTTTCCCAATTGTAACTTTAAGTTGTCATCCATAGCCTCCCAACATTTTACCATGCCACTTATACTCTTCCCCAATATCTCCTTTAACTTCCAATGAGCAGACTCAACCCTAAAAATAACACATATTAAAAATACTTTTGAAAATACAAATAAAAAATATACAATTTAGAAATATTAAAAATAAATACATACCGATTAGTCGTGGTGTTACCCAAATGTAGCACTCAATTAATCCATGCTCCAATAAATCTTTGTCTATGTGGTGTCAACCATGTGTCCTTCATATAATCAATAAATTCATTACAATCAACACACATCTGCTCAAGTTGTTTCAACTGTGGATCATACTCAACCTCATCACTAGCCCATACAACTTCCATTCATAATGTGTCAATCGTCTCGTGCATGTCACTAACCACACATTGCTTCCGTTTTGCACCAACATTTTTGTTAATGTGAAATCGACATAGAAAATTGATCGACCTTGGAAATACAGTTTCAATGACTTTCATCAAAGAAAAATCTCTAAATGTCAAAATTACTTGTGGACACAAATCATTCTTCATAAAAACTGTTTAAGCTTATCTAACACCCAACAAAAAGTCGCAGTCTGCTCAGACTCAATATACGCAAATATGACAACAAAGGTAGACTCGATTGATGTCATGCCAACAATTTCAAACAGAGGTTTCCTATATTTGTTTGTCTTGTAAGTGTTGCCCATAACTAACACAATAGGAAAAATATTCAACAACTTAATTGAATCTGGATGGACCTAAAATATATCTCTAATAACTCCCAAGTCATCTCTTCTTCTACTCCAATAAACATAACATGCGTCCTCAATAAGCTTAAACAAATGTTGTATCTCACTTCTAGGACCTCTTATATCTTTTTCTATCACACTCTTGTGCTTGTATATTTGCACGATCTGAGTGACATTCTCTGCATCTTGCTATTGCAAGGAAAGCAATATGTGTCTAGGTGGAACTTTTCTCTTTCTCAAATCAACAACATGTTGATTCTGCTCCGTTGTCAACCTACCAACAAAGGAATGACCTTCTAATCTATCAGGTAAACCATGGTTATGAACTCCACATTTTACATCAACCTTCCATACAGACCCATCTTTCGTCGGAGTTGACCTATTTTTAAATGGACATCCACATTTTTTCGTTGCCTTCTAGGTTCCACTATCAGTATCCTTGTATTTCCCACAGCTTTATCACAACCAAATATTAATTTGTTACTTCTTCCTTTCTTGCCTGTTTCAGTATTTGAACGAGTGATAATAACAATTACTTTATTTCGGATTCCAATCTCTTTAATTCACCTTATCATCTCTTCTCGTATACCAAATATTTGAGTAGTTGAAAAAACATCAGAGGTATCTACACATATCTGATCTTTATCGCCTATTTCCGGAGGAATTTCTGTACCTGCATTATAAAAAAAATACATTTAACGAAAGCAAATCAGAAATCTAACATAAAGTGTTCTAGTACACTATATATACAAACTGAACATCATGATAAATGTGTTCAGGTACACATAATAACCAACCAGAAAAACATGCAAACAATGTTCCGGTAGAGTCCATGTTTACGTCTAAAATCCAGAACTTTTTTGGTAAGACTTCCGGTAAATGTTTTGTTATGAACCGGAACTCTTAGTACAAATCTGTTGAAATATAAAAATTATATACCGAATGTCATTTTTAAAGTGTTCCGAGACGACTTTACTAGAGTGCACTTTTCAGAAATTGACATTAATAATAAAAAAATAAAAAATAAAAAATAATAAAACTAAAATAAGTAAGAGTAAAATTGACATTTAAAAATAAAATATTGATATAACTGTTGGGATATCAAATATAATTTTCGTCATGTGGCCTAAAGTCCAAACTCCTCTGCTTCACCATGAACGAGTTTGATGAAAATAAATTTTGTACAAGACATTTGTAAAACAAATATAAAAATATATATAATAAAGACTAGTCAGATGATACGTATTTATTTAGAATTAGAAGATTTACGTAATTTAAAAAAAAACTATAATACACACACTCTTGTATCAAAATAGAATAAAATAATACACACACTCATTAGATTAAGAAAATGCACACACTCATAAAATAAAAAGGACAAGCTATTGCAACAAATATGGGCTTTAGAACAGACATGTATTACTATTTTGAGATTCAACATGACACACCCGAGATTAATCACAACACCTCTGTCGCTCCCGATAGATGGGAAAGGCCCAAATAAAGGTACAGACGCGAACGGTCGGCGAGAGGACAGTGAGGACACACAGCCGTGAACTCACTGGAGATGAAAAGAGTTGCCAGCTAGGCATTTTTATCCCGAAGGAAAAGGTAATGCTGCATAAACCTAAGAAAAGATATGGATAAGACGGTTGCGAACCAGAGAGACTGAGAAAGGGGGTTGGTTACAACCTGGGAAGGTATTAGCACCCAGATTGTCCGCCGTACTCGACGGGATCCACGCTTAAAAGATTTGTGTTTTAAAGGGGTAGTGTCAGTGCAATTTGTGTATAAGGAGGTTGGGAGAAAATGTACAGGTGTCAGTGTAAAAGAAGTGTAAAGTGTAATATATACAGTGTCAGTGTAAGAACAAGAGTGAAATGCTCAGGAGTATGAGGCTTAAAGGATAGCTGGAAAGAGGGGGAATATACAGAGACTTTTGTTCGATAACTGTTAAGTTATGCCTACGTATCCTCTCGTGCAATGAGGAAGTCAGAACACCGTAGTTCGACCCAAAGAGACTGAAAGATGAATTGACTTGTGAACTGCTTACTTGCCTATGCTCAAGTGTATGATCTGTCTGGCACAGATGCAAACTGTCTTGCATTAGACGGAAGAAGCAAGTTCTCGCTTATGAGTGAATGTGATGAGAAAAGAATCCCGGAGGAGACGATTATTGTTTTTTTTTTTTTTGTATTTTCAGTCTTTTATTGCTTTTGAATTTGTCATAAGTTAATGAGCTTAAGCCTAAACCAATGGGTTAGTAAACTCATCACATCTTCCCTCTGATTAGGGGTAATGAGAATACCTTAAGTGTGAAGTCAGATTCTCACACTTAATCACCTTTGGTATAGGATTAAGGTCATTAACCTACTTGTGATTATTTAGATGTTTTTGGTGTTTTTGTTTAGTGTTAAGTAATGAGGTTAAGCCATAATCAGGGATTTAACAGACTCATTACACCATCCTAATAGAAGGATAATAGATGAGAATGTTTAAGCTGAGGAAAGCTCCTCAACTTAATCCATGATTAGGGATTAAACTCATGACAAAACAAGCCTTTATTAGATGGATTTTACTTAATGATATGATGATGAAGTGTTTTTTAGGGTTTGTAAGACAACTTGAGGGGGACTTGTCCATTAACACTAGGGTTAGTCCTTCTTAACCAATTAAGGAAGAATTAGAACCCTAATGCAAGGCCCAAGTTACAAGTGTGATGTATTGATTATTATTAAGTGGATTGATTAAAGGATTTAAACACATTAAGGGTTTAACACTTAGGATTAAAGTTATACACTCCATCCTAATAGAAGGATGCAGGCATAAGCTTAATCACAAAGCCTTAAAGCCTTTAGGGTTTAGTCCCTGATTATGAGATGAGAAGAGATGACTCAAAAGAGACACAAAGGTGAAAACTAAGAGGGGAGACTAATCAAAACCCTAATCATTGTCATGCTTGGTTGTTCCTAAGGTTTGTGAGGTCTTAGAAAGAAATCTTCAATGGAATCACCAGGAAGCAGATGAAAGGATCAAGAGAAGCAAAGCAACTTGCTTCATTTAAGAAGTCAAGTCACTTGAAGAAAGAAAGTAAGAAGAAGAAGAATGAGCAAGCTCAATCTCAAACACATATCAAAATGCAGCAAGGATGCAAGAGAGAGATGAGAAGAAAGTATGAGAAGTGAAGGCAAATTCACTTCTCAAAATCACTTACCACCTGAAAGGTTAGAAAAGAAATGCAATGCAATGCAAAATGGGATGGAATGACATGATGCAAACCAAAACCAGAAGCATATATGTGATGTTAATGATGCTATGAGATGCTACAAACCAGAAACAAAACATGTGGATGATCATACAAGCTTATGAATGCAAATGGAGCAAGTTAAGAACCAAGAACATACATGAAAAGTTATGAGATGCATATGGCATACAACATGACAAATGCAAGGTGCAATGATCAAACATGCTTTCAATATGTCTTATGATGTTCAATGAATCAAATGGAGGCATGGAATGGCATGGCAAGTCATATTATGCAAGAGAATGCAAGATGGATGCATATGGAAGCCCAAATATGGGTTTATGAACAATACATCAAACACAAACCAAAATCAGAAGCAAACAACATTATAAAAAAATTGAAAATGCACTCAAAGGATCCCTAACCTTATACTAACTTAATGCCCAAAGGAGAGGTCTCAACTCCTAACCAAACTCAAGATATGATTTTCCTAAGTTTTCTAGGGTTTTAGGGTTCCTAAACAAGAAAATTATCAAACAAATTGAAAATGAGAGATCAAATCATGGCCATTTAATCTCACAAACTACATGTTAAACACAATGCAATGCAAAAAGAAACAAGGTCCAACTCTTTAGGGTTAGGCAGAAATGATTTTTTGAAGTTTGGATCAAAATAATGCATAAAAATGACTTTAATTCAATAAAAAATTCTCAAAATGCATCAAGATCAAAAAATAAATTTGGTTTGAAGGTTGGACAATGTTTCTAAATGTCTTAGAACATTTCATGAATTTTTTGGTGATTTTTAAATACCTAAAAGTATTTTTAATAAATTAATTTTCATTAATCAATTAAAAATAAACTTTTAAATATTTAAAAATACTTTTTTAATGCTAAAAATGAAAATAAAAATATTTTTGTGTTTTAAAAATTAATGAAACTCTTGACAAAAAGTTTCATAATTTTTAAATGGTTTTTGCTATTTTTAATAAATTGTATAAAACAAATGAAATAAATATGAAAATAAAATGAAATTAAATGGAAAAGGAAAAAGTCAGCCAATCTAATGGCTGAGATTCAAACCCCAGGATGCGGGAGCTGACCACGCGCGCAAATGAACGGACCGAATTCAAACTCAGCTAATTAATGCTTATGCCCTAATCCCACCGTTAATTACTTTCAGGTGACCGGAACAGTGTTCCGGTCATCTTCTCCGTTCACCTCAAAACCCAATCTCACTCCATACGCATCTAAAATGAATTCTAAAAACACAGGAATAATCCCCACTCACTCACGAATCAAAACCCCCAAACAAAACATATTTATCATTCCAGAAATGGCTGAATCGAAGCAAACAAAATCTAGGGCAAAAAGTTTCAGAGACTGATTAAACTCTCATCTCTCCACCATTTCCAAAACTAAAGACATATTTATGATCAGGGAAGCATGAATAACAACTTAAGAACTTAAAAAATGATTTCTGGAAAAAATGTTCTTGAGCTACCTGAGTTTCGAAGCTTTCAATCCTGCAACTTTCTGCCCTCTTCCTTTGATGCAAACCACCCCCTTTGGTCCCTTGATGATGTCTGGATGCTCAGCAAGAGTTTATGTTGGCTGGTTTGGGAGTTTGAACAGCTTCTGCTCAAGCTCAGGTGAGAATGGTGATTGTGATTCAGGCAGTTTCAGGCAAAGGTGAGTGGTTCTTTGTGGTCAGGATGATGTTTTGAGAAGGTTTGTGAAGTTTGTTCAAGTGTTTGTGGCCTGTGGAATGAGTTTCGAAAGCTTTGGCTTTGAGAGTGGAAAATGGAAGAGTAATGTTCTTGCTGGTTTCAGGCTTAGGTCTTGCTGGTTTTGGTTCAGTGAAGCAAGGTGAGATGATTAGTGGAGTTTGTTTGAGTGTTTATGGCTTGTGGAATCAGATTCGAAGGAAAATGCAAGTTGGAGAGAGTTTGTGAATGTGTGTTGTGGTGAGTTTTCAGGCTGGCTTGTTGTATGAAATGGCTGGCCTTTGATCCACATAAACAAGTCCTATTGGTCAGGTGATGTGACTTGGCCTGCTGTGATAGGTGAGCTAGCTTTTGCAAAAAGTCCACTCTTGTGTAAGAGAAGCATGGGTTGTGTTCTAGGCTAGTACAAGGGTGTGGGCTGGAGCAGCATGGTGAGGGGAAAGGTTAGGGTTGGTTCAGCAGCCAAGGCAACAAGTGGATGGAAGTGTGATGATGGTTTTGCAACTTACTTGCTTTTGCTTTTTCATGAAAATATCTTGCTATGCAAACCATGAACATGTGATCTTTTGGTTCAAATCTGATTTTTAGAACTTGTGTGATGCTTGCACATTGGTTTGATATGAACTAGAAGTCACAAATGCCTTGGTACAAAGTTTTTGCAAGTTTCCCATTTGGTGCATATTTTGAAAATTAATGATTTTAGCCAACTTTGACACACCATAACTTTTGATCCAAAATGAATTAGGTCATGTTCTTGTACTTTTTGAAAAGGGAAAGATCTAATCTACAACTTTCATGACCAAAGTTTTTCCATTTGAAGCATTTTTGGATCAAAAAGTAAGGGTTGAAAAAGTTGCATAAAATGACATTTCATTAAAAGTCAACCATGCCCAAAAAAGTCAACTTTGCAAAAACTTGTAATTCTTGAATTTTGTGAACTTCAACCTTCTTCTATGATCAAATAAAGACCTAATACACTCAAAATGATGAAGATCACCCCTTGGTTGGGTCATTGGGGGCCTCAGATGCCCTGATTTAGCACTGACTTGCCCAGAAAGTCAACTCTTGATCAGATGACTTCCCCATGGAATTGCTTCATGAAAATTGATATGCATACTCCCTATACCATATAGAGACCAATAGAAACAAGAATGACCAAAAAATTTGGAGTTATGGCCTCTGAAACCAAAACCCTAATTTTAGGTCAACTGTGCAGTCAAGCCTGGCTCTGCCTCCACACCAATCCCAGTTCTTGTGATTCTTTGGCATTCTTGACTTTGAGAGGTTATAATATGATGCTTGAACACACATAGACCCCTTTGAAGTGATTGATGACCTTTGGAGTGGCTCAAGAAGCTCTTGGATTGCTCAGATCACAAACCCTAGATGCAGATGACTTAGAACCAATGCAAAGATTCAAAAATGTGATATGAGATGGTATGATTGTGTTTATGCATATGAAATGATCACAAGCCATGGTGTGAATGGGTGAGGGCAAATTTGGGGTGTTTACAGCTGCCCCTATTCAAACATGAGTTAGCTGTGCAGGTTGTAAGCAACAGCTTAACAGGCAAACAAGATAACTTGTGGTTGAATACCAAAGACAGTCCAAAATTTGCACTCACAGAATGAAGAAGAAAAGGGATATAGATTGTAAAGGAAAATAAAGTATATTGTAAAGTGTGGGCGACGGAGGACGACCGTCGAGCAGAGGACGACTGCTGGGTAAAGAGCAATGACGGGGACGGCCGACATGCTGAAAAAAGTGCGGAAAATAAGGCAATGACGGGGACGACCGACATGCTGGGGATAAAAGAATTATGATGGGGACGGCCATCAAGTTTGTAAAGTAAAGTAACTAACGATGGGGACGGCCATCGGGCTAAAAAGAGAAAAGGGACCACGACGGGGACGGCCATCGGGTTAAAGAATAAATGAAATAAACAGATGATGAGGTACGGTCATCAAAGGTGAAGGACGATCACCTAGCAGGGGACGGCTGCTCTGTTAGGTTAAGATGAGGGACGGTCATCTAAGGTGGAGGACGACCACCTGGCAGGGTACGGCTGCCGAAAATATCGCGACATAGGACGAATGCCGGATAGAAGGTCAACGATGGGGACGGCCATCGGACGAGCATGATGGAGGACGACCATCAAGAGGTGGAGGACGACCACCTAGCAGGGGACGGCTGCTCTCGAGGTTCATCATGACATAGGACGAATGTCAGATAACCAAAATCAACAATGGGGACGGCCATTGGATAAAATGATGAAGGACGATCATCAAAAGGTGGAGGACGACCACCTAGCAGGGGACGGCTGCTAAAAATATCAACGATGGGGACGGCCATCGGATGAGCATGATGGAGGACGACCATCAAGAGGTGGAGGACGACCACCTAGCAGGGTACGGCTGCTCTCAGGGTTTGTCATAACACAGGACGAGTGTTAGATAAAAAGAAAATTTGCTTTGGTATCGATCTACTGGGGAATAGTAAACACGGACGAGTGTTTACATCCGAGAAACAAAAGGTATGAGTGTTTAGATGTTTGTGTATAGATTAAAGATGCGGACGAGCATCCTTAAGACTACGATACGGACGAGTATCGGGTAGAAACAAATACTGACACGTGTTCAGAGATGATGATACGGACGAGTATCAACGGGTTAACAAGGAACACAGACGAGTGTTGAATCTGAAGGGACTCTTCTGGGGAATAGTAGACACAGGCGAGTGTCTATATTCAAGAAGACAAAAGTGTTTGACACAGTGTATGGATTAAAGATGCGGACGAGCATCCTTAAGACTATGATACGGACGAGTATCATGTAGAACCAAACTCTTGACGCATGTTCTGAGATGATGGTACGGACGAGTACCAACTGGTTAACAAAGAACACGGATGAGTGTTGACTCTGAGGGGATTTGAGTGGTGTATAGAAGATACGGACGAGTATCTGTATAAGTATGAGTGGTGTATAGATGAGTGTTTAACTGTTGGGGAGAGTGACACGGACGGGTGTCAAAAGGAGAAGAGTGTAATATAAACAAGTATCTGATATACAAAGTATAGATGATGGCGCTGGGGATATGACACGGACGGGTGCCAAAGGATTGTATATATACTGGTGTTTATGAGTGCAAAGAGGACGTCTTTGGCTTTCTGCTGGGGTTGACATAGATGGGTGTCAAGAAGTTTCTGTAATGCAAGTGGTACTGTTTGTAAGGAGTGCTCAGGCGACTTTACTGGGGAATATTGACACGGACGGGTGCCAAAGGGAGTATATGTACTGGTGTTTGTGAATGTGAGGCAACTGATTTTGCTGGGGATCTCCGCTGGGGGACTCTGGGGGAAGTATTCTGTACATTGTGGAAATGTCATTATTCACAAGCATTGATTCAAAACATGGCTTATGATTATGCTATATGCTTGATTTTTTGCCGTAATGCTCCGTGTTAAACGGAATGCTACGCTTTGTGGGTGAATATGATGCGAATGTTATGATTATGCAAAGATACCAATCCGGGATTCGGATCCCGTTGCTGTGAAGATCTTCGGTCGATCTGCTTGAAATGGACATCCCAGCTGGGGATGAGATCACTGGCAGATCTGACGAGATGCTATTTGCTTGGGGAAATGGGTCAGTGAAGGACCTATTCCAATAAATGAGAGACCCAGCTGGGATTTGAAGAAGCTTTCTTCACTCTGTTGTGATTCCTTCATGCGTTGCTCTTCTGGATAGAGGCTGAAACTCTGTGGGGAAAGAGCTCCTTGGCTTTTGTATTCGGCTGAGGAAAGAACGACAACTCGGCTGGGAGCAGTAGCAAGTGGAAGCTCAGCTGGGGGGAGTCCTGAGAGGCAACTCAGCTGGGGAAAGAGCACTTCGGGTGCTAAAATTGAGTGTTGATTTGCCAGCTTGCTGGGATGAAGCTTACACGCCCCAAGTTGCATTCTGGATACCTGCAATCCTGCAAAGATAGGGAAATGCACAAGTAATCCCGAGGTATCCTTGACTGGATTCCGTCATAGGAGTTTAGACACTTCCGAGAGTAAGTATATTTCCTGCAAGCACGTTTTTATTTGAAGATAAACATCTGTATTTTATGCAATCAGTGTTTCTTTTAGACATCAGACATTTTTTGCGAATAAAATGTACAAAACGAGACATGACTGAAAATCTGATTTCATTAATTCATATGCCCTGAAATGGCGAGATACAGTCAAAGAAACAAATCCTCCGAAATGAGGAGATCGTTACAAATTGAGAAACAAAATGCTGGCAATGTTGATGACGCTTTAAGGAGCTTCCTCTTTTGCTATGACTCGTATGACTTTTGACGTTCTTCTCATCCTGCTTTCCGAAGAATGTTGATTCTGATCGAAGCTTGACCCTTCCGAAGCTTACCAAGTTGTAAGCGCTACAGACGAATTCAAAATGCAGTTGTTCGCTTATTCCCTTATTTTGCATGGATCGCCCTTTCGGGTTTTCAATCCATCGGGATACCCATTTTTGCCTGAGCTGTCCAATGTGGCTTTTCAACTCAGCGGGTGTACATTTTTTGTTTATTTTCCCTTATTTTTGCCCGAGCCTTTTATTCTGTTTTTGACTCGCCGGGATGCCCTGTTTTTGCCTGGACTTACATTCTGTTTTTGTGTCCAGCGGGTCATTTTTTTATGCGAAGTATTTTTTAACTGCATCTGAATTCACAGGGGACGGGAAATCTTCACCATCCATGGTGCTGAGCATCAGTGCTCCGCCAGAGAAAACTTTCTTTACTACGAATGGTCCTTCATAATTTGGAGTCCATTTGCCCCTGTGGTCTGTATGAGGAGGGAGGATTCTTTTCAGCACAAGATCTCCTACTTGGTACTCTCGGTGCCTGACTTTCTGATCGAAGGCTTTCTTCATTCTTTTCTGATATAACTGCCCATGACAGATTGCAGCCAATCTTTTCTCTTCAATCAGACTCAGTTGTTCGTATCGGGCCCTGACCCATTCTGCTTCGTTTAGCTTAACATCCATCAATACCCGTAGAGAAGGTAATTCAACTTCAACCGGTAGGACTGCTTCCATACCATACACAAGTTGATACGGTGTTGCCCCAGTGGATGTCCTGATTGACGTGCGGTACCCATGCAAGGCAAACGGTAGCATCTCATGCCAGTCTTTGTAGGTGATTACCATCTTCTGCACAATCTTCTTGATATTTTTATTTGCTGCCTCAACAGCACCATTCATCTTTGGCCTGTAGGGAGAAGAATTGTGATGTTGAATTTTGAAGTCCCGGCATAGTTCAGCCATCATTTTGTTGTTTAAGTTGGAACCATTATCAGTAATGATTCGCTCGGGAACTCCGTATCGACAGATGATATCTCTCTTCAGAAATCTGGCTACCACTTGCCTTGTAACATTTGCATAGGAAGCTGCTTCGACCCACTTGGTGAAATAGTCAATGGCGACCAGGATGAATCGGTGGCCGTTTGAAGCAGTTGGCTCGATCTTACCAATCATATCGATGCCCCACATAGCGAAGGGCCAGGGTGAAGACATTACATTCAAAGGATTGGGAGGCACATGCACCTTATCTGCATAGATCTGACATTTGTGGCATTTTCTGGCATAGGCACAACAGTCGGCATCCATTGTGATCCAGTAATAGCCTGATCTCAACAACTTCTTAGCCATGGCATGCCCTCCCGCATGGGTGCCAAAGGATCCTTTGTGCACTTCATGCATTAGCAGATCTGCTTCTGTCCTGTCAACGCATCTGAGGAGTACCATATCAAAGTTCCTCTTGTACAGGGAACCATCAGTGTTCAGAAAGAAACTACCGGCAAGCCTTCTTAATGTCTTCTTATCATTGGAAGATGCCCCAGGTGGGTATGTTTGATCCTCCAAGAAGCACTTAATGTCATAGAACCAAGGCTTATCATCTTTAACAACATCTGCTGCGAACACATATGCTGGTCTGTCAAGTCTGGACACCGAAATTTGAGGTACAAAGTTGGCGGTCTGAACTTTGATCATGGCCGAAATGGTAGCCAGAGCATCTGCAAACTGATTCTCGTCCCGAGGGATATACTCGAGCTTGACTGTTGTAAAGAAAGTCAATAACCTCCTTGTATAATCCCTGTAAGGTATCAGATGATCCTGGTGGGTGTACCATTTTCCATTGGTCTGATTGATTACCAGAGCTGAATCTCCGAATACGGTCAATGTCTTGATCCTAAGGTCAATGGCTTCCTCAAGACCCATAATGCAAGCTTCGTATTCAGCTTCGTTGTTAGTGCAGTTGAAAGTGAGTTTTGCCGAGAAAGGCATGTGAACTCCTTTGGGTGTAATGAGTACTGCACCAACACCACGACCATTCATATTAACAGCCCCATCAAACATCATAGTCCATTCTTCTTCCGGGTCAGGCCCTTCAGTGGGAATAGGCTCTTCATGATCTTTTGCTTTTATGAACATGATGTCTTCATCAGGGAAGTCAAATCTCATGGGCTGGTAATCATCAATGGGTTGCTCAGCAAGATATTCAGACAATACACTGCCCTTGATGGCTTTCTGAGAGGTGTACTGGATGTCATATTCTGTGAGGATCATTTGCCATCTTGCAACCCGTCCGGTAAGTGCTGGCTTCTCAAATATGTACTTAACTGGGTCCATCTTTGAGATCAATAAAGTAGTGTGGGTCAACATATACTGTCTCAGTCGGCGAGCAGCCTACGCTAAAGCACAACAAGTTTTCTCGAGCAGTGAATAACGCTGTTCACAGTCGGTAAACTTTTTGCTTAGGTAGTATATTGCATACTCTTTTCGACCAGACTCGTCATGCTGGCCCAGCACACACCCCATTGACCCTTCTAATACTGTCAGGTACATAATTAGAGGTCTTCCTTCGACTGGAGGCATAAGGATTGGAGGCTCTTGTAAGTATTCCTTGATCTTGTCAAAAGCCTTCTGGCAGTCTTCGTTCCACCTGACCGTTTGTTCTTTTCTCAACAGCTTGAACAAGGGCTCACAGGTTGCTGTAAGGTGAGATATGAACCTTGAGAGGTAGTTCAATCTACCTAGAAACCCTCGAACTTCCTTTTCTGTCTTTGGTGCAGGCATCTCTTGAATAGCTTTGACTTTATCAGGGTCAACTTCAATCCCTTTTTCACTTACAATGAATCCCAGCAGCTTACCGGATCGCACCCCGAATGTGCATTTGTTGGGGTTTAACTTCAGTTGGTACTTCCTCAGACGCTTGAACAGCTTCAACAGATTTACCAAGTGGTCTTCTTCAGTGAGGGACTTGGCGATCATGTCATCCACATAACATTCTATCTCTTTATGAATCATATCATGGAATAATGTTACCATAGCCCGTTGATACGTCGCACCGGCGTTCTTGAGCCCAAATGGCATTACCTTGTAGCAGAACGTGCCCCAGGGTGTGATGAAGGTTGTCTTCTCCATGTCTTCAGGTGACATTTTGATCTGATTATATCCCGAAAATCCATCCATGAAGGAGAATACCGAGAACTGAGTCGTATTATCTACCAATACATCAATGTGAGGTAATGGGAAATCATCTTTCGGGCTGGCTCTGTTCAGATCCCGGTAGTCAACACACATCCTTACTTTGCCGTCTTTCTTAGGCACAGGTACTATATTAGCAACCCACGGTGGATAGCTAGTCACGGCAAGGAACCCGGCGTCCCACTGTTTTTGTACCTCTTCTTTGATTTTCATTGCCATGTCTGGACGAGTACGGCGCAGTTTCTGTTTAACCGGTGGGCATTCTTCTCTCAAAGGCAGCTTGTGCACAACAATGTCGGTATCCAACCCTGGAATATCTCGATAAGACCAAGCGAACACGTCCACATACTCTTGAAGCAGGTCAATCAGTTGTCTCTTCACTGAGTCTTGCAGGCAGGCCCCGATTTTAACTTCTTTCACGTCTTCATCTGTACCAAGATTGATCGTTTCAACCTCCTCCTGGTGAGGAGTGATAACCTTTTCCTCTTGTCTTAACAACCTGGCTAGCTCTTCAGGAAGCTCATATTCTTCTTCAACCCCTTCATCAGCTTGATTGATTGGATTGTCAAAGTCATACAAAGTCATAGTCGTGCTGTTGTCGGTGCTGTCTGGAAGGCACACTCTGCAAGGGTTCAGTTTGTTCATTTTAGTGATTTGATTTTAATCTTGTTTAGAAAAGTGAAATGAAGTTGTCATTTTGAAAACATTGCCATTTATTTTTTGTACAAAAAGAAAAATGGAAAAACAGTGAGCGAAAAAGAAAAAGACTCGTTTGCAAAAAGATGTCTGATATTTCATTGATTAATCTTGTTGCACAAAAAGTACAGATGGCCCGGTTACAAAATGAGTCTTGTCATCTTGGGCAAGATGCAAGACTTGATGCATGCTATAAAAATACAGGAAATAATAATTACTCTGCATGAGTAACTCTTATAATTTCCTGGGAAGACCAGTTTGGGATACTGCTTCCCGGGATCTTTGGACGGATCCAACTCTCCAGGTTGCGGTCGCTTTCATCCTCGTCTTCCAAATTGTTGACAGCATCAGGGGTGAGCATCCCCCCACTAACAAAGTTGGGCTCCTTGGCAGCCTCTGCTTGATCTTGTTGAGTTGGTTTGTAACCCAACCCAAATTTATCTTCTTTCTTCTCCATAGGCAACAGTTTGCCCCAGCCTTGGGCAGTTCCTTCTTCAACGACCTTCCGGGCTTGTTGGTAAGATGTCATTGAAGTTCTAGGTACAGCAGATGTTTCATTTATGTTCAAGGCTTCGAAACCTTGGCTCATCGTTTCATGGATCTCCCCATCCATCTCAATGTATTTATAGGTAGCCAGGTGGCTGACAAAAATATCCTCCTCTCCACAGATAGTAACGACTTGACCCTCCCACTCGAATTTTAACTTCTGGTGAAGGGTTGAGGTCACGGCGCCAGCGGCGTGAATCCATGGCCTACCCAATAGACAGCTGTAGGCAGGCTGTATATCCATCACGTAGAAGGTCGTTTTGAAAGTTTGTGGGCCAATCGTTATGGGCAACTCAATCTCTCCCAGAACCGATCTCTTAGAACCGTCAAAGGCTCTTACCACCAGGTTGCTGGGTCGCAGTGCCAATCCGTCATACTCTAGCTTCACAAGGGCTTTCTTAGGTAGGACATTGAGGGATGACCCCGTGTCTACCAGCACATGGGAAAGGACTGCACCTTTACATTCCATGGTTATGTGCAAAGCCTTGTTATGGTTGCGGCCTTCCGTAGTCAAATCAGTGTTGGTGAACCCTAGTCCATGACTAGCATTAACATTTCCAACCACAGCCTCCAACTGATTGACGGTGATCTCTTCAGGCACATAAGCAGCGTGCAAGACTTTGAGTAGTGCATTCCGATGAGCTTCGGAGCACATAAGTAATGATAGAATAGAGATCTTGGAAGGCGTCTGGTGAAGCTGATCCACTATTTTGTAATCACTTTTCTTGATGATTCTCATGAACTCATCAACCTCTTGATCAAAGGGTGTCTTCAAAGCTTCTTTAACAGTCTGCTCTTCCTGCACCAAGCCTTTCCCTTTTGCCTTGGCAGCAGCTTCTGCTTCGGCAGTGGGTCTTTGAATTTGTGGAGCAAAGAGACGTCCGCTTCGAGTGAAGCCTCCGCCTCCTCCCACATTGTCTATTTGTGGTGCAGGGGTTGATGGTTCAAAAGTGATTTTTTGTCCCTCGCAGTATAAATCAGAGCCGTAATGCCAGGGGATAGCATTACTGCTTTCATAAGGTACTGGTCCAGGCACCGTGATAGTGACTGGACTGATTGCAGCTGCGGAAGGAGTTGTGATAGTCTGTGGATCGTAGTATATCGTAACTGGTGCTCTGATGGGAGTAGCACTTTGTGAATTATAGGCAGAATCATTTTCTGGATCATAATAAATCGTAACTGTGGAGACTTCTTCATTGTTTGTTGCTGATGTTGTAGGAGATATTGTCGGAAGGACGGATGTTGTTGTTGTAGGAGATTCAAAATGATGTGGTGCTGAAGTTGTAGCAGGAATATTTGTTGATATCTGGTCAGTTGAGATGACAGATGAAGCATTTGTTGATGAAGCTGAAGAATTGTCGGGAACAATGGTTGTTGCAGTTGTAGGAGACTCTGGAATTGTTGATGAGATTGCTGGATTTGTTGGAAATGATGTGGTGATTTGAAGCTGGCCACTCTGAATGA
The DNA here is from genome assembly GCA_963966055.1 of Lathyrus aphaca. NCBI lineage: Eukaryota > Viridiplantae > Streptophyta > Magnoliopsida > Fabales > Fabaceae > Lathyrus > Lathyrus aphaca. The sequence continues at coordinate 532,936,183 of OZ014523.1, read as the reverse complement.
GACCATCTATGCCATCCCTCAAGTTATCACACCCATTCACTGAAATATTGCAGTAAGCACACCCTAACTCACATCCTGGGGACATTTGACATTCGAGGAGCTGAGCCTTAATCTCTACCAACGGTGTCCGAATCTGACCCACACTGGTTATTAAATAAGACGGCTTGTCTTTTTCAATAGTGTTGATTCTGGGACCTCCGTGGTGTGGCATAGGGTTTTTGTTGACATTCGGTGGCGGTGCGAAATTCAGGGCCTTAGAGTCTACCAGGTCTTGTACCTTCATGTGCAAGGCTCTGCACTTTTCTGTACTGTGGCCAGGTGCATTTGAATGAAAAGCACATCTGGCGTTGGAGTCATAATTCCTGGGTAGACTATTAGGATCCGGAGGTGCCAACGTCCTTAGCTCAACTAGGTTGAGTTTCAGGAGTTGTGGCAGTAGTGTTGCATAGGGCATTGGGATCGGATCGATCACCCTATTGGCTTGAGAAGGCCTCTGTTGGAATGGCCTTTGCTGATTGTTGTTGTTGGCGTTGTTGTAGTTTCTCGGAGGATACTGAGCTTGTTGATGGTACTGAGGTTGTTGCTGATAATTTTGTTGCGGAGGTTGATAAGCTGGTTGAGGATGAGCTGGAGCGGGAATGGTGACTGCTGCCACAGACCTGTGAACATACTGGGGTCTGCCCCTGTTGGTGTGGATGGCATTGGTCTCGCCAGTTCTTCTTGGGCCTGCAAAAGGCTTCCTTGTATTGCTGGACGAGCTGGCACCATTGTCAGTAATCTTGCCCATCTTCAACAGGCTCTCAATTCTCTCTCCAGCTATGACAACATCTGCAAAGCTAGTGGAAGAGAAAGCAGCCAGCCTGTCAATATATGTTCCCTGGAGGGTGTTCATAAACATATCTGCCATTTCCCTCTCTGACATAGGTGGCTGAACAGCAGCAGCCAATTGCCTCCATCTCTGGGCATATTCTCGGAAACTCTCTCTTGACGACTGTGACATTCCCATTAGGAGGGTCCTGTTGGGTGCCATATCTAAGTTGTACTGATACTGTCTGATAAAGGCCTCTGCCAGGTCCTTCCAACACCTGATAGTTGCTCTCGTCAGATGAGAGTACCATTCTCTCGAAGCTCCCGTCAAGCTATCCTCAAAATAGAACATCCAGAGCTTCTCGTCCATGGTATAGGCCTTCAACCTCCCCAGAAATGATTGTAAATGGGTCCGGGGGCATGAAGTCCCGTTGTACTTTTCGAAGCAAGGAGGCTTAAACTTATGGGGAATCCTGACCCCGTCTACCAAGCCCATGTCCATGACATCGAAACCCAAAGAGTTTTGAGACTCTAAGGATCTCAATTTCTCAGCTATCTCATCCAGCCTTCTATCATAAGCTTCCTCCCCAACACCCATTACTGTGAATTGATCCTCCTGGGGGTCTTCTTGCAGTATCCTGGCTGCAGTGGCAGTCCCTTGAACATTTGCAGGGATGTTGACCTCAGGATGGAGGTGTGGTCCAAAGACTGGGGGATTGACATGAGGTTGGACCCTCTCATTATTGCTTGTGCCAGCAGTCCCTACATGTGGATCTTCGTGACTTTGCCTTTCCACCATGGCTCTCAATCTTTCTTGGCTCTGAGCCATGTTGTTCATCACTTCCATAAACTGAGTCATCTGGGTTCTCATTTCCAATCTTTCGTTTGCCATTTGATTTCTGACCTCTGCAAGGTCCTGCTGTACCTGATCCATTTGTATGCCCGGAAGGTTGTTACGGGTTGGATATCGGTGCGGACGGTTGAGGGGAAATACCCGGCGCTGAGCAATAGTTCCTGAACATCACAACAGAGTTAGCAACAATAAAACAAAAACCTACAAAACAAACAAAGGGTTAGCATGCAATGCAGTATGCTTATTTGTTTTCAAGGTATCCGGCTTGGCATTCAGTTTTGACCCTTCCAGACCCTTGAAGATGCTGTTGATGTTGCTTTTTGAAGTGGAACAAACTAATACATATATTACAAAAGGCAAATGGTACATAGTTTGTTTACAAATACAAGCCCTCTGAGGGGTCAAAATACATTACAAGGAAATAAAAGTAGATGGAATGAAAGCAACAACAAGCAAATGGTCAAACACCAAGACCAAACTCATCCTCCCGAGCTTCCTTAAGAAATGCTTCGGTCACAGGATCAGCTGGACGCTCCGTGAGATTCCTGATGAGGAGATTCCGGGTAGTAACAGCTGCAGTTAGCTTCTTGTGTTGACTTTGGTCCTTAGACCTCTTCACTCCAGCTTTGATCTTCAGCTCTGATATCTCCCTCTGGGCTGCTGCCAGGGCTTCCTGCTGCTCTTTCGCACTAGCTTCCAGTTGCTCTATCTTGTCTTGGACCCTCTTATCCTCCAGAGTACGAGCTTCGGTGATCCTGACCCACCTAGCTTGACTCTCCTTCAGATACAAGTTTGTCCTGGCTTTCTGGAACTGGGCTTCCTTGCAAGCATTCTTCAGAATTTGTTCTCCAGCCCTAGACTTCTTAATGTAATCCTCAGACTTCTCAATTTTAGCCAGATGCTCTACTCTCAGCTTCTCTAACCTCTTAATGTCCATCCTACCATCACTCCTCTCCCGGAGGGTCTTCTGCAAAGCCTGAGTTAACTTCTCATTTCTCTCTTTCAAACCCTCAAACTCCTCCAAACTGACAGTGGCAGGGGGTGGTGCTGATGATGATCCAGGCATATCCTCCATGGTAAAAGGCATTCCAGTGAATTGAGCCCTGGCATGGGACCACTCATGGTATTGTGCTGATGCTACATTGTTGCACTTCCCCAGAATGGTTACTCCTTTAGTTTGAACGTTGTCCCAGGCCCAGGCTGCCTGCCTAACAATAGCCAAATTAAGCTTGTTCTCACAATAAAGAGTCTCAACCAAGTCCTGTGCCTTAGGAGTGTGGACCAGTGCATAGCCCAGTTGCCTTCTGAACAGCAGAGGATTGTAATTAATGCTACCCTTAACTCCTATCAGGGGTACATTAGGGAGATGCCCACAACTGGTGATATATCCCTGCCCTTTGTGCTTTGAGTGCACCATCTGATATCAGCTGAAGTTAGAGTAGTGAGTCTTCTAGCCCAGTTTCTCTGCTGATGAGGATTCAAAAATGCATTTGTCCTGGGCAAATGCTTGAGAAGCCAAGTATGGAACAAAGGAGCACAACACCTCACTAATCTTCCCCTCTGTTTTTCATTCCTTTGGTGCACTGAATAGTAGAGATCCCCCAATAAAGTAGGCACTGGGTTCCTCAGGATGAAAAGATGGATTGCATTCTTGCTAATGAATCGAGGCTCATCTGCAAATAATATGATCCCATATATGCTCAGGGCCAATAAAGCACAGACTGCTTTCCACTCTCCCAAGGAAGCTTTCAGGGTAGCTTGAGAGATCAAGAAATCCAGATGCAGGCCAGGGATTCCAGCCTTAGAAGTCATATGCTGTCCAATCAGAACTGATTCCAGATGCAAAGCCTTTGCCACTTCTTCATTACCAGGAAAGACCATCTCAGGGTTGAAAGGGATTCCACCCCCGATAGGTATACCAACCAATGATGAGTATTCTTCCAATAAGGGTCCCAGCTGAAAGTCCTGAAAAGTGAAACACCTCAGTGGGGGATCATAAAACTGAAGGCAGGTGTGAATCAGGCTTCTCTGTGAAGGGTCCAAATCCATAACCACATCAAGTATATCTCCATAGTGTTCCCTGAACAGTGGTACATGGTCTGGAGTGATCAGGGTTTGAATCCTCCTGATGTCAGCTAGCTCTGGTTGGAAGAAGTGGTAGGTTATGTTACTCTTTTTAGGTGCCATGATGCTGAGGAGATAGGTGCTGATGATAACACTGAAGAATGAGCCACTGATTGGCTGGTGCAGGTGACTGGAGTAGATAGCTGACAGCTGAAGCAGATGCTGATGCAGATAGGTCAATACTGAAGATAGGGTCAAAACCAAACCAAAAATGAAGATGGATACCCTGAAACACAAATAAGCAAATGTCAATATGATGCAATGATTATGTATGCAAATGACATGCAAGGGTTTGTGACTGAGCTGGATCTGATCAAATGCCCTGGTATAGGTCTAAGTATGTTCAAGAAATCCAGATGGAGGTCTATAAATCCAGTAACCAAGGTGGGGGACTCAAATAAAGAGTCACATGTCCAGGGTTTAGAATCACATGAACTGTTCCAACATGGAGTATTCTTAATCAAATCAAAGTAACAGGGTATATTGAGGCCAAGGGTACCTGCAAACCTGTAAACAGCCCAACCCCCTCACAGGTGGTGTTCTAAAACAAGGATCCTCAGACTTGGATCAGTTATGAGAAGTGTAAACACTTCTAACCCGGAGGTACAGTGTTTACAATAACCATAAGAGATCCTCCTCTAATTCACCTCAGTTTCTGAAGGTCAATACTAAAAGGTCATCTAGACTTAGCAGGCTTCCCAGATAGCCCTAGCATTGCAGGAAATCTGCAACACAGAGTTCTCAAGAAGAAACCCATATCTGAACCGTGCTTCATATTCCCGCACCAGACCGAGATGGAATGGGAAAGAATATGAACCACTCTAGCCTAGGTGTCACTCAGATCCCAGGTATAGGATCTTAACTCTCAGTAGAACACCCACCCACCAAAGCAAACAAACAGATCCAGCCAGACAGCACAGTATGACAGTATGATATAATGCAAAGCTATAAAGAAAGCAGTAAAGCAACTGTACATAAGGCAAAAATAAATACAAATACACAAACACAAACAACACATAACACCCCAGTAAACACAAATCAATCAAGCGCTAGGAGGAACCCACAAAAAGAACCAGAAGCCCTGGTTGCAGTATAAGGGTCCCCAGCAGAGTCGCCAAGCTGTCGCTCCCGATAGATGGGAAAGGCCCAAATAAAGGTACAGACGCGAACGGTCGGCGAGAGGACAGTGAGGACACACAGCCGTGAACTCACTGGAGATGAAAAGAGTCGCCAGCTAGGCATTTTTATCCTTAAGGAAAAGGTAATGCTGCATAAACCTAAGAAAAGATATGGATAAGACGGTTGCGAACCAGAGAGACTGAGAAAGGGGGTTGGTTACAACCTGGGAAGGTATTAGCACCCAGATTGTCCGCCGTACTCGACGGGATCCACGCTTAAAAGATTTGTGTTTTAAAGGGGTAGTGTCAGTGCAATTTGTGTATAAGGAGGTTGGGAGAAAATGTACAGGTGTCAGTGTAAAAGAAGTGTAAAGTGTAATATATACAGTGTCAGTGTAAGAACAAGAGTGAAATGCTCAGGAGTATGAGGCTTAAAGGATAGCTGGAAAGAGGGGGAATATACAGAGACTTTTGTTCGATAACTGTTAAGTTATGCCTACGTATCCTCTCGTGCAATGAGGAAGTCAGAACACCGTAGTTCGACCCAAAGAGACTGAAAGATGAATTGACTTGTGAACTGCTTACTTGCCTATGCTCAAGTGTATGATCTGTCTGGCACAGATGCAAACTGTCTTGCATTAGACGGAAGAAGCAAGTTCTCGCTTATGAGTGAATGTGATGAGAAAAGAATCCCGGAGGAGACGATTATTGTTTGTTTTTTGTATTTTCAGTCTTTTATTGCTTTTGAATTTGTCATAAGTTAATGAGCTTAAGCCTAAACCAATGGGTTAGTAAACTCATCACATCTTCCCTCTGATTAGGGGTAATGAGAATACCTTAAGTGTGAAGTCAGATTCTCACACTTAATCACCTTTGGTATAGGATTAAGGTCATTAACCTACTTGTGATTATTTAGATGTTTTTGGTGTTTTTGTTTAGTGTTAAGTAATGAGGTTAAGCCATAATCAGGGATTTAACAGACTCATTACACCATCCTAATAGAAGGATAATAGATGAGAATGTTTAAGCTGAGGAAAGCTCCTCAACTTAATCCATGATTAGGGATTAAACTCATGACAAAACAAGCCTTTATTAGATGGATTTTACTTAATGATATGATGATGAAGTGTTTTTTAGGGTTTGTAAGACAACTTGAGGGGGACTTGTCCATTAACACTAGGGTTAGTCCTTCTTAACCAATTAAGGAAGAATTAGAACCCTAATGCAAGGCCCAAGTTACAAGTGTGATGTCTTGATTATTATTAAGTGGATTGATTAAAGGATTTAAACACATTAAGGGTTTAACACTTAGGATTAAAGTTATACACTCCATCCTAATAGAAGGATGCAGGCATAAGCTTAATCACAAAGCCTTAAAGCCTTTAGGGTTTAGTCCCTGATTATGAGATGAGAAGAGATGACTCAAAAGAGACACAAAGGTGAAAACTAAGAGGGGAGACTAATCAAAACCCTAATCATTGTCATGCTTGGTTGTTCCTAAGGTTTGTGAGGTCTTAGAAAGAAATCTTCAATGGAATCACCAGGAAGCAGATGAAAGGATCAAGAGAAGCAAAGCAACTTGCTTCATTTAAGAAGTCAAGTCACTTGAAGAAAGAAAGTAAGAAGAAGAAGAATGAGCAAGCTCAATCTCAAACACATATCAAAATGCAGCAAGGATGCAAGAGAGAGATGAGAAGAAAGTATGAGAAGTGAAGGCAAATTCACTTCTCAAAATCACTTACCACCTGAAAGGTTAGAAAAGAAATGCAATGCAATGCAAAATGGGATGGAATGACATGATGCAAACCAAAACCAGAAGCATATATGTGATGTTAATGATGCTATGAGATGCTACAAACCAGAAACAAAACATGTGGATGATCATACAAGCTTATGAATGCAAATGGAGCAAGTTAAGAACCAAGAACATACATGAAAAGTTATGAGATGCATATGGCATACAACATGACAAATGCAAGATGCAATGATCAAACATGCTTTCAATATGTCTTATGATGTTCAATGAATCAAATGGAGGCATGGAATGGCATGGCAAGTCATATTATGCAAGAGAATGCAAGATGGATGCATATGGAAGCCCAAATATGGGTTTATGAACAATACATCAAACACAAACCAAAATCAGAAGCAAACAACATTATAAAAAAATTGAAAATGCACTCAAAGGATCCCTAACCCTATACTAACTTAATGCCCAAAGGAGAGGTCTCAACTCCTAACCAAACTCAAGATATGATTTTCCTAAGTTTTCTAGGGTTTTAGGGTTCCTAAACAAGAAAATTATCAAAAAAATTGAAAATGAGAGATCAAATCATGGCCATTTAATCTCACAAACTACATGTTAAACACAATGCAATGCAAAAAGAAACAAGGTCCAACTCTTTAGGGTTAGGCAGAAATGATTTTTTGAAGTTTGGATCAAAATAATGCATAAAAATGACTTTAATTCAATGAAAAATTCTCAAAATGCATCAAGATCAAAAAATAAATTTGGTTTGAAGGTTGGACAATGTTTCTAAATGTCTTAGAACATTTCATGAATTTTTTGGTGATTTTTAAATACCTAAAAGTATTTTTAATAAATTAATTTTCATTAATCAATTAAAAATAAACTTTTAAATATTTAAAAATACTTTTTTAATGCTAAAAATGAAAATAAAAATATTTTTGTGTTTTAAAAATTAATGAAACTCTTGACAAAAAGTTTCATAATTTTTAAATGGTTTTTGCTATTTTTAATAAATTGTATAAAACAAATGAAATAAATATGAAAATAAAATGAAATTAAATGGAAAAGGAAAAAGTCAGCCAATCTAATGGCTGAGATTCAAACCCCAGGACGCGGGAGCTGACCACGCGCGCAAATGAACGGACCGAATTCAAACTCAGCTAATTAATGCTTATGCCCTAATCCCACCGTTAATTACTTTCAGGTGACCGGAACAGTGTTCCGGTCATCTTCTCCGTTCACCTCAAAACCCAATCTCACTCCATACGCATCTAAAATGAATTCTAAAAACACAGGAATGGTCCCCACTCACTCACGAATCAAAACCCCCAAACAAAACATATTTATCATTCCAGAAATGGCTGAATCAAAGCAAACAAAATCTAGGGCAAAAAGTTTCAGAGACTGATTAAACTCTCATCTCTCCACCATTTCCAAAACTAAAGACATATTTATGATCAGGGAAGCATGAATAACAACTTAAGAACTTAAAAAATGATTTCTAGAAAAAATGTTCTTGAGCTACCTGAGTTTCGAAGCTTTCAATCCTGCAACTTTCTGCCCTCTTCCTTTGATGCAAACCACCCCCTTTGGTCCCTTGATGATGTCTGGATGCTCAGCAAGAGTTTATGTTGGCTGGTTTGGGAGTTTGAACAGCTTCTGCTCAAGCTCAGGTGAGAATGGTGATCGTGATTCAGGCAGTTTCAGGCAAAGGTGAGTGGTTCTTTGTGGTCAGGATGATGTTTTGAGAAGGTTTGTGAAGTTTGTTCAAGTGTTTGTGGCCTGTGGAATGAGTTTCGAAAGCTTTGGCTTTGAGAGTGGAAAATGGAAGAGTAATGTTCTTGCTGGTTTCAGGCTTAGGTCTTGCTGGTTTTGGTTCAGTGAAGCAAGGTGAGATGATTAGTGGAGTTTGTTTGAGTGTTTATGGCTTGTGGAATCAGATTCGAAGGAAAATGCAAGTTGGAGAGAGTTTGTGAATGTGTGTTGTGGTGAGTTTTCAGGCTGGCTTGTTGTATGAAATGGCTGGCCTTTGATCCACATAAACAAGTCCTATTGGTCAGGTGATGTGACTTGGCCTGCTGTGATAGGTGAGCTAGCTTTTGCAAAAAGTCCACTCTTGTGTAAGAGAAGCATGGGTTGTGTTCTAGGCTAGTACAAGGGTGTGGGCTGGCGCAGCATGGTGAGGGGAAAGGTTAGGGTTGGTTCAGCAGCCAAGGCAACAAGTGGATGGAAGTGTGATGATGGTTTTGCAACTTACTTGCTTTTGCTTTTTCATGAAAATATCTTGCTATGCAAACCATGAACATGTGATCTTTTGGTTCAAATCTGATTTTTAGAACTTGTGTGATGCTTGCACATTGGTTTGATATGAACTAGAAGTCACAAATGCCTTGGTACAAAGTTTTTGCAAGTTTCCCATTTGGTGCATATTTTGAAAATTAATGATTTTAGCCAACTTTGACACACCATAACTTTTGATCCAAAATGAATTAGGTCATGTTCTTGTACTTTTTGAAAAGGGAAAGATCTAATCTACAACTTTCATGACCAAAGTTTTTCCATTTGAAGCATTTTTGGATCAAAAAGTAAGGGTTGAAAAAGTTGCATAAAATGACATTTCATTAAAAGTCAACCATGCCCAAAAAAGTCAACTTTGCAAAAACTTGTAATTCTTGAATTTTGTGAACTTCAACCTTCTTCTATGATCAAATAAAGACCTAATACACTCAAAATGATGAAGATCACCCCTTGGTTGGGTCATTGGGGGGCTCAGATGCCCTGATTTAGCACTGACTTGCACAGAAAGTCAACTCTTGATCAGATGACTTCCCCATGGAATTTCTTCATGAAAATTGATATGCATACTCCCTATACCATATAGATACCAATAGAAACAAGAATGACCAAAAAATTTGGAGTTATGGCCTCTGAAACCAAAACCCTAATTTTAGGTCAACTGTGTAGTCAAGCCTAGCTCTGCCTCCACACCAATCCCAGTTCTTGTGATTCTTTGGCATTATTGACTTTGAGAGGTTATAATATGATGCTTGAACACACATAGACCCCTTTGAAGTGATTGATGACCTTTGGAGTGGCTCAAGAAGCTCTTGGATTGCTCAGATCACAAACCCTAGATGCAGATGACTTAGAACCAATGCAAAGATTCAAAAATGTGATATGAGATGGTATGATTGTGTTTATGCATATGAAATGATCACAAGCCATGGTGTGAATGGGTGAGGGCAAATTTGGGGTGTTTACAACCTCTATAATTTAGATCATTTGATTGAAATACCTTCTAAATAAAAATAATTGAAATTGTAAAAGTAAAACATATTATTTTGAAAATTTCAAAACATATAGTGAGATTTCAGATTTTTTAGGAGATTATTGAATATTTACACGTAAGCATATCATTTTGTTGTTGCATATCTACATTGATACGAGGTATATATCCTTATTTGTTGATCTTGAATTTCATAGTTAGGCCTCAAGTTGTGTTGATGTGACGCTTCTCTATCATATCCCTAGAGATGCGACTACCTTTGAGACGAGGCAATTTGTCGGTTAATAAATATTTACTATGTTTTTTTTATGAACTTGTTATGTTTATTTTGTATGTTAAATTTGTTGTGTAAAAATTATATGTTTTATGGGTATATAAACATGTCCCTTCCATTTGTATAGGCGTGATCATGTTCATATCATAGATGGCTCACCACATGCCATAAGATGAGGCTGAAAGAATTCTAATTCAGAAGATGTGAAAAATAAAGTATTGATGATGCGATCGTAAATGATGTCAAGACACCATACACAAGCCTTATAGTGCATCAAGAGTTCAATGATATCACATTATTTTTTTGTTATCTGCGATGGGAGAGTACTTTTACCTATTTACCTGAGAAGTGTCTCTACCAGTTTGGATATGTTTAGGGAAATATCTATATCAGTCCCTATTGTACCATATAGAGTTGATATATGATTTTATGCTAACATGGTGAGCAGTATCACTGCAATTGGAGAAAATGAAGTGGTCGTGTCTTTTCCTATACAATATCTGAATGGTTATTTAGAGTTGTACTATAGAGTATCAAAGCCTTACATCATCTCTCATGCCTCAATCAAGCCTACATATGTTGTTAGACCTTTTTATGTTGAAGGACATCCAAATGACATATTTTGAGTCTCCAATGAGCGAACTAAACCCTATAAAATAATATTACATAAATATTTAATAAATAAATTGATTAATATATTTGCGTAATAAAATTAAAATCATGTAAAGAAATGTATCTATTTATAGTCGTATTCCCTAAGTGAGTGACTTGGTTAGTCCATGTAGCAACAAATTTCTACTTATAGGATGACAACCATATCTAGTTAACATAATCAACAAAGGAAGGGAGATAAATTCACACTAGCTTAAAAATGTTGCAAGTGTTGCTCATACTCAAACACCAAATTTGAATACCTGACCTTATTCTATAGTTTTATCACATGCTCTTAACTATTAACCTCGACAAAATCCTTGTACTTTCCACCAACATTTTTTGTAACATGGAATACATATACAAGGTGGACGGAGGATAGGATAACAATTTCATTGACTTCATCAAAGCAAGTTCCCGGTCAGTCACCATGACCTTGGGAAACAACTTCTTATATGTGAATAACTCTTTATGTTTCTCCATTGCCCATGTGAAATTTCCCCCTCTTTCATGTTCCAAGTAAGCAAACATAACAAAGAATATCAACTTAATTGATGTAACACCAATAATCTCAAGTAGTGAGAGTTGGTACCTATTGAATTTTTATGTGAAGTCAAAGATAAAAACCGAATGAAATATATTCAATAACTTCACTAAATCAAGATGTGTCCAAAACATATCACCCACACAATTCGAGTTCACCCTGTTTTTGGTCCAACATATATACTTCTCTTTATGAATTAAGCTCAACAAATGTTGCATTTCCGTCAATAGACCTCTAATAATTTAGCGATATACTTTTCTTGCCTTATACAATTGCCTAACATTTTTCAGGTTATCAACTCTTATATCTTTCAATGCACCCACTATGTACAACAAAGCCACATTGCACTTTGTTATATCGTTCATAAAGTATCTTTCTTCAAGTTTTAAACGACCTAGTATGTCATGACCGTCTAAATCATCAATTAGACAATGGTTATGAATACCACATCTAACCTTTATGTCCCAACTAGGACCACTTGGCACAAATCTCAACTGAAAGGGGCACCCAACCCTTTTACTACTAGTAGCTTCCAACTTCTTTTGTTCTTGTAATTTCCCCCCGCGCACAATTAAGAATCAGGTCCTTCCTGCCTCTTAGCCCATTAGTTTTGTCAAAACTGATGGTAACCACATTAATATTGTACTGTCTCCCAATATATTGTATCCATGCTAATATTTTTGTCTGAAAGGGAAATATTTGTCAATTATAACAAAATAAACTACTCGTAGATTCGATAAGTCGATTAACAAATTTAACCTTCCGATAAAAGTTATAGGTAAAACATACCAAATCAGTGGCGAAGAATTGTGTAAAAAAGTTTGGTCCACCATCCATCATTGATTGGTTCATGGTAATCAATTTACCAACAAATACAAGGGCACCCGACTTTTTTTTTGTTGAGAGAGGGGGTTAAAAAATCCAATATACTGAATTTTTAAATTTTTTGATAGTTGAGAATTTTGCACTGAATTTATTTGATTATTTAATATAAATGAATATCATTTTTGATTGCCAAAAAATATTTGGTAGATCCCTAAATTTTACCTTTTAAAATTTTTGTGGTTACCAAATTTTCATGTTTAAGTAACAGATATTTAATTTTTACATGATCTTTAGATTAATTATTTTTTTAAAAATATAAAAAATATAAATATAAATTATGGAAGAGACGTTATTGCATTTAAAATTTATAGGAGTGTTAGGTTTAATTTAAGAGGGGTGTTTTGGGTTTGCCAGGTTGAATACCCTTCTCTATTGGGTTTTAATTCTTTAGCAAAACCCATTGGATATTGGCCCCATATAAATGAAGGAGCATTTCTTATTGCACCCTATATATTTCTTATTACTACTTGTTTAAATTTTAATGTTTGATATCATCTATTTTTTTTCTTCTTATATTGCAAGCATCTAACTGCAATTGATTAATTTCGTTAGTTTCTAGAACATGCCTTACAATATATATATATATATATATATATATATATATATATATATATTTTTTTTTTTTTTTTTATTTATCAAATTGAATAAACATTGGCGCAAAATCTTATTTAAGAGTGACAAAAAAATAAAATTTCTAATTTTTTAATAGAGAAAGCATAATCCACAATATCGATATCATAGTTAAATTAATTATCTGATTCTCATGAGAATCAAATCAATAATTGAATTAAAAAACAACATTGATGATTACAAAATTTTATACCATAATTTAATGAAAGGGAGTAGTACTTTATACGGTTGAAAAATCGTATCGTATCGTATCTACGTCTCCTTGACTCCAAGAAACACACAACAATTGAATCTTTACGTGTCAGAAGAAAAACATATGATTTATACGTGCTCGCAGGTAACAGTGAAAATCATATGATTTTCAAGCTGTGTCTTGTTGTGGTGGTAATAAAGTTAAAAAAAAGAAAGAAAGACTGAAGCAAGTCAACGAGGTGGATTTGATGACAGTAGGTAGATAGATTCGCAGGAAACTTTCAATGGGATCAGCCATATGGCCCATAAGATCTGGTGCCGACATCGCATAAATATTTTGAAAGTTTATGTAAAAAGTTGCGATTATTTCTATTTCTATATTGCTACTATTTTTAAATGGTGTTTTATTCGTAAATAAATTGAGGGTAATGGAAAAAAAACTTGCTTTCTCGTGTCTCATGAATCATCAAATCCCAACCTTAACACATGGGCTGACTTAAGAATCGAAAAACATTATCTTTTATCAATATAGCAGACATAATAACAGTAAAGATATGACAAAAGGGAACAATTATTGTTTCATAAGATTCTCTGGTTTGTTGGTTGGTTGGTTTCTAAAATTGTAAAAATTACACCATGGTTGAAAAATGGCTATATTCCTATATACAGCAAGTACACATGAACCTAAACTCCCCTGCCTAGCTACCCCTACCACTCTTTTAATATTCGCATTTGTTTATCTCAATCAGAGAAAAATTTACGAATATGTTCTTTTTTGTTTTATTACTTTCTTAAAGAAAATATCGTATATTGCTGCCAAATGTATTGCTGATATTTATTATTACCAATATTGTAATTCATAAAATAAGTAATTTGAGGTAAATACAATGAACTTTGGTGATTTATCTCCTACATGTATTGAGATAGGAAAGATAACACAATGAAGATTGAATAGGGATAGTAAGGCATAAAAATATAGATAAGTTATGCAACTATCTAGAAGTAATATATTTTCTAGCTTGATAACATGTGGCTCACGTTATTACTTGATTCAGAATACTTTATTAAAGTTAATTCAAGTTTAGGATGTTAGTTGGTTCAAACTTAAATTGATGCATATGAGAAAGAAGAGAAAACGCATCTGATTGTTTTACAAGATTGATTTAGGGTGAAGTAGAGATAACAATTATGTCATATTTACTTAGAATGTACCGTACAAAGAGACTCAACTAAGAGGTTTCTAAAGCAATATGGTTGGGGAGAAAAACACAATCAAGACATCTTAGAATATTTGGCTCAATGATTCAAACATGTACTGAATGAAACAAGAAAGTGTAAAGTCTAGAGCATGTTTGAAATTTTACTAATTTGCATCATCCAGATTATGTGTCACCCGTGAGACGTCTAACTTGAATGCTAGATGGGTAGTGCAGAAATGATTTTTTATATCGGACGAAAATGACTTTTTACATCGGTTCTGAGTCCGATGTAAAAGCAGGCGATGTAATAAATCAAAAAAATTTTACATCGATTTTATGACTGATGTAAAAAATATGCTAACCACATCGATTAATTTTTAAGTCTGATGTGAAAAAATATAATTTTAATTTTTTTATGTAAAAGGTAGTTTTTACATCGGTTGTATCAAAAAACCGATGTAAAAGGTGAGGTTATTAACTCGGTTCTTTCTTAAAACCGATGTAAAAGGTGTGCAAAAAATTATAAAAAGTGCCAGGTCGAGCTTTTTACATCGGTTGAGTTTTAGCCCAATGTAAAAAGTAAACCTCATACACATATATAAACATTTTACATCGGTTTCTTCATTCGCCCGATGTAAAAAGTGATGCTTTTACATCGGTTTTTTCTTTGACAGATGTAAATAGTATTGTAGTAATTATATATAATATGACTATTTTTTAGCAATTCCCTGTAATTTTTTTGGTACCTAATTTTTCCAACATCACACAGATCATAATTATGTCTCTATTTTCCATAGTTTTCCAACATCACATAGACCACATTTAGGTCGCTATTTTCATATATTTCTCACCAATCTAATTTCATTGCACCAAATATCTAGTATACACATATATATTCTTCAAAATTCTATAATTATAAGGAGGATAACACAAAAGTACTAATATAGGATACACACAAATGTACTAAATTATAAGGAGGTTTACACGATGGACTACTACAACAACAAAAAATACACAAATTCAACCATTTATAAGTCATTTCCCCAACTTGAATACCAACTTACAATCCACAAGAATATGAGTTGTAACTTCGGTAGAAAACACCAAAATCAAATTTCCTGACAATAAATATAATAACACCAATTAACAAATAGACAACACTAAAGTCAATAGGATCAAATCAAACAATTCTATATATCTTACCAGATAAAGCTTAAATTTTATATAACTCAAAGAAACATGTTGCCCAACGGAGTCGCAAATCATACAAATCATCTTCTGTTAATTTTGTTGGGTCATTAAATACCTACAACACATAAATAATAATATAGAGTTATTTTTGAAAATTCACATTAAGTTGCAAAATGCAAAGTAAATAACAAAGTGAAGTTATTTTTATTACCGTCATTCAATTATCGATTATCTTTGCAGAGACAATATCCAACATATTTTTCATCACATAGTACCCACAATCATCAGAGTTATTTTGTTTCCTTGTCTACAAATGAATATATGACATTATTAGTGAATACTTATATGATAAAATTAAATTTATAATTATAATTTACACCACTTACTTTGGATCGAAGCCATATAGGCTTTCTTCTAATGCCATGTGCCGCTTGATGAACCCCTAAAGCACTAATTTAGAAGGAAAAAAATCCATATAAAGCCACATAAAATATGGAATTAATTTTGTAACAAATTATGTATATAGGATGTAGTGAACATAAAAGATAAACTTACTGTGTAACAAATTTCGTCATGGTTTGATTAAGTTCCCGATAAAGTGAACAAAAGACGATAACTGTATTGTCTTTTGGACAAATGACTATTAATTGCCAATGATTTCTGTATGTGCGTGTTGAATTACAAAAGTCAGAATTTCATTTACCAAAATTAAAATATCTATGTAACCAAAGTTATAAAATATAATTTCATACAAACTTACCCATGAATAAATGGTAGCAAGTGACACACTTTCTCTTCGTGATCACGTAACTTGTCTTGTATGTATTTTCTAACTTTTGCTTCAGTTTTTGCCACATTATCAACATACGAACACACAACAGGGTCCAATATCTCATATACTTCTGATTGTGATGTATCAATACACATACGATGAATATAACTTAATAATTATAACATAAACATTATAATCAAAGTGACAAGAGTTATAACATATTAAAAGATATTGACAGTAATAAAAAAGAACATATACTTACGTGAACCATACTTGCAGAGTAGAAACGTCAAGCCAATGTTGTCCCATCAACAACTCTCTGATACATTTCGCTGACATATAAAAATTTGTGACATTCACACAATGATTTAATTGTAAATCAAAGTAGTCCATGTGTGTGTCACCCCTTTTCAGAACCATTTTTACTAATCTCTCAACATTGTCTTCTTCTTCCATTGTGCTTACTTTTACAACTGAACAACTTCCTTTTATGCTTCCATCCACAATTTCCCTTTGTTCAATGCTTTTATTATTTGTTGTGGTTTGGGAGATACCCATAGACTTAAGTGTCTCCATGAAATATTGTTGCATTGCCTTACGCTCTTCAACCCACTGTTGCGCTAAATCAGCTCTAATTTTTGCTTCCAATTGAGATGACAATTGTGCAAATTGTTCTGTTACATTGATATCTTGTCTTTGATGTGATCTTCCAAAGAAAGTGTTCTATTTATGGTGTTTTCCAACACCACGAACACGACCTCCATACTCAGATGTTCCAATGGCTGTTGTTAAGATATCGTGATGTCCATCCGGAACAAATGCACCCTTTTCAACTTCTTCAACTAGAGAATCCTACAAATGCACCACAACTTTGTCAATAGTTTTTATCAAACACAATTATAATGATACTTGAAGAATTTTCGTAATTTTACTTACAATTTTCTCTGCAACTTGTGTAGCCTGTGATGTGTATTCTCCCCCTTTCTTTTGTCGTGCTCTCTTCCATAACTCATGGCGTGAAGGTGGAGATGGGCTACCTGTACATCTAATGTAGAATCATCTCTCGATGATCTCTTTTCATTTATTATTTTCTCCTCAAGCAAGCGATATCCTCCACGAGATAATACATGTGGGTATGCATTCTTAGCCACATTTTCTGCACCCTTTTGACTTTTTTCCTATTATAAACTCAAAAGTTATTAATCATACTAAACATAATAAAGATATTATTAAGCACACTAAACATAATAAAAATTTATAAAAATGTTATAACTCATACTAACCTTAAATTCAGACGTATCTCGAGACTTCAAAAATTCTTTCCATACTTCTTCTTTAATATAAGGATATCTGATATATGCAGGAGCGAAACCATCTTTGGGATTTCTAATATATTCACTTGTGAGTTGTGTCTTAAAACCTCTCCATCGCTCTCCAGCATATTTAATCCATTCTTTCTTCAATGCATCATTTTTTTGCGTCATGAGGTTCTGGAATAGTGAAATGAGCCTACACATATAATATATAACATATGTTATTAGCATATGATTATAAAACATAATAAAGCGTAGCAGTTAAAAATACCTGAACATCAGTCCAAATAGCCTCTTTTATGTCATTATCTACGTTTTTCCACTCATCTTTCAAAATACTACATCTCTATCGAGCAAGAGACGCTATGTAACTCCTAAAATTTGAAGCATTTTTACCAACACCCGTACATTCATGGGTTCTTGGATCAAACTCCACCTTTATCTTCTCACCCGGTTGATGAACTTTGTCAATTTGTGTCATCAAAGTGGGACCTCTAACTCTTTTTTTAGGGTCACTAGATGAAGAAGGGTTGTCTTTTGAATCAGCCATGTATCTGTTCACACAACATAAAAATAATTAGACATCAAATTAAGCAAAAAATATAAACAATTAGACATCAAATTAAGCACAAAATATAAACAATTAGACATCAAAGCAATCATAAAATAAATAAATAAATAACTTACTAGTCCTCCCATATCCCTTCTCCGTGATCTGTGTGAATAGCTTCCAATAAACTATAGAAATTCCTTCATTCCATGTTTGTACTCGGCACTTAATCGATTAGCTCTTATCTAACTACGATTCATACCTATGTTCCGAAATTAACGCATACATAGTTAAATCATTGAGACGCCTACAATAGTCCTTCTCTTGGACATTAGAGAGAACAAAAGTCTCTACGTGAAAACACGTGGCATGCATAAAAGAAGAAGTGAGAAGTTATAATTAAAGAATGAAAAGAGAATCTGCAATGTCGTGGCGGACGGATGACTCGTGGTTGAGAGAAAAGAGTGACGATACAGACGTTCTTGTTGACATGTAAATTCTGCGAAAACCAATAGAATCACAACAATATCAACAAATAAAAGTAATTTAAACAAATTCAATCAACAAACAGAAGCAATTCAAACAAATTCAATTCATATTGATCATGAACATTAAGAATACACACATCTTGCGATTTGAAATAAACAATGTAGCAAAATATAAAATATACTTTTTATTAATATATATTATGTTCATATTGAACGCGTCTTTTGTATAAATATGTGTATGTCAATCACACATATCTTACTGCTACGTCACAACTATATATGCATAAAGTACCATTACCTACAAAGTATTTATATGAACAAGATGAACATTTACGTGAACATGAATCACACACAATTCATCGTAAATCCAATCAAAAATTTATTCAAATCACAATTACTCATAATCATCTTCTCGATTTTTTTCAAATCACAATTTATTTTCCAAATACCACATACAAATCAAATCCTTATAAAATATTATAGTACTTATAAACAATATATTATTTATTTCTAAAGTAAAAAAAAAAAGAACAAACTTTCTCCACTCCAATAAAAATAATATGCAAACCAAAAGTGAACAATGATGTTTAACGAAACGGTCGAATCAGAATTGTACAGTGATGTTTAACGAAAAAGTGAGAACCAACCAGAATTACAACTGATGAGCAGTGATGCGAATTCGATGCGAGGGAGGTTGTGGGCGGTCGACGGTCGCGATCGCGAGTTCAAGGGAGGAGTGGGCGGTCGTGGTGGTTGCGAGTCGTACGTGGCGGCGCGATGAGAGTTCATGGTAGCGCCAATCAGAAATGTACGTAGCGGCACGATGAGTGGGCGATCGTCATCGTCGAAGGAAGAATGGAGTAGATGCGACAACGTGATGGGGAATATAGTAGATGACGGCGGCGAGAAGGGATAAATGGAGAAGATGAACAATACTGGTTGTGTTGTTTTAGGGTTTTAGTGAAATGAGATATTGTGAGATCAATTGATTGAATAAAACAAAGTTAGGAGAGAAAAGAAGATGAACATAGGTTGTTTTGTTTTAGGGTTTATTTTGTTTAGAAGATGAAAAACTAGCAGATATTATTTGTTAATATAATTTTTCAAATCGGTTAAACTAATCCACCGATGTAATAGATGGATTTTTTTTTATTTTGTGAGGAAGTTTTTAACATCGGTTATTAATGAGCACCGATGTAATAGGGTGATGCACTTGTGAGCGTGAATTCCTGAATGGGCTATTACATCGGGTCTTTGATGGACCGATGTAATAGGTTGAATTTTTTAGAGCGAAAATTTGTGAAGGGAGGGCTATTACATCGGGTATTTGATGGATCGATGTAATAGGTTGATTTGTTTTGAGCGAAAATTTGTGAAGGGAGGGCTATTACATCGGTTTTACAATGGCCCGATGTGAAATCATTTATAACAATTTTTTCAATTAATTACAAAACTGCCACCGCGTTTATTTTTACATCAGTGGAAATAAATACCTGATGTAAAATCCCTAAATCAAATATTTTTCACTTCATATTATTATGAAACCTGATGTAAAATCCATTGGCAAATATTTTCACATCACATATCTTAAAATCTGATGTAAAATCATTTAATCAAATGTCTTATTTTTAGTAGTGGTGAGCAATTGTTTTTATATGGTTCGTTTGAGAGTTGGTTTTTGGAGGGCTCCAGAGACAAAAAATTTGGAGAGTTTTTGTTCTAGATCATCTTGAAGGCGGACGAGGTTAAGTGTTAGCGAAAGAAGTTTCGTTGGGAAGTTGTGAGATAATTGATAGGATTTGGACCCTCTGCATCGTCTGAATGGTCCAACTAAATCACAACCATTCATTTTATTCCAATGCATATAGTCAGCCACATTAAATAATATATGGAGGGTTTGGAACTGGACAAAAAACATGAGAGTGAGCAGGAGAGGGTCTATTTCCCAGTTGATAGGGCTATTAGATAGTTGCCTAGAACTTTGTGTCAAGTTTAAGATATTTTTGTCATTTTCACTAAAAGATGATTTTTCTTAAAGAGGAATTGTTAGAGTTTCATATTCAAAGATATTGAGTGATATATGATTGTAATATAAAAGTTGAGAAACACTTTCAAACACCATGGAATTGAGTAATTCATGTATTGATAGAATGAGAATTTGAGTAACTAATAAGTAGACACAAGGAAGTGTCTTATGAATTTATTAAGCTAAATTCGTGTAGTTCATTTGTAATCTCTTATTGAGACTATTGATTGGTAGTGGATCATATAATTGATCTCTCTCCTTGATTAGTAGTGGATCATATAGTTTATCTCTGTGTGTGTGTGTGTGTGTGTCTGTGTGTGTTAAAGGTGTTTTTGTATGATCCTAAGTACATGGATTTGGACCCTTGTGAACTTAAAAGACCTTCCTTTGAAATTAATTGGACATCTCCATTTTAAGGCATTTGTCATGATGTTGAGTGCATAACTCCAAATCTTTACGAACTTTACAAGGTCTTCCCTTGATTTTTTTTGGACACCACTAGGATCGTTCTCGACCAAAGGTCAGTTAGACACCCCTTACCAAATGAAAACCCGACCAGAAGTATAAGTGTGGCCAACCCACCACGACATATGGAGTGGCTAGCTTCCAGACGGGGGTGGGATGTTATCACATGTGGGAAATTAAGTGCTTTATACAAACGTACAAAGCATCTCCAACACCCCTGAATTTATGTGGAGGATTGATTGATTTAAGCAGATGTATAAAACATCTTCGACAACACCCCCTGACTTTATGTGGCAGATTGATTGCTTTAGTTGGACGTTAAAAGCGTCTTCGATATCTTTGGTTGTATCCCGAATTTCCTTTTGCTTTGCATAGTCATAAAGAAATGGTTGTTTTAGAAATCATCACTTTATTGTGCTATTGAAAGAGATATATTTATACAAGTGGTAAATGATTCAAACATATTATTGAATATTACTAAAGAATAAGAAATATAACCAGGCGGGTTGGCCTTCGCTTATTTATTCACTTCTTATGGCCATTTCAGCCAGTTTTTGGAGGACAAATTCCCACCCCATTTAGTTGCCTGATGATGGAAGTGACATTGAGCTCCATGGATATATCTTCTCCCTAATATTTATGAAGAGCTTGGTATATTTGCTTTGATCCCTCTAGGTAGGCATTAATGGCAGTCAACTCTCCCTATAGGTTGTGGTATTTAAGTTTTAGATGGACCAACGAGGCAACAATGTCTAGCATAGATGCAAAGGATCGTTCCAATATACAATTGTAAACACTCCTAAAAGGAACAACAAGAAATTAATAATTTACCACTCAAATGTCATTTTCACCGCCAACAAAAACTATCAGTTCCACATATCCCTAGTGTAATGCCCCAATTATTTTTAATTATTTGTTTTAATTGAGTTTGATGTGTTTATGATTGATTTGATTTTTTATTTTATGAGTTTGTGAGAAATTATTTATTTATCTAATTGTTTAAAATGGTAGAAAATAGGGGAAGTTGAGTTTATGTATTAACTAGAGTTTTTTTAGAAGAATAAGGAGATGTGTGTAATATCGGAGAAAGTGAGGGATATAAGAGAATTATTTGGCTGAGGAAAAAATAAAATAAGAATTATTTTATATAATAGAGTAGAGGAATAGAAAACTCAGTACGTGAAAATTTTGAGAAAAAGGAGAGCAAGAGAGAAC
This sequence comes from Lathyrus aphaca, assembly GCA_963966055.1. NCBI lineage: Eukaryota > Viridiplantae > Streptophyta > Magnoliopsida > Fabales > Fabaceae > Lathyrus > Lathyrus aphaca. Next base: position 532,913,850 of record OZ014523.1, on the reverse strand, counting down.
CAAGTTCTAACATAAGAAGAGTAAGAGAGAGTGGTCATTGTCAAGGTTGAAGCTTCATTGCATGTTCAAGGTAATATGAAAATTTTCATGATAAGGGTGCTTACCCATTATCTTCTTCCCTTTATCCTTTGTCCTCCATTGATGAGGATTTTGTGGATTATGTGATGTTTGTGCAAAACCTCCAAAGTCGATTGATGTGTTGTTAATTTTGATTGTGTGAAAAAAATGTTATGTGTTACCTTGATGTGAAATTTCATGATAATTTTCCATGAGAGAGTTGATGATGATGATGCCCCAGTCAACCTTCAGGATTACCGAATGACCTCACAAATCAACATGGGTCTTTTTTAGCATGCTTTGTCCTCACTCACACACTTTCTGGAAAACTTCACAGGATGTCACCTATCCCAATGCTACTCCAAGTCAAACATGCTTAACTATGGGGTTCTTATTGGTTAAGTTATTGAAAAGAAGATGCATCTTATTTTTCGGTAGCCCAACATATAAGAACTCCATAGTTGAGCATGCTTGACTTGGAGTAGTATTGATATGGGTGGCCTTCTAGGAAATTTCTCGGAAAGCGTGTGAGTGAGGACAAAGCATGCTGAAAAGACCTTTGTTGGTTTGTGGGATTAGTCGGTAATCTTGAAAGCAATATGAGGAGTTACAAATGGTATCCGATCAAACCTCTCCCAATACGACGTGTTTTGGGGATGAACCAAGCGGAAGTTGGTGGGCATGTAATACCCAAGGCCGAAAAGGGTGGATAGTGGTTACATCTGAGGGAGAGGGAGTGGTTGTTGGTGCACGAGGCATGACAATGAGACACTCCTAGAAGCTTTTAAGGAAAAACTGAATTCATGTCAAAATGAGAGGGGTCCTAAGGTTGTGCAAATATGAGACTGCGTGGTTGAAGGAATGCTTATAATGAACCAACGAAAAGCATCTTCTTTTCAAAATCCTAACCTATAAGAACTCTATAATTAATCATGCTTGACTTGGAGTAGTATTGGGATGGGTGACCTTCTGGTAATTTTCCCATAAAGTGTGTGAGTAAGGACAGAGCATGTTGAAAAGAGATGTGTTTGTTTGTGGGGTCAGTCGGTAATCCTGATGGAAATCAAGGGAGTTACATATGTGTTGATGAAGAGCATGGTCAATTGATAATATAATGTTGTTTTGATGTTGGAAAGTGATGGAATTTCATGTGTGTGTGATATGTTTTGGAGATGTTAGATGTCTAAAATTAAGGTTTGGGGGTCTGATGCAAGGTTGGAAAAATAGAGGGATCACACAAAACCGTGAAACAAAATCCAAGGTTTTAGGACTCTTTTATATGTCGTAGCAACTGCTACGGGTGGCTGTAGAAGCCATCTTGTTATTGTACCAGAGGCGTTCCAAAAAGGGTTTTTCCCTATGGATGCTACGGGTTGTATTAGCTAACACGGATGGTCGTATTAGCTCCCTGGTTTTTGTGCCAAGTGTGTTGTTTCGTGCGTAACTCGAGTTTTGTAAGCCCGTTTGAAGCACGGTTTGAAGCATTAGGCAACTACTGTGTCAGATAGAGTATGTGTTCACATGGCTCAAGAATAATTGACATGCTTTACAGATATCTACTCGCAAAGTATCTATAGTATAAGCTTACAAGGAAGATAATAGGGTTAAGTAAGTTACACAATAGATACAGATATTTTTGTGTATCTATATTCAACGTCTTAGTACTATGGAATAACAAAGACACTTGTACAATTTATCTCTTCCAACAAATATTCTTGTACTCGAGGGTATGAGCAGGAAGTCTTAAATCTATGAGATTTGAGCAGGAAAGTATTAGGTTGTGAGTTTGAGCAAGAAGTCTTATACTTGCGAGTATAAGCGGGAAAGTCTTAGGATCTAAGGATATAAGCAGGAAGTCTTGATCAGGTGCTGATTGAGCAGACAAGTCTTATGTTGTAGGTCTGAGCAATAAAATTCTTATGCTCGAGAGCATAAGCAATTTTAATCATGATTTAACTATAGTGAAAAATCTCTTGTGTTGCAAGGAGACTGTACTACTCGCAGTTTGGGAAGAACTGAGATAAATCTTTGTGTGTTCTTTTGTTATTTATTTTCTTATGTTATTATTCCACTGCAACTTATTATCTGAATCTGAACAGTGGTTTAGAATTTGAACTCTGTACAAAAGTAAAGCAAAAACGCAGAACACAATACAATCCCCCATTCTTGTGTATTTTTCTCAACCTTTAGTTGGCATCAAAATATGGTGTGTGCATAACACTTAATAGTGGTGCAGACAAAGATCGAATGATAAAAATATGTTTTCATCTACATATGAAAAAAAGGTTATCAAAGATGAAGAAATCTATTGAAAATAACTAGTCTCTTTATCAATGATGTTATCTTTTTTGAGAAGATAGTTTAAGATCTTGACTTCAGAACAAGTCAGAGAAACTTCATCAGAATAAGTTGGGGATCCGGGAATCAGAAAATTTATCCAAGTAAGTTCTGTTATTTATTTTATATTTTAAGCATAAAATTGTGTATAAAGCTTATTGGTGTGTATAATTTCTAGACTTAATTACTTTGGAGGATATTAGCTAAAGAACTTTCAGGCTTGTGAAATTGGTATTCTCACCGTTTGTAATAATACTAGTGCTATGTTGAATAAAAAAAATATTTTCAAACATTCATGAATCAAGCTCTCTTACTAATGTTTAGAATAATTTAGTATATGTTCTGTTCTTCAGAGAACTGATGTGTAAGATACAACTAGTAATTCTGTTAAAGTTAAATGGCTGGTTAGAATCCTGAACATAGTGATTTATGCTTAATTCTAAATGAAGAATCTGAATAAGATCTTAGTCATATGATGTATCAGTAAAAATCTTGGGTAAAAAACTTTTGATAAAAGATAAACTCTGAAAAATCTTTGCTTTTGAAACATGTGTAGATAAATCTTTGTTTCTTACATGCACAAAATTGGAAAATCGTTTTCACACCTGTCCCACTTTTTATACTTGTCTAAAATGTATTCAACACACTTGAAATTATTTATGTTTTGAATTTTAAGGGGAATGAATTTGTTTTAAATACTTTTGTGTTTAAGTATCTTTAATGCCATTTATTTATCTCAACACATTCTCAACACACACGACCTGTATCACTGTCTATTTCATGCCTTATCTGTAAACCCAAGAAAAACCCTAAAACCTCATCAATGGAATCTTCATTAACCTTTACCTTATATTTTAATTCAATGTAAAAACTTAAGATCAAATCGAAGACAATTCTGCTTGACAAAGATGAATTAAAGCTTCTCATTGAGCAAGTGATGGATTTCGATAGCTTTGCTGCAAATGGTTGTCCATTAGAAAGTCATTTTGATTTCCAAGGATGGATGGACTTCTTTGATATGCTAAATGAACCAACTTAACCAACTCTGGTAAAATATTTCTAGGTTAGATCAAATGTATATACTGAGTATTCATCACAAAATGAAGAAATAATTATTGTGGAAAAAGATAAAAGTTTGAAAGGGAAATCAAGAGCAAAGATGGGTATGAAGGAATTCAAATGTGTGGAAATAAGATCTAATGTAATGGGTCTGGATATCACTATAACTCAAGAGAATATTGCTCGGCTATTTGAGGCTGAAAATAAAGGAATGGTGATTGTAAGTTCTATATGTTTAGAATTGGCATTGATTTTGTAAAACAAATACAACAGCAGTGTGTATGTATAGGATCTTTGCAAATAAAGGAATATATGAAGCAAAGAATCCATTTGTGTGCGTCTAAACATGTTGTGTTGAAATGTTTCAACATCTGGAATAACATGTCGAAGAAGATGTCAAGACAGTTCATTCGACATCATGAACTGCTGAAGATGGATTGAAGTTTTTGTTTTGGTTTCAACAGAAAAAATATTTTAAAGATTTAAATCAATCCAATGGCGCTGATTGTAGAAGATCTTGAAGACTCAATTTACATTGAAGAAAAATATTGAAAAATATAGAGTTTCTATATTTAGAGATATTTTAGGAGTTTTTATATTTGAAGATCTTTTTGTATATTTGTAAGCATATTTTTTCTGCATATTTGTAGCAGCTATTGCTGTGATTGTTTAGGCCAAAATCCAGTTGGGAATAGGTTATAAAAGAAACCCTATAACCTAGTTTAGAACCAACCAACCAACTGTTCAAAATGTAAAAATTATTCGGATTGTGCTCTTGTGGCAGCCGTGCGCAACAAGGAACCCTGTTGTGGCTGTTTTACTTATGATTCTAGAAGCTTTTAAGCAAGAGAAGTGTTGTACTTAACTGAAGCTGCTAAGCAAGGTTAAGTTGTTTGTAATGGAAATGTTGCTTATGTTTTAGATTGTTGTATAGGTTTTAATCCGTCAATATCAGAAACTGAATGTTGAGGACTGTGAGACATCACTGAGGTGATTGGAAGTGAGGATAAGTTTCTCATATTTAGGAGTTCCTAAGTAGAAGTTGCACATGTAGTGATTAAGTGAGAAGACTGTAAACTGTAGGTGTTTGCTGAGAAGTCTTTGAATTGATACTACATAGTGGATTTCCTTCCTGACTTGGTAGCCCCCATAGTAGATTAGTTTGATCGAACTGGGTTAACAATTTTGTTGTGTTCTTTATAGTTTTTCTGTTTTATGTTTTATGCAGTACATGAACTGAATGTCCTATCAGATGTCACAACATCCTGAAGCATGTTTGAATATGATTTATCAGAATTTTTAAGTACTTTTGTGTATGCCTTACCATGTTTATAAGTAACAGATAAGATGTCTCAACATCACATTCGACATCTGAGTCTGTCATACCAGAATTTCAATTGGTATCAGAGCAGGCATCCTAATCTGTTTCTGGATGAGATTCAAGGGGATACTTTATGGTTCATGGTCAAAGTAGAAGGGTTCTACTGAAAAGCTGTTTAGATGCGTAAATGGTCCCTAGAAGTGGAGGATGGATTGTTCTGTTGTTGTAGCTTGGGGTTCATGCTGCTATTGTGATAGGTTTGATTTATTTTCAAACCTATGGTTGCTGGTGTCACCTGGAGATAATTGATAGGGCTAATTTGTGACACTTGAAGCTACTAAGGCGTTCGTTATCCGCTGCTTATCTATCTGATAACTCCTTTGTGTGAGAAGGTTGCTTTTCTTTGGAGATATATCATATGGTGTTTGGGATATATGTATATCTGCTTCTGTCAATTGTGCTAATGATACTTGAAGACTCTTTTTCAAGTCCACTCAAGGAATTATGAAGAGAAGTGGTTGGTTGGAGATCTGAAGACTGCTTTTATCAGACCTATCTTCTGTCTGTATATCTCTTTGTGATCCTTGGAATGATGTCTTATCCCCTGATAGAACATCACATCAGAATTAGGCATGATTTTGTTGTTCAAGGAATGGCTATATAGATGCTTGGGTGTTAAACTTCTGTGTTTATTTCACAAGTGTTTGTAACCTACTTCTAATCTGGAAGAGGAGGCATCTATATGGTGTGTCTAAGGAGGTTTTTGTTTATTGTTTGAGAAGGTAATCTTATCTGACCATTAATAATTACCTTGACGAAATACTTGGTATTTGTCTATTGTTTTATGATGCATAAAGGTGGATACTTGGACGAGAGACTTAGTATTTATCTAAGGAGTATGCATATATGCAGTCTGAATCTTATGGTTCAGAAAGTGTTTTGAGTAACTAATGCTCATCTTCAGAAAGGGCTTGGTTGTTCATGAGAGGGGGAGTTAAGTGGTGTCATCTGTGGTGTTTTGGTGCAAGAGTGCAGACTGGTTTTGGTGGATGCAGCTGGAGTTTTGTTCTTCCCTTGACAAGGAAGGTGGCTATAATCATGAAGTTATTATTGATCAATCATCACGACTTTGTGAAGATTTCTTTACTCAAGGAGAAATTTCATCCTTGGTATTGCTACAAGGTGTAGTTATGAACTATTTCTTCTGAAGATTCAGATTGTGGTATGTTTAAAAACTTTGGAGAAACATTGAAAGTTTTATCATCAATATGTGTTATTGGTAGGAATTTCTGCAAAATCAATAGAATGGAGGTTGTTTACTCGAACTTGGTGGATAAATCAAGTCTATGAGAGCATGGAACTCTTGTTCTGTAAAGGAAGGAGGTTCTTTCAAGTGGCAGAAGAAGGAGTTGAATTTAACAATTGGATATGGACTAACAATGTTTAAACATCTAGTCCAACATCATAATCTAATTGGTGGAGTGGCACATTAATTTAAGATAGAATGATCTACAGGGATTGAATGTTTCAAAAGGACTGTTATCTTGACAGCTTGCTGAAGATCAACTTTATTGATCAGGATATCTTTGGAAGATTTCTGATAAACGTGAAGAAGACAATGTGGTAATTGGCTTTTTCATATTAGGATTCATAAAGGAGGTGATCAAAGTGTGGCAATTGGTTGATTTCTACAGTGGATTCGAAGAATCAAGATAATCAGAGTGTGGTAGCTGGTTGTTCTTGAGGATTGTTTTCGAACAAATTGCTCTTGGGCAGAAGAGTGATGAGTTGAAGACTCAAGGAGATTTGTTCTTCTTAAAGGTGGGTGAGAGTTTATCTCTCTTTATGGATTTCTGATTCTAACTGGTGGCACAGTGCAATTGAAGATTTTCAGTTCTTGGATTACTATGCTATAGTTAATCTAGTTGGTGGAGCACATCTAGGATCATGGTGATAAGGTCTTGGTGTATGGAAAATGCTCTAACTATGTGTTAGTACATTATCTTGGGTGTTTGTCTACATGGTTTCTATTCTTAGCCTACCTAATCATATGGGAGAATGATGAAGTAGTTGATTTGTATTGGAAGAAACATGTAGAAGAGACTGAAGTAGATCAGGTATTGATTGCTTTAAAGTCTTGTTGTGGACATTCTTACTAATTTCAGAATTAGTTTGAATGATGTTTGTCTGGATTGTATGGACAAAGGACTATAAAGATATTATGAGCCAATTTCAAGAACCTGTGTGCAAAAGATGTTCAGCTTGTGGAGTTTGTGGTAAGAACAAACCAAGAAAGGATCAAGTATGCTTTGGTACAAGAAGTGAATATGTTCAATTGGGAATTCAACAGAGGGTGAGCTTTTGAAGACATGAAGATGCGTCTTATGTTTTCCTTTCATCATAGTACAAAGAAGCATGGAGTATCCTTGATAGGGGGAGTGTATTACAAGTCTGTTCAGCTGGTGGTGTGAAGTTAAGGGGGAGTAATATTTTAACCAGGTTCAGTGATGTTACACATTATGTTGTGACATATGCTACTAAGTATGTTTTCCTGATTATTTTTTTGCCTAGTGGTTGTGGTGTGCATGTCCTTATGATCCAGATAAGGAGTGTCCTAGGAGTCCAGAAGGGTATATGGTATAAAACTGCTCTTTGTAGTTTACTTATTATTCTAAAGGTGTTGTGGACCATATTGTTGCATTGCTAGCAGACAATATATGGTTGGATGTCAGAACATGTTTCAAAACATGTGTATATTGTTCTCTTTTTGGGAGTGTTTATGGACAGTGCTGGCAGAAAAATGTAAAACACGATGTTTTCATGCGTGTTTGTTATTGGGGCCGTTTGTTTTGGGAGAACAAGTCAGCTGGCCAAGGTCAGTTTTTGTTCCACATTGAATGGTGCAGAAGTTTTTTCTCCTGTCATAAAGATCTTGGACCAAGAACGCTTCTTTTTCAAGGATAAGGCGTTACTATATATGTCCTTGCTCCCTATTTATAGAAGCATATTTCCTCCTCCTTCAGCATGTGATTTTTAATTGTTTTTCATCCTTCATCTTTCCTTCTAATGGGGTTCTTTTGTGTTTGGATGAATAATTCGTGGGTATGGTGTTGTGAGGGCTGTGTTTGCCAAGTTTTGAATAAACAGGGGGAGAAAGAATCTGTACAGATGTTGTGCCCAGAGCTGTTGTCACAATAGTTGCATTTGTTATGTGTGGTGGTTACCAGGATGTCAAGGTGGACGTCGTATGCTAGTTTTTATGACTTGTGTCCTGAGTTGAAGAACACAATTGTGACTTGTGTTCTGAGTTACATAAGGGAAGGACAAATTGTTCTCTTATATCACCATTAGCCTTCTTGAGGAAGATGTTCAGTAGCCTGTGAAGGAAACTTCTCAGAATCTGAAAAGAAAGGAAGTAGTAATGGATTGGTTCGGTCAAGAGTTCAATACTTTCTACTCCTTATGTTATTGTTGTTGTTTCCATTGGAAGAAGAGGTAGTTACAACTTATCCACTGAAAGAATATGTGACTGTTGTTTGTTTTGGTGAATGCTGCTGAAGATGTCAAATAATATGTTCTGAAATAATGGAGAGTTTGCTAATTACCTATTTCCTGCTGCTGAAGTTATTTTTGATGTATTTTTTTGTAATATTAGTTTTAGCCAAAATTTTCCAAAGGGGGGATTGTAAGTTATATATGTTTAGAATTGGCATTAATTTTGTAAAAGAAATATAGCAGCAGTGTGTATGTACATGACCTTTACAAATAAAGGAATATATGAAGCAAATAATCTATTTGTGTGCGCCCAAACATGTTGTGTTGAAATGTTTCAACATATGGAACAACATGTCGAAGAAGATGTCAAGACAGTTCATTCGACATTATGAACTGATGAAGATGGATTGAAGTTTCTATTTTGGTTTCAACAGAAACAAAATATTTTGAAGATTTAAATCAATCCAATGGCGCTGATTGTAGAAGATCTTAAAGACTCAATTTACATTGAAGAAAAATATTGAAAAATAGAGTTTCTATATTTAGAGATATTTTAGGATTTTTTATATTTGAAGATCTTTTTGTATATTTGTAAGAAGATTTTTTCTGCATATTTGTAGCAGCTATTGTTGTGATTATTTAGGCCCAAATCTAGTTGGGAATAGGTTATAAAAGAAACCTTGTAACCTAGTTTAAAACCAACCAAACAACCGTTCAAAATGTAAACATTATTAGGGTTGTGTTCTTGTGGCAGCCGTGCGCAACAAGGAACCCTGTTGTGGCTGTTTTACTTGTGATTCTTGAAGCTTTTAAGCTAGATAAGTGTTGTACTTAACTGAAGCTGCTAAGCAAGGTTAAGTTGTTTGTAATGGAAGTGTAACTTCTGTTTTGGATTGTTATATAGGTTTGAAGTCGTCAATATCAGCAACTGACTGTTGAAGACTGTGAGACATCACTGAGGTGATTGGAAGTAAGGATGAATTTCTCATATTTAGGAGTTACTAAGTAGACGTTACGCATGTAGTGATTAAGTGAGAAGACTGTAAACTGTAGGTGTTTGCTAAGAAGTCTTTGAATTGATACTACATAGTGGATTTCCTTCTTGTCTTGGTAGCCCCCCATAGTAGATTGGTTTGATCGAACTGGGTTAACAATTCTGTTGTGTTCTTTATAGCTTTTTTGTTTTATGTTTTATGCAGTACCTGAACTGAATATCCTCTCAGATGTCACAACATCCCGAAGCATGTTTGAATCTGATTTATCATAATTTTTAAGTACTGATGTGTATGCCTTACCATGTTTATAAGTAACAAATAATATGTCTAAATATCATATTCAACATCTGAGTCCTTCATACAAGAATTTCAGTGGTAATCAATAAAAAGGATGGAGGAAATTATGTCAGGGACATTAAAAAGGTACACTTTGAAAAGAAAGACGATTATGGAAAAGTGAAGAACATGTATCTCTATCAAAATTTATTGTTCAAAATTCTTATCGGTTGTTTAATTCCTCGAGAAGGAAGCTCAGATCAAATCTCATGGGATCATCAGATGTTTATTTGTTATTTGTCTACCGATCAACGATTGAATCTACCATGTTACATTTTTCATCATCCATGTGAATCCATCAAGGACTCTACTAAGATGTTCAAATGAACAGTTTCTTATGCAAGACTACTTTTTGAACTATTCTATCAACTCAAGATGATTAACATATTTATGGAATTTTGAGCTACACAAGATTTGGATGATGCTTATGGAAGTGTGCTTTTTGCAACAATACTAGCGGAAATGAAGGAGAGAAGAAAGAAGGATATTGTAATGATTCTTTATCCTATAAGAATAAAAAAAGATAAAAGAAGAACTTTTCTTGAAGATTATCCTTTGCTGAATAAGTAAGATAATCCTGATGTCATCAAGTTTCTTCTTGAAGAAGCTAAGAGGGAGTATGTTGTAACTATAACACGTGACCAACTTCCTGATAAGTATCCCGATGTTTATGCTTATAGAGGAAGAAGAAAAAGAAACGAAATCACTTCTGATGAAGATGAAAAATAAGATACTCTTGTACCCGCCAAGAAGAATCTGCTAGGAGATGCTCAAAAAGCATTCCAAAAGGAAGAAGAAAGAATTGCTCAAAAATCTGGGAAGAAAAAGGATCCATATAACTCCAAAAAGGCTCTACAACTTGAAGTTGAAAAACTCATTGAAACAACTGAGATTCGTCCTACCAATACTAGAGAGGAGGATTTAGAAATAATCTAAACATGGATAATGAAGTCAGCTGGAAGAAGAAAAAGAAACAAAAATTACTCATGTCGCGAAGGAGGTTGACAACTTCATGACAATGGTTGTCAAGAGAAATATGGAAGTTTTATCAGAGGAGTTGATTAAAAGAAACCGTGTTGATGACTGATGGGCTAAAGACGTATCTAATTATGTGTCTAGCGGTATCTTAACTGCAAGTGCACAACCTATCGAAGTAATATTTAAGATTATCGATCCACAGGGACTCTATGGTTACTTAGTGCTAGATGAACTTCTAGTTTAGCTAAGGTGAAGGGTTGTCACGATTTTTTTGTTGTTTTTAAAGATTAAAGGCGGGAATTAAATTTAAGTTTAATAAAATAATACTAAGGCGGTCGGTATGTAATTATGCTAACTTAGGCGGGTAAATCTAACCTAGGCTTATAAAGATGGTTCACTTAATCTATTCTGTAGAGGTTACCAGTTTAAATACCTTTAACTCACACTCTCGTGGTCTTATCTCAGATCTTACCCCTAAAGCCCTATGCCTGCTCTCGCTAGCCCATAAGTGTTTAGAGATAATTTTTGGAAACTTAGTAATTCTAATTTATTTTAAAGCGCTCTCGCTGTGTTTAATTTAAATGCCTAACTTTAGCTATCTGGTTAAAATCTCACACTCTCGTGGTCTTGACCTAACCTAATACACTTTTCTTACTCTCGTAACAAAAAGGTCGATTTTATAATAAAAAGTATCAGCCAGAATATTAAGCTCTTAATTATTTTAAGCCTATAGTTGATTTTACTGATTTAGTTTGTTTTAATTACATACCGCCCTAAGGTAATTAGCTACTCATTTTTGTTGAACCAGACAGAGGCAGAGAAACATAAAACGAAATATTCATGGCAGAAAAATAAATATTCAACATAAATATAAAATTGCAAATTAATATAAACCTGGTTAACAATAAAAATGGCAGACTCCTTCTTCCACAGGTTGGAAAGCTCGGAGTATTCGTCGGAATCGGAAATAAACTAAAAATTCAGAAGGCTTTGAAACAAATAAATTTATAACAATTTCCTGATGTTGGAAATTGTTATAGGTTTGGTTTGGATACGAGAAAAATAAAGCAATGAAAATAATGCTGGAAAAAATAATAAGGGTGTAAAATAATTCGGCAGAGCTTCCGCAAGAAAATAATAAACTAAACTCTGTAAATTGTTCATAAAATTTAAGTTATTTATAGAAGATTGAATGGGCTTGGTAGTTGGTTTGTTGCTTGGGCCTCGTAGGAGCATTGAGAAAATCCAGGAACGTGTGGATACAGGGTCAGCTGGAAAATAGGCGTTTCATATGTAGCGTAACGTTATGACCAAATCTTCAGTCAAATGACCTATTTTTCCCTTGTCACGGTCGTGACAAGGGCATCACGTTCATGTCCCTTGTAAAATAAGTGTCACGGTCGTGAGGGATATGTCACGGTCGTGATTGCTCCTTTTGGGGTGTCACAGTCGTGACACCTAGGTGACGACCGTGAGTGCTACAAAATATGCAGGTTTTGCAGCATTCTTCATTTCTTCATCTTTTTATGGTTTTTTTCGCTCCTTTTGGTTGTGGCTCATGATTTAGCTCTGTATACGATGTACCTGCAAAATGGCAAGGAAAACTCGAGGAATCGGGTGTTAAAACGAAAATTATGCGATAAAACGGTAATGAAACATAGCAATATAATCGATACATTTTCTCGTTATCAAACTTCCCCAAACTTAAACCTTTGCTTGTCCTCAAGCAAATAGTCGGTTGAAAATCGTCGGACAAGTTTTTATCGACACACACACATAACAAACCGTACGAGGGATCGTTTTGTCGGACAAACCGGTACTTTGATAAAACACTAACGATACACTAATGACACAAGCAACAAGCTAAGTCGTCGACTTCCCGTTAAACGAAACAATCGGTAATTGCTTTACGATTTCACCTAGAGTTTTTCGATCTTATTTCGCCCGGTTTCATTCTAGTGCAATCACATTAAGCCCTTTGCCTTAGCACGCACGTAGTGAAGTAGCCGGTTAGCGACTTTGATCCTTTTTAAGCACGGGGTCTGGTACACGAGTGCGGTAACCCTACATACATTATCCGATTTGGAGGTTGTGGGGGATCGAGCTGTAACACGCCCTACCAAGTTCAGAACAAGTACCTCTGAACCAACCCGCAATGGACTCCTTCTCATATTTCTCGTTTCTTATATGCGACCGTGTACTTTGGTGAAATTTCTTTTCATTTGCATCGAGATATGAAGGATTATTTTAGATTAGGCATCAAACGCTTATATTCATCGGCTCCCCACGTGGTTTGTGTTCAGACGGTGCTGACTGCTAGTATAAACTACTAGGGGTTACTTTTGAAGTGAAACTTAAGGTGTACTCGTAACGATAATCGAAACGGAATCGCTTAAGTGGGAAGTCTAAGGTGTCAAGATTGTATTGGTCTTGTTGAATCGTTCTCAGCTTCCTAATTATGATTTCGTAGGTAAGTCGGGTAATGCGAATAATTAAAGATTTTTTTCGGTATGGCTAAATAAACGGGGAAAGTTCGAAACTAAAGAAAATAGTACAAAAATTGCTCGTTTCATTAACTTACCTCTCCCACACTATATCAGACATTGTCCTCAATGTTGTGATATAATAGAGGTAAAAGTACAATACAAACTACGAAAACGAAAAACAAACATAAGAACTAAAACTAAGGCTGCTGATGACCGCGACCTCGGCTTCTGGTGCGGGAGCGTCTGGTCGGAGTCGCTTCAGGATCAGAACCGGTACCGGTGATAGCAGTGATGTCAATGCGTAAAGCCTCTAGCTCGCTAAAAATTTCTTTGAGCTTCTCATCAGTAGCTGTCTGGTTGGTTGCAATAGTGTGGAGTAAAGCATCATGCTGCTCCTTCTGCCTTCGCTCCAGTGCGGCATTCATCTGGTTTTGCTGATGAATCGCACGGAGGACTTCCTCAAGTGTGTATTCCTGTGCAGGAGGCTGTCGGGTGGATGTCTCGGGAATGTCCTGGACAGGCTCAGCTGCATCCATAGCGTCTTGCATCTCGTCCGCTGGTGGATCGGCCTGATCGTCGTGAATGGGGGCGTGGCCGGCAGCATCCGGTAAAGCAAAGAGCCAGTTGGCTCGGCTAGATGGATCGATGCGGTCACGGGACGTCAGGATGATGTGGTGATAAACAGTGCCGTGGATAACAGGGCTGAACCTGCCATCCTCTCTCTGCGCAATCAAGTGTGCGGACCTAAAAATAATTCTTGGTGAGGAACTCGACGTCTCTGAAAGGCTGATTTACGACCAAGTCACCAAGCCCCAACTGAATGGCGAGGGTGGTGACAATGCCGCCAATGTAAAATGGGGTTACGCCTCTTTGCGCAATGGACTGGATATGGTTCAGCATGAACGGGGCAGCGTTGATAGGCTCGTCATTTAGAGCGCAGTGCAAGAACAGAAGCTCCTTGGAGTTGAGCTTGTGGTTACTCTCTCGTGCAAAGATGGTGTTGCAAATGATGCAGTGAAAATATCTGATTGCCGGGTTGTGGATATGTGTAGCATTAAGGCTCTGAAAGGCTGAGGCACGGGTGTTGGTTATGTCGTGCCATAGGGTGAAAGCGGTTTCACTGAAATTATCCGGCACGCGGAGGTGAGCTTCATTCCCGTGATCGAAGCCTAGCAACTCGGCTATCCTGTTTTGCGAAAGTTCGAACTCCCAGCCATGCAATCTGAACTTAGCGAAACCGGTAAGTTGACTCTGAGAACCGGCAGGAGTGATGTAATGGAATGAGCTTAGGAATTCCAATGTCAGAAGCTCGAATGTGGGCTGGGGCTGACTGCAAAGATCCCACAAACCGACTTTTTGAAGCAGGCTCTTGACACTGTTAAGCATTCCCAATTCTCTTAAACAGACAGTGTCGATATAACGCGTGGGTTGCACACCACGGTTCTGGAATCGGATGAATCTTTCTCTCTGGTTTTCTCCATTCTCACCCTCTCTAAATTGAATAGCTTCCATTGCATGCAAGAACAAGAGTGGGAGATGAGGAGTTTTGATTTTTGTGAAAAAGTGATAAAATGAGAGAAATAATGGTTCGGATAAATATTGTAAGGTGAGAATGTGATAGGTGTGGTGATAATGGAGAGGTTAATGGGTTTTAATTTGGTAATGGGAGGTTACGGAAGTTGGGGGAGATAATGGGTGGTTTTGAAAGTTATGGAAGAAGAAAGATGAAGAGGTTTCGAAGAAGAAACAATTCTGTTTCTCACGAATCCTATAATTAGGGTTGTCACGGTCGTGACAAGGAGATGACGGTCGTGACACGCTAATTAGCTTGTCACGATCGTTAGGGGGGTGTGACGACCGTGAGGGTTGAATTCCTTGAATAATTTCCATAAAGCATTATCTCTCACGCTTCATATAATTTATATAATATTTTTGATCACTTCTCACTCAATATTAAATATAAACACCATATAATAAATAATTTCAATATAGTACTTGTAAATTTGCATCACACGAGAGATTGTATAAAATATGAATCAATTCAAGCATAACAGTATATAGATTGAAAACATATAAATTGAGTAAAATGAAAAAATTTGTAAACTAGAAGTGCTTTGCATTTGGTAATTGAAATGAAATTACATAAATGAAAATACGGTACGAAAATGTTTGCGAAAAGTAAAAATAACTAGAAACGAAAACAATAAGTAAAGTAAGCTAGATCACTACAGCATTTTCAAAAGTGCTTCTTCAAATCTTCGATTGCGGAGTTCAGGTGGTAAAATTGCTCACATGTTATGTCAGTTAATCCTATAATGTCCAATCGCATGCTCTTAATCTCATCCTTAACAGTATTTATGTCAGTTTGGTAAGCTTCAAGAGTGTTCATGATATTCTTTAAGTTGTTAGCATAATCTACTTGATTCACTTCAGGTGTTTCAATCACTTCGTCAGTGTGGTCAATGTCATGGTAACCAGGAGGCGTCTCAGGGTCACTTTCTACATCGGTCATTATATCATCTTTTATCTTGTAAGACTGAGGTGTTTCAGGAGTAGATGGATAGTCATGTGAGGTTAACTCATAAAGCCAATTATCCTTATTGTGAACACTTACTCTAGCATGGTTTGGTAGTGTGAACAGGGTTACTACTTCATTCCGGATTAGCTACTCGAAAGGTGGATGTCCTAGATTCCTTATGATATGGCGATTAAAGCAAAAGTTAAGATTCATAGGACGGATGGTACCTAAACGGTTACACCTGTGCAATTGGGATCTAAGTCCTAAGGCATCAGCAATCATGGTTACAAGACCTCCTACTAATATAGGTAATTCAGGTTCTTCTTGGATTCGGGTGAAGGTTTGCATCATGAAAGGTACACCATTGACTGGCTGTCCATTAGTGAAACAAGACATAATGAATATCTCATCTTTAGATACTCCGGTAAGGTTTTCTTCTTTTCCAAAGAAGGTGTGGGCAAGGATCTTATGGAAGTAACGGAGAGCAGGGTTATGTATCTCATCATTGTTCATGCTATTTGGTTCAGGGTGGTAGTTTCCGGTTAAAGTTCCCCAAAAGAAATCCAGCTCAATGTCCATCAATTCTACCTGTGTGGTAGTAAAAGCAAAGGGTCCACTAGGGAATCCTAATAAGTCAGCTAGTTCTTTATGGTTAAAGTCATATTCTATTCCAAATAGGCGGAAACTGATAAATCCCTTCCTGAATCCAAAACCGCGCTCGGGTAGGTAAACTAAGGAGCTAAGGAACTCAAGAGTGAGCTCGCGGTAAGTCACAAACTTATGTTGAATCAGTGCATTCTCCCATCCAAGTCGGTTAAACAAGTACATGATGCTATCATGTATACCTAGGGTTTCCATAGTCAGATCATCCAGGTACAGGGTCAAATCCATTGGCCTCTATGATAACTCTTCAAATTTCATTCTTTGGTTCCTACCTCTAAATTTGGTTTCCATAAGGTTTATCGGTTGGTTAGCCATGGTTAGTGCAAATATGGAGGAAACAAATCAGGGGGAGAAGGAAAGTGGAAAAGACTTTTAGAAAATCTGTAAAAGTGATTTAAGATTAAAATAAGGAAAAATAAGGAAATAAAATGCATAAATTAAAGGCAATAATAGTAATAATGAAATAAAACTATAAAATGACAAAACAAATAAATGAAGAATAAAATGATAAATGACAAAATAATAAAATGATGAAAATGATTTAAATGATTTAAATGATTAAATGGGTTGCCTCCCACTAAGTGCTGTTTTTATCGTCTAAAGCCTGACGTAATGCTTAGGTTAGATTAATCAGGGAAATTAGTGGACAACTCTAAAAGCCTTAGACTATTTGCATAATCTCTATTTTCAACTTTATGATAATGTTTTAAACGTTGTCCGTTTACTGTGAATGGTTCACTATTCCTACCCTTAATTTCTATTGCTCCGCTCGGGAACACTTTAGTTATTTCAAAGGGTCCTGACCATCTAGATTTTAGTTTTCCAGGAAAGAGCCTAAGTCTTGAATTAAAGAGGAGTACAACGTCTCCCACACTAAATTCTTTCCTAGATAGGCGTTTATCATGCCATCGCTTAGTTCTTTCTTTATATATCTTAGCATTCTCATAAGCATCTAGCCTTAATTCTTCTAATTCGTTAATATCTAGGATTCGCTTTTCTCCTGCAGCATTATAGTTTATATTGAGAGTTTTGATCGCCCAATAAGCTTTGTGTTCTAGTTCTACCGGGAGGTGACAAGATTTTCCATAAACTAATTTGAAAGGTGTAGTTCCTATGGGTGTCTTGTAAGCGGTCCTATAAGCCCATAAAGCTTCATTAAGTTTAGATGACCAATCTTTCCGAGATATGGCGACAGTCTTTTCTAAGATTTGTTTGATTTCTCTGTTTGAGACTTCGACTTGTCCACTTGTTTGTGGGTGATATGGTGTTGCCACACAGTGTCTTACTCCATACTTAGATAGTAATTTGTCAAAGATTTTTGAAATGAAGTGCGAGCCACCGTCACTTATGACGAGTCTAGGCACACCAAATCTGGGAAAAATTATATTTTTGAAAAGCTTTATTACTACTCGTGTGTCATTTGTAGGAGAAGCTATAGCTTCAATCCATTTTGAAACATAATCAACGACTACGAGTATGTAATTGTTACCGAAAGATGATGGGAATGGTCCCATGAAATCTATTCCCCAGACGTCAAAGATTTCTACTTCTAATATTCCTTTTTGAGGCATTTCATCTCTTCTTGAAATATTGCCGGTGCGTTGACACCGATCGCAATTTATAACAACGATGTGGACATCTTTCCATAGATTAGGCCAGAATAAGCCGGCTTGTAAGATTTTTGCACAAGTCTTGGAAGTGCTTGCATGTCCACCATAAGGAGATGAATGGCATTGAGCAATGACATCTTCTATTTCTTCTTCGGGAATACATCGACGAAAGATTCCATCGGGTCCTCTTTTGAACAATAATGGTTCATCCCAATAGTAATGTTTTAGATTATGAAAGAATTTCTTTTTCTGCTGATAGGTTAAATCAGGTGGAAGAGCTCCTGCGGCTAGGTAGTTAACAATGTCAGCGTACCATGGCAGTCCTACAGTTGTCTGGATTGTTTCCACGGGTTCTAGTTCATTTATGTCTAATTGGATTGGGTCGCTTCCTATTTGTGCTATCAGCTGTTCATACGGAAAATCATCGTTAATCGGCACTTGTTCGGGTTTAATACCTTCTATTCTAGATAAATGGTCCGCTACGACGTTTTCAGTACCTTTCTTATCTTTTATTTCGAGATCAAACTCTTGTAAGAGTAAAATACATCTCAAGAGTCTCGGTTTAGCATCTTTCTTAGTTAATAGATATCGGATAGCAGCATGGTCTGTGTAGACTATTATTTTCGCTCCTACTAGGTAAGAACGGAATTTGTCCAGCACAAAGACAACTGCTAACAATTCTTTTTCAGTAGTGGCGTAGTTCATCTGAGCAGAATCTAAGGTTCTACTGGCATAGTAAATCGCATGAAGTTTCTTTTCCTTCCTCTGGCCTAGAACTGCGCCTACAGCATAGTCACTCGCATCGCACATGATTTCGAAAGGTAATCTCCAGTCAGGGGGTTGCATGATTGGTGCGGTGATGAGGGCAGTTTTTAGAGTTTCGAATGCTTTAAGACAATCTTCATTGAATATGAACTCAGCGTCTTTCATTAATAAACCAGTAAGAGGTTTAGTGATTTTCGAGAAGTCTTTGATGAATCGTCGGTAAAAACCGGCGTGTCCTAAAAAGCTTCGTATTTCTCGAATTGTTTTAGGGGGTTGAAGATCTTTTATGACTTCTATCTTAGCTTTATCAACTTCAATTCCCTTGTCGGATATAACGTGTCCTAATACGATTCCTTCTCTGACCATAAAATGACATTTCTCCCAGTTAAGCACGAGGTTTACTTTCACACATCTTTCTAACACCATTTCTAAATTCGATAGGCATCCTTCAAAACTTTGCCCGCATACAGAGAAGTCGTCCATGAACACTTCCATGATGTTGTCTATAAAATCTGCGAAGATTGACATCATACATCTTTGAAAGGTTGCAGGAGCGTTGCATAATCCAAAGGGCATTCGTCTATAGGAGAACGTTCCATAGGGGCATGTGAATGTAGTCTTCTCTTGATCATCTGGGTGGATAGGGATTTGGAAAAATCCTGAGTAACCATCAAGATAACAGAAATAAGAATGCTTGGCTAATCGTTCTAACATTTGATCTATAAAGGGTAGTGGGAAATGATCTTTTCGAGTGGCTTTGTTTAGTTTACGATAATCGATGCACACTCTATGTCCCGTCACTACTCTTTGCGATATCGATTCGCCTTGAGCGTTTTTCACAACAGTGATACCTCCTTTCTTTGGTACTACATGTACTGGACTAACCCATTTACTATCAGAGATTGGATATATTATTCCGGCATCTAGTAGTTTCTTAACTTCTTCTTTCACTACAGTGCTAAGGATTGGGTTAATTCTTCTTTGAGATTCTCTGGAGGTTTTGCAATCTTCTTCTAGCAGAATACGATGCATACAGATTGAAGGGCATATTCCTTTGAGATCAGATATGTTATATCCTAATGCAGTTGGATATTTCTTTAAGACATCTAAAAGTTTCTTAGTTTCGATTGTTCCTAAACTGGAATTTATTATAACTGGTCTTTTACATTCAATGTCTAAGAATTCGTATCTTAGGTTATTAGGTAAAGTTTTTAATCCTAATGTAGGTTTATCTTTACTTGGCATGGGATCCGGTGTAAGTGCTAAACTTTCACTTAGACTATCATCTTGATACGGTGCACGCCAATTATCATCTTCGAAAATCGGAGGGATTTGAATTTTCATAATTTCAGAATAGGTAGTTTCTTTCATTTCCATTTCTCTTACACATTCGTCAATTACGTCCAATAGATAGCATGTATCCTCTATAGCTGGTGATTGTAAGAATTGTGTTAAAATAAATTCAACTTTCTCTTCACCTACTTCAAAGGTTAGCTTTCCTCTTTTTACGTCTATTATAGCTCCGGCGGTAGCTAAGAATGGTCTTCCTAGTATGATAGGTGTAGTGGAGTCTTCAGAGATGTCCATGATTATGAAATCAGTAGGGATGTAGAATTGTCCTATACGTACTGGGACGTTTTCTAGTATGCCTACAGGATATTTAACAGAGCGATCGGCTAGTTGAACAGACATTTTAGTTGGTCTTAGGTCTCCCATGTCTAGACTTTTGCAAATCGTTAAGGGCATAACACTGATACTGGCTCCTAAATCGCATAGAGCTTTGTCAATGACGAATTTTCCTATTACACAGGGTATAGAGAAACTTCCTGGATCTTTTAGCTTAGGAGGCATATTATTCTGAATTATGGCGCTACACTCAGCAGTAAGTGTAACTGTTCCGTTATCCTCTATCTTTTTCTTATTAGATAAGATTTCTTTTAAAAACTTAGCATACGAGGGCATTTGAGTGATAGCTTCTGTAAACGGAATAGTAATATTCAACTGTTTCAGAAGTTCGACAAATTTCTTAAACTGACCCATCGTCTTGGAATTGGTTAATCTCTGAGGGTACGGAATTGGTGGTTTATAGGGTGGTGGAGGCACATAAGGCTTTTCTTTCTCCACTGCCTCTTGATTATCATCTTCCTTTTCTTCTGGATCATTCACCATTTCAGTCGGTTTATCCGATTTTTGGTACATGGCTGGATTGTCAAGTCTTGGATCGGTAGGTCCGTCAAGTTCCTTGCCACTTCTTAATATCACAGCATTTGCATGTCCTTTCGGATTAGGTTGAGGTTGTCCAGGAAATACTCCAGCTGGTGCAGCGGTAGGTGCTTGTTGTTGAGCTACTTGTGAAATCTGAGTTTCAAGCATTTTGTTATGTGTAGCTAATGCATCTACTTTGCTTACTAATTGTTTAATCTGCTCACTAGTGTGTATGTTTTGGTTTAAGAAGTCCTTGTTTGTCTGAGATTGGTTAGCTATAAAGTTCTCCATCATCAATTCAAGGTTCGATTTTCTAGGGACATTAGGAGCAGTCTTTTGATATCCTGGTGGTGTAGCTAGTGTTTGACCTGGTGCGTATAAATCATTGTTGTTCTTATAGGAGAAGTTCGGATGATTCTTCCAACCTGGGTTGTATGTGTTTGAGTATGGGTTTCCTTGAGCATAATTCACTTGATCTGTGGGAATTCCTGTTAATAGTTGACAATCAGAAACTTCATGTCCTGGAACTCCACATAACTCACAGTTAGGTGTTACTGCAGCCACGGTGGCTGTTGGTGTTATGGCCAAGTTGTCGATCTTTTGGTTTAGTTAGTCAAACTTTGCATTGACTTGGTCCATACTACTCACTTCGTACATACCTCCTTTTGTTGGTTTCTCAGTTGCGACTCTCTCGCTTCCCCATTGGTAATGGTTTTGAGCCATACTTTCGATAAGTGCATAAGCATCATTATATTCTTTGTCCATTAGTGCACCGCCCGCGGCAGCGTCAATTGTCATTCTTGTATTGTACAAGAGTCCATTATAGAAGGTATGGATGACCATCCATTCTACTAATCCGTGATGTGGACAAAGTCTCAGCATATCCTTATAGCGTTCCCAAGCTTCGAATAGTGATTCGTTTTCCCTTTGCTTAAATTCGTTGATCTGAGCTCTCAGCATAGCTGTCTTGCTAGGTGGGAAATATCTGGTCAAGAAAACTCTCTTTAGTTCCTCCCACGTAGTTACTGAGTTCGAAGGCAGAGATTGAAGCCAGACTCTTGCTCTGTCTCGAAGTGAAAAAGGAAACAAACGTAGTCTAATAGCTTCTTGGGTAACTCCATTGGCTTTTACGGTATCTGCATATTGCACAAAGATCGAGAGATGAAGGTTCGGATCCTCGGTAGGATTTCCGGCGAATTGATTTTGTTGCACGGCTGATATCAACGAAGGTTTTAGTTCGAAATCGTTTCGGTTGATGGCCGGTGCGGCAATGCTAGAATGCGGTTCAGCTTGCGAAGGACTAGCGTAACACTTGAGTGGGTGATTCTGTTCTTCAGCCATCTCTGCATCCTTTGATGTTACGACTAGTTTAGGTGGATCTAATTGAAGATCTGGAATATTGTAACTTTGTTCGTAATCGAATATCCGTCTTCTTACGTGTAAGAAGCGTTCCGATTCTGGGATTAGAGGTTGCAAGTCTTCGCCTTGAGAGCGAGTACTTGGCATACACTCGGGAATTTAGATTAAGAAAAGAAAATAGTTGTTACCTTAGTCTAGACAATGCTACCTAAAGTGCACTAGTAACTAAATTAAGGTCCCCGGCAACGGCGCCAAAAACTTGATGGGCTAAAGACGTATCTAATTATGTGTCTAGCGGTATCTTAATTGCAAGTGCACAGCCTATCGAAGTAATATTTAAGATTATCGATCCACAAGGACTCTATGGTTACTTAGTGCTAGATGAACTTCTAGTTTAGCTAAGGTGAAGGGTTGTCACGATTTTTTTGTTGTTTTTAAAGATTAAAGGCGGGAATTAAATTTAAGTTTAATAAAATAATACTAAGGCGGTCGGTATGTAATTATGCTAACTTAGGCGGGTAAATCTAACCTAGGCTTATAAAGATGGTTCACTTAATCTATTCTGTAGAGGTTACCAGTTTAAATACCTTTAACTCACACTCTCGTGGTCTTATCTCAGATCTTACCCCTAAAGTCCTATGCCTGCTCTCGCTAGCCCATAAGTGTTTAGAGATAATTTTTGGAAACTTAGTAATTCTAATTTATTTTAAAGCGCTCTCGCTGTGTTTAATTTAAATGCCTAACTTTAGCTATCTGGTTAAAATATCACACTCTCGTGGTCTTGACCTAACCTAATACACTTTCCTTACTCTCGTAACAAAAAGGTCGATTTTATAATAAAAAGTATCAGCCAGAATATTAAGCTCTTAATTATTTTAAGCCTATAGTTGATTTTACCGATTTAGTTTGTTTTAATTACATACCGCCCTAAGGTAATTAGCTACTCATTTTTGTTGAACCAGACAGAGGCAGAGAAACATAAAACGAAATATTCATGGCAGAAAAATAAATATTCAACATAAATATAAAATTGCAAATTAATATAAACCTGGTTAACAATAAAAATGGCAGACTCCTTCTTCCACAGGCTGGAAAGCTCGGAGTATTCGTCGGAATCGGAAATAAACTAAAAATTCAGAAGGCTTTGAAACAAATAAATTTATAACAATTTCCTGATGTTGGAAATTGTTATAGGTTTGGTTTGGATACGAGAAAAATAAAGCAATGAAAATAATGCTGGAAAAAATAATAAGGGTGTAAAATAATTCGGCAGAGCTTCCGCAAGAAAATAATAAACTAAACTCTGTAAATTGTTCATAAAATTTAAGCTATTTATAGAAGATTGAATGGGCTTGGTAGTTGGTTTGTTGCTTGGGCCTCGTAGGAGCATTGAGAAAATCCAGGAACGTGTGGATACAGGGTCAGCTGGAAAATAGGCGTTTCATATGCAGCGTAACGTTATGACCAAATCTTCAGTCAAATGACCTATTTTTCCCTTGTCACGGTCGTGACAAGGGCATCACGTTCGTGTCCCTTGTAAAATAAGTGTCACGGTCGTGAGGGATATGTCACGGTCGTGATTTCTCCTTTTGGGGTGTCACGGTCGTGACACCTAGGTGACGACCGTGAGTGCTACAAAATATGCAGGTTTTGCAGCATTCTTCATTTCTTCATCTTTTTATGGTTGTTTTCGCTCCTTTTGCTTGTGGCTCATGATTTAGCTCTGTATATGATGTACCTGCAAAATGGCAAGGAAAACTCGAGGAATCGGGTGTTAAAACGACAATTATGCGATAAAACAATAATGAAACATATCAATATAATCGATACATTTTCTCGTTATCAATGACTCAATAAAGGTTACGAAGAAAATCATTGAGGTTTTAAGAGAATAACTTGGAGACAAACTTGAGTCTATCCTAAATTCTCCCGAAGTTGCTAAGATAACTCAAGAATTTATTGATAGTAACAATAAGGATACTGATGCTACTCAATAATGTGAAGACCGTGGTGTTAAGGAAGTATAAGAATATACTCCCGAGGAAGTAATGGAAGTTGTGTCTATAGAAAAAGATGATGGATCTAGGAACTGGTTAAATGAGAGTCTAGTTGCAAGTGGCAAAGTGGTGGAAGTTTTTGAAAAACTTGTTTCATTAGCAACAAGATTAGGTATTAATTTTGAACCCATTAATAACCTTAATCTTAATTCTTCCATGATAAATTCATCCTCACCATCACATGCTAAATCCAACCAAACTTATACCTTAGCCATACAACCTTATCAATCAATCACTCTTGAAAGTACATAGTTTTTTGTTCTTTCGAAGACCTATCTAAATAAAACACAAGACAACAACATTCCATCACATGAATAACCCATCAACCAAACTAATCAAGACTATCTTAATGCTAGAATTCCAGCAAACTCAGCACCACTAAATCCTGTTGAATCTAAAAGTGCTTTTGATGATAAGCCTCTTAATGTTGTGTCACCCTCACACATATCTGCCAAAACCATTAGAGATCAACAAATTCATAATCATCTTAATGATGAAATTGATTATGGTGAATCTGATCCAAATCCAAAAAATAATAACCAAGCTCAACCCTTACCATCAAATCATCAAGAAACAACTCAACGCTCATCCCCATATAACCATGCTTTAAGAAAATAAAACTCAGTTGAATTTGTTCAAGAAACTCTACATAAAGATGAAACAAACTCGTCTAAACAATCTCACTATATGACCAACTGTCAGCCTCTACCTAACCATGTACCTTCTCAGTTAGAAGTTTTTAGGACTGGGTTATATAATAAGGAAAAAACAATAATGGAAGAAGGGTTCACTTCTAGTGATCATGTGGCTTATAATGCAAGATGGGAAACCCTTAGAAATTCTGTCAACTCAATCATTCAAATTCTGGAGAATTTCTCTACTAAAGAAGTCATTACATCTTGCAAGAAGCAACTACTCAATATTGAAGCTAAGGTAGCTCTAGTTGGTGAATGTCAAGAGTTGATGAAATTGTAGATGGCTAGTAACCACTTGTTAGTGGATGCTCAATTCAAATCAATTGTTGTTAGGCAAGAAGAAATCAGTTATGATCTCAAGATAATCATGGAATTATTAAAGAAACCTTAGCTATAGGACGTAGAACCTTTTATATGTTTAATGATATGCTTGTGAACTTATTATGTTTCAGTTTGTTTTATACAAGTTGTTCCTTATGCATGTTTCATTAGTTAATGCTTTAGTTTTCTCTCTTGTTATTTAAAAACTTGCTTTTTGCTGGCTTAAATAATTGGAAACTGAAAAAGGGAAATTTCATTGGAATTAAAAATTACATGAGAATAGATAAGACAATACAATAAATTACTTTATCCCTACTCTTCTTTGTTGCTTCAGTCATCTTTGTTAGTGCTATCAATAAATTCCTTCTATGATTGTTATGATTTCCCATCTTTAAAAGAAGGATCTTCATCCTCAATGGAAGAATCCTTAGGAGCCTTTATACGCTCTTCCAATCCTGAAGTTTGTGCTCTATAGGAAGCCAATATGGTTTCAATACCTTCCTTTTCCTTTAATTTATGTTTCTCTTTTGCCGCATCAGCATGCAACTTTGCTGAAAGTTCCTTGAGTGCCAAACGTTTCACTCTTGTTGCTTCATTCTTCATTATCAAATCTATCTCTCTTTCAAAATCTCATTTTTCACTCTTGTGAGGAATTCAGTTATGATATTTTCTCTTTATAACTTCTTTTGCTTGAAATATTTATGTGATTTGGATGAATTCTTGAGGAAACTATGTCAATATGCTTTTATAGTGTGTCATAAGTAGTCATTGAAGTACAATATAAAATCTATGCACCAATAAAAACTGGTCTTCTGATCTCGATACTTTGTTCGACTTTAACTACTCTAAACCCTATAAAACATCTTTGACTGTCTCGGGACAATGCGTTTCTTTTTAATATTTGCTTTAATTGTTTCTTCTCTTATCTTTTTTGTGACAAAAGGGGAGAAAAATATATAAATCTTTAATGAGAATATGAACCCTTCAGGTTTTAAATGTTTATTTTAAAATTATGTTATTTCAGTTATTTTTTTTACTCGGGAGATATATTTTAGTTTTCTTGAATATAGAACTTATGGGGAGCTTACAAACCTCAATATTTGAACTATTATACTCAAAGGGAGCTTAAAAACCTCAAACTCTGATGTTTCCAAGTAAATTAAAATAGCCCAACATCGATTTTTAAATACTTATGTTTGTCATCATAAAAAGGGGAGAGATTTTTGGAACAAGATTTGCTCATGACATATATCCTTTAGATTTTGATGATAAAAAGTATTGAAAGAATAATGGTTTTATCTAACATATGTTCTAAGTTTTCAGGTTCCAAAGCTTAAAAGAATCTATTCACATTCTGATAGATGAACGCATTTGAGAGAAGATGAGTTATTGGCTTTTGATGGCTCAGAACTGATGCACACTATTAATTGAAAACTAGGTTTGCATATACTCTGAAGTTGAATGTATCATATTTAGAAGAGCAATATATTATCTCTACACTTATTTAATATATTAGCTTCTGGATATCATTCAGAACCATGGACTAAGCAAAGTTATCTGTATTGCATAAACAAGCTACAATGTCAAATCAGTTGTCAACTAGAGTATATGTTCACATGTCTCAAGAAGAATTAACATGCTTTATGGATATCTACTCTCAACGGATCTATAGTACAATCTCACAAGGAAGACATTATGGTTAAACAAGTTATGCAATGGATAAATATCTTTTTGTGTATCTATCTTCAATGTCTCTTAGTACTATGGAGTAAAAAAGACACTTGTACAAGTTATCTCTTCCAAAGATTATTCTTTTGTAAATGCTATATAAGTATTCGAATACTCAATCTAGAATCAAGAACAAGGAAATAAAGAAAAAGATCCAAGAAGAAAAGAAGTGTTTTACGCTTCTATCAGAACGGAAGAATAACAAGAGCAACAATGGCAACACAATCGAGTATGCAAAATTTCTGTTATATGTTGTAAATTGTACAAAGCCTTAAGATTTCTTAAACATTGAATATCTTAGAAATCTTAAGAGCTATGATATTTGTTATGGTTATTACCCTATACCTCTGATTGTATATCAAGTACACCTTGTTATCTATTTTGCTAAATAGGTTATTTAGTAGTTTAGAAAGAAAGTCTCTTGCTATGTGCTTGAGCATAAAATTCTGTTGATGTAAGCTTGAGCCAAGTATGTCTCTTTCTATGTGCTTGAGCATTGAAGTATTGATCATATTTATTATGTATGAAGTCTAAGAATGAAAGTCTAAGCAAGGAAGTCTTGGATTCATGAAATCTGAGCAAGGAAGTCTTGTACTCGAGGGTATAAGCTGAAGTCTTGAATCTGTGGGATTTAAGCTGGAAGTATTGGATTCATGGAATATGAGCAGGAAAGTCTTGGACTAGAGGTATGAGCCGAAACATTTTTTACTCGAGTGTATGAGCAGGAAGTTTTAAATCCATGGGATTTGAGCAGGAAAGTCTTAGGCTGTTAGTTTAAGCAGTAAGTCTTATACTTGCGGGTATAAGCAAGAAAGTCTTAGGATTTGAGGATCTAAAGAGGAATTCTTAATCAGGTTCTAATTGAGTAGACAATTCTTACGCTATAGGTCTGAGCAAGAAAAGTATTATTCTCGAGGGCATAAGCAAATGTAATCATGATTTGATTATATTGGAAAGTCTCTTGTGCTGCAAGGGTACTGAACTACTCTCAGTTTGGGAGGATCAAGGATAAATTTATGTGTGTTCTTTTGTTATTTAGTTTCTTCTGTTATTATTCTGCTGCAACTTATTATCAGAATCTGAATAATGGTTTAGAATTGGAACTCTGTTCAGAAGCAAAGTAAAAATGGAGAACACAATTCAACCCACCCATTCTTGTGTATTTGTCTCACCTTAAAAAATAACATGAGTATCAATTCGTATTTTTTCACTTCGGTAGGTGGAACCTCACTAAGGTTGAACCTGTCCTCGTAGCGAACCCCTAGAAACTAAGATTTCATTTCCTTGTTCCTTGTCACCTCGTCTGGAGAAAGAGAACCCGTCTTAGTATAATAGAAGTGAGCATCCCGATTAAAGTGGATCTTAAACTAGTATTTTGGTTAAAAAAATCAGACAGAAGCGGGAAAAATCTGCGATGAGATAGCAGAAAGCAAAATGGGATATAAGAGTGAGGGGTTTTACCAATAAAAAACGCCCCAAGAAGTCTCCCCATTCCAGAATAAAGGGGTTAAACCAATGATTGACCTGATGAAAGCAAATGATCCCTTGATTACGGAATTATCTTGAGAAGTGTAACTCAGGTGGACAAGATTAAATAATAGTTAAGGAAAAGGAATTTAGACTCAGCATACACATGAAATACCTTTATGTATGTCCAAAACCCTTGATGAAGTTGGGATTGAGCAACCTTTAGATATTTCAAGGCGGCTTCCACAAAGTCAAAAAAGATAGTTGTAGTCTTATTCCTGTAAACATTCATTCATAAAACAAGGCATTGTAGTCGTCAAAAGAACTAAATATCCTCTTCTTCGACTCCACTAGAAGAGTTAACCATTCCAGGGTATTGCCGACCTCAATTCTAGCAGCATATATAGTAGGCTTAGTGCTTGGAGTCGATGAAGTTCCCTCCATCTTTGTGTCCACCCAATCGTACTCCACTACATCTGATTGATATCAAATATCCAAAAATGCTTTCACATCAACATCACTGGGCTCACAACCATTGATCTTCAGTCAAAGATATATATATATATATATATATATATAATCTTTAGCGTGCTCTCTCTTTTTCTAATTGGCTTGTATTTCTTTTCTATTAAAACACGAGGGGGAATAAGAACCTCAACATAACTAATTCATTTGTCAATGTTTGATACGGGAATCTAATTGATTTTACCTGGAGATCAGGATCCGATACGGCTGGCCTCGAGTGTTGTTGAAGGACGGTTGATGAGGAGAGGAGGGGGTGTAACTGCAAGGCACTCCGATGCTGAAGTAAGACACTGAGCAAAGAGTGAGCAAGTACAAGAATTAAGGTCAGAGAATTGAATACCTGACCCTCCCAAATGAGAGGGTTTATATAATGGGCTAAGTAGAAGATTATTGGTCCACACCGTTGGGCGCGGATCGCGGAATCCGTAAAGATATGTAATAGTCAAAACTAGCCGTTGGAGGTCTTCGTCTTGGTAGGTATAACCTTGGTCGACAAGGACCATTATTCTCAATATTGCTCGACGTCGAGCGTTCTGCAGGGCCGGTTTGCCTGGCCCAATTCTGGGAATTGGGCCTGCCCAGAACAGGAGCCCCCAAAGTCGTTGCTCGTGTGGAGGAGCAGTGACTTAGTAATGGTTTCGTATTCAAGGGTATGCAGTGTGTGGTCCAGGAAGTTATCACTGACGATCCTCGGTAGGCGAGCAGTCGTTACGTCGCTCGACAAGAGGATATGAGACGAAAAGTTGGCATATTTGGGAATTCGCGCCTATTAATGCTCTGACGGCTAGCCTAGGGGCTAGTGCGTAGGTAATAATTGGCTAGGGGTAGGGGTCATGCGTGTCTGCACGTGTTCCCTTCCCTATAAATAGGATCCCAAGGCTTTATTTTAAGCTTTTTCGTTTCATCTTCCTCTCCGCTGCATTGCTCGTCCATCAACTGCCATTCTCAGCCGTCGACCACCGTTTCCAGAATCAATTTCTTCTACAAATGGATTCCCAAGCTCAAGGTACGACTTCTTTTTCGTGTTTATGTTAATCATAGGCTTGATATCTTAGAAATGCATGTGGTTTAGGGTAGATTTTCCGGTAGTTTTAGATTTAAACCAGTAGGTAGGAGAATCTCTGCCACCGTTGTTCGTCGGCTATGAACCCTAGTTCGTGGTCGACGCAGGTATTGGTCGACTTTGACTTGGGATCTGATAAGTATTTAGGTTTAGATTCTATTATCTCTGAAGTTGGGTGTTAGCCATCGCCTTGAGCGGTGGTCAGCCGGGGTTATGGCTCGGGACCTTGTTCCTGGGTCAACGTGCGCCCTTTCACTTGTCGAGCGGTGGAAGGGTGGATTTGATATTCTTAATCGAATTCACTGACGCCTTTCCTCTGCTTTTCAGGTGAAAACTCGCTTATGGACCCGCTGGACGTCTCCTCGGAAGAAACATCCTCGGAAGACTCTGGTTCTTCCGCATCGGTTCCTTCCGACTCCGGGAGTTCTTCAGGAGAATCAGACGTGAGCACAATGGAAGAGGGAGCTTCGACAGATTCACCTCGTTGCCCTGAAGAGATAAGGACCTCGCCTGAAGAATGGGTAGTGGAGGACCTGCTTGACAAAGTATCTTCGTTTTCGAGGCCTCGCGCGGAGCCGCTGCCCACTGTTGGTGACCCTGCGGACTGGATTGTCACTTGCCCAGGGGATGACGACCGTATCTTCTCGGACTTTGGTGGTCGGAAATTTTCTATGTATGAGTACGCAACTTCGATCCTGGGGGTAACTTTGCCCTTTAGTGACTTGGTTTGCGCTGTGCTCGGGCATCTGGGTGTTGCCCCGTCTCAGCTACACCCCAACTCCTACGCGTTTCTGAAGGCGTTTGAGGTAACGTGCGCCCATCTGGGTGTTGGAGCCACGCTTCCTCTATTCTTTCATTTATTTTCGATGCAGCGTCAAGTCGGACGAGGGACTGACTGGAAGGGATTCGTCTCCTTTAAGCAGAGGACCAAGATCTTTAAGGCTCACTCAGAGTCCATCTGGGCTTTCAAGATGGATTACTTTATGATAAAACCTCCGAGCGCGAAAGTTGTGAGGGCGCTAAGTTTCGTAGGGATAGACACTGACGAGAACGACGAGCCTCAGCTTGACGATCAAGGACAGGTGATTCCGAGGAGGCTTTGGCTATTTCCCTTCTCCTAGAGCTAAACTCACTACGAGCGGCTGGTTAGCGAGTTCGTCCAGGTGGGGGACTCTCTGAACAAGGATGATGCGGCCAGCTTCGAGGCCTTTAGGAAATTAATAACCTCTTTTACCCCGACTCCTTTGCTGGACGGAGAAGGGAAAATAATGATGGATCAGGACGGGGGGGAAGCTATGGAGCGTCCTCTGATTGACGTCACAGACTTGCTGACGTGTAATACCGGATAGGAAGTGTCCGAGTTTTTTGGTATCTGTTTTATTTCTGCTTGTTATTATGTCCTGATAATATTCTGCCGTCCGTGACTAGTCTAACTCTCTTTTTTCTTTCTTTTTCAGGCTCCCTGTCGAACCCGCTCGACAAGATTCAAGAACGTCTGCGTCAACAGCAAAAGAAGAGGTCACAGGTCGTTCAGACCAAGCTGACTGAGACAAGCGGCTCTGGGTCGGGCCCCCTGGTCCAGGGTTCTCCGAGCACTTCTACCGGTTCCTTAATGTAAAAGCACAAGTCTGCAGCGACCGTAGACTTGACGGCCGATGCTCCCCCCAAACCGAAGCATGTGCTGCCGCCTTGCTTCGTGAAGCGGAACTTCTTTGAAGGGAAGAGCATAGAGGTGGACCGTGCAGACTCCCTGTTTCTCGAGGCGATGGATCGTCCTGCCCGACGACTGTCTTTGGCCCAGGACGCGAGTGCTGTCATGCAGGTTTTGTCAATGGCCTGGCAGACGGCTGAAGGAAACCTCGGGCAAGAGAGGGAAGTAGCGAGGCTGAAGGAGTAGTTGGCTGCAGCCGAGAATAAGCTGACGGCTGTAACACCCTAATTTTTGCCCTAAGATTGTTTCGCATATCATCTGCATTTTGCACATCAAGCAAGATCACATTGGTTTCCGAGTTTCTCCTCAGATCGGGTCTATGCTTCGCAGGGGATCACCATTATTTTTACTGTTTTATATTTGTTTATATTTACTGATTATTAACCAAAATACAAAAATATGTTGCAGTATTCTTCTTCTTCTCTGTGTTGAAGGTGTGCGAAAACAGGGCAATAATTTCATTCAGATGCGTTTGTTCAGTCATGATCCGATTCAGATGGTTGTTTGACCTAATCTTGGTCAAGCTATCAAAAGATTGGTTGACTGCCAGTGGTGTGTGCCAGTAATTCGTTCATCAGGCAATGTGTTTTCAAAGTACAAGTTGGTTTGTGTGGCAGTTGTTTCTTGTGCGAAGTTTGGCTTGTTCATCAATTATCAGGCAGTTGTTCTGTGCGAAGTTTGGTGTGAATCTCTAGTGTTTTATCAGTTCATTGTTTCATCAATTCATCAACGATTCATCTGAGGATTTATTTTCCTCAGTTTGGTTTCGAATCATCAGAACATGAATAAGACAGCTTTCAGATGACAGTTGGCAAGTTGCCATTTATTTGGGTTGTTCATTGGGTCTGTGTTAGCTGTGTTCAGAGGCTTGTGAAAAATCGGGAGTTGGTTGTGAAACCTAAAAAAAATCATCATCATCCCATTTCTATTTTTTTTTAGTTTGATTATCCATTATCCTTTATCCAATAACCATTTTTCCATTATTCTTCTCGATTATCCGATTATCCAATTTTTATCCCACTTCATATCCATTTATCCATTTCCCATTATTTTTTTCAATTTTTCTATTATCCATTTTATTCAATACTCATTTTCTTCCATTTTTTCTCGATTTATCCGACTCATACATTTTTTTATTTCATTACTCAATTAAACCATTGTTCCTATTTTTTAATTGTTGACATAATCTTCTTTTTTAAAACCATTTCCAATTTCTAAACCATTCATAAAAATCTCATTACATTTTTTCTAAACCCATTACATTTTCAGCTCATTGATCCATTTATTTTTTCTTTATTAAAAAGAATTTCATTAAACAATACATATTAATAAGTTCCATAAGCCTTCAACTAATACCCTAAGGCCCCACATGTCCTCACTCATCACCAAGCCTACTTTCTTCAGTCACTTCACTAAGCAAGCAGGCCCACACAAGGCCAAGTCCAGCCGTACCAATTCTTCCAGCCTCAAAATTTCATCCAAACAACAACAAGCTACTTCAGCTTTTGTCACGCGCACAAGCTACATCCGTACGAAACAAGACTTTCCATCAGCTCACAAGTCCAAGCCTCAGCCAAAAGCAACCTTCAGCCGCATGAACAACAAACAACACTAGCCTCATTTCAAACAGCCAAGGCCAATTTTCACATAGCAAAACACGGCATCACGAGAAAAATAACACAGCTGAAGCCGAAAACAAGCTAAGCACCAAGCAGCTTCCGCACACTCAAACAAAACAAAACTCCAGCCAAATACTCCTCAACGCCAGCTTCGTCACGTCCAGCCAGCAAGCCGAATACATATGCACTTCAACACAGCATCAAATAAGCCGCAAGCCTTCGCACAAACTTCTCAAGCCAAGCTTTTCACGCCAATGATCCCGCAGCTCAAACAACAATACATCAGCTCCAAAGCCACGGCCGCACCTGCACATGTGAAACGCAATCCTCAAATCAAAGCCAGCATCTCAAAATCAAAACAAAATGCAAAAACACGTAAATCCCGTGAGACTCAAAACGCGAGCAAAATACCAAAACGGCAATAAAAATTCTTCTCTCCCTTCTATAAATTAAACCTCACCTCTCTTCATTTTCCAAGCTTGGAAGGCATAGAGAACCCCTGCCAAAATACAAACCCAAAGCTTCACGAAAACCCATCCTTCAAATTAAATCTGAAATTCTTCCACCAATCTCACTACTCTTCACCTTCAATTCAATACTCTTCCTTATCAATAATCTGTTAAAGGATACCCACAGAGATTTCAAACAACACTTCAATAATCATAGAAGCGATGTCAATCAAAAAAGAGGGGGAGTCTTTGCCAAACATAACTTGAAGGAGGTGATATTTGCGGTAAATCCGAGATGTGAGCAAGAAGAAAAACGAAGAAATTGAAGGAGAGAGAGAGAGAGAGAGATCTTCGATTGTGTTGTTGAAATCGGAAGTTGGACGATGAGGATGATGATTCTTCTCCCTTTTCGAGCGTATACGGCGCCGGCTATGCTTCTGCTTTGTGTGTTCTTGTTCTGGTTTCTTCCTTTTGTTTTCATTAATTTGTTCTTGCTTTGTTTAAAAAAAAGAAAGATGTGTTTAGGCTTTGGATCAATGAAGATCCGTTTCTTCTATTACCACCACCTCATCCAGCTTGCGTCCCTATCTATCCATCCTTCATATTTTTTTTTCCTTTCTTTTCTAATTTTGTTTATTTTCTTTTAGTGGCATTGTTTTATCGTTTTTTTTAAAGATGTTGGTAATTGAATATTAGTTCATAGTTTGTTCCTTTTAATAAAATCTTTTTAGAATTAATAGAAAAATGTTTTAGGAAAATCTTTAGAAAAGAAATCTTAGAAATATTTTAGAAAAAAAGAGTTGGAAATAAAAGTGTTTTAGAAACAAATTTAGAAAAATAGATTTTAGAAAATGACCTAAAAATATTTCTATTTCTTTTTTATGGATTTATTCCTTTAGATCCATTTATTCTTCATCTCTATTTTTTATTTTGGTCGATGACAATCTTCCGATTCGGGATTGTTGATTTCCAATTAAGTTTAATCTTCATTATTTCAAATCTATGGATGAATGATCATTTGGATCATTCTCCATACTTTGAGATCGTGATAGGTTGCTAATCGAGAAATTCAACGATAATCTCGATTAAGATTAGACCTTCCTCTTTCTTTTAGTGTGGCATGTTTTCGGAGAACGATCCATTATATCGTTTCTCTAACATGTATTAACACGAATATTTTCCACTTTAATTAGTGGTGGCCGGCCTCATTTGTAGGGTAATTACTTCGTAAATTACTCGGCGATTGCTTAACATAGACCTAAAGTTGTCCCGATTCGATTAAAGATCCACTTGGATCCGGTTGCCTCAATTTTATTTTCATTGTTGTGGTTGTGCTTGATTAAGTTCATCATACCACCTTATATTGTAAATAATATTATAATGTGAATATAATTGTTTAAATTTAATCTCTCGCACCTTACCCTTTTATTTTAATCTCTTGCTCCCTTATCTCCTTATTATATTTTGCCATATTATATCATATATCATTGTTTATATTCATATTGTGCTTGTTTTTATTTTTGTCCATTTGGATATTAAAACACTTAATAAAGGATTAAACTCTTAAAAAACTTGTGACTTCTAACATTGGACTTATGGTTACTATCCCGAACTTTTGGAGATTGGACTTAGACTTCTAGGATTCCCTTTGCTCAAAGTTGGAGTGGTTAGAAACCTTGGCCTCAAATGATGTCATTAACTTTTGAAGATGAAAGTCCGAACTTTGAAGATTTGTACATATTGGTTTGGTAACTTCTTTCTTTATCTTTTAATTCAAGCATTAGGACTAGTCTCTTCATCTCCTCCCCATTCTTTAATTTTCAAAACTTCTTCCTATTTCAAAATCTTCTTGTTTTTTTAAACTTGAAATACTTTCATAAACAAACCTTGACTTAGGTCAAGCGATTTTTAACCTTTTCCTTTTATTTTCTTAACCAAATATTAAGTCATGTAAATATATTAAAACCATTTTTGTACATACTTTAAAAAATACAAATCCATTCAATTGTTTTTGTGCCTTGTGCACCTTTCTTCTTTTCCACATGTTTAGATATGATTCATCCCTTTTAGCGGAATTATTCGCTAAGGGATGACGACTTATCTTTACATCTTAAAATCAATTCAACCCACTTATTCTTTTCAAACTTTGTACCACGAACTACGAGGTTTTGATCTCGCATTGCACTTTGTGGGTACGTAGGCATAAGGCTTTAAAACCTTATCAAACACAAAATCATTAAAAAATATTCTTCTCCTCATCTCTTCCATCATTTTAAACAAACCAATTTCAGACCAAAAAGCAATAAGTATTTCAAAGGGCTCCCGTGGAGTACCACGGATGAGTCGGGTGCCTAAAACCTTCCCGGTTCATAACCAATCCCCTTACCCAATCTCTGTTTATTTCTTTTAGCCTTTGCTTTTAGAATCCTAGGTTTTTATTCGTTCTTTTACCTTTTTCCATTCGGAAATAAAGAAAAGCGCGGTGGCGACTCTGTGTTAATCGAGTTAAGTTAATCAATAGCTTACACTCACGATTTTACCGCTACAGAAAAGTGGCGACTCTGCTGGGGAGTAATCTCTAAGCGGATTTAGCCTACTTTGATTTATTTACTGCTTTGGTTTGAATTGTTTGTTATTTGTTTGTTCCGTTTTGGTTTTTGGTGATCCTCTGTGTGAGATAGATTCTAACCCGGATCTGAGTGACACTTATGATAGGACGGCGATATTCAAAGCGATATGTGATGGAGTAGTCCAAAGCAATATCAATTTGATAATCTCCACTCGGTTAGGCTCTCTTGGATTATCAATGTCATGACGAGTAATCGTACGTGGCATTATTTTCCGACCTTGAGCTGATCATACTGAGGACCTTAGAACCCTTAACCCATCTAAGCCAATTTAGGAACGTAGTGCGGAAGCTGTCTGGATGTAAATCTAAGGCGGTTGTTACGCGATACTACACTCGGACGAGGTCTATTTTAAGAATGTTATCGGTTGGGGAGTAATCCAACGTACCGATAAAATTCTAAAGATGACTGTTAACTCCGGGCACCTCTGTTAGCACCCTTTTTGTTTCTTGCAGGTACAATGAAGACAAAACCTTAGTACTTACCTGTGGGGTTGGTGTTCTGTTACCTTGACTTCATGCTCGTGACTCGGAACCTAAGCCCGTGTGCCTTGTGTGATCTTGTTTGTGGTTGTTGCATCTACATATTCATCATGATCATCATCACAACCATTTTTCAAGGAAGACGATTCCGATTATTGCAAATATTGGAAAAGTAAACATTCCTTTTTGTCAAGATTTTTCATGACTATATTCTTGATGTTGACCATGTTTGCAATAATCGAGTTGTTTTTCTGAAAATGGAAGTGAACATTGCATATCATTGCATTCTCGCATATTTTTGAGTTCATCCGAGTTGTGTGGGAACTCATCCCGGTTGTTTCTTTCCTCAGCTGTCTGTTGATCCGTCAAGCTGACTCCTCACCACAGATACGGTACTAGAGCTGCTAACAGATTGAGAGTTATTAGATTGAGAATGGAAAATCAAGCCCAACATAACAAGAAAGTTAGGGAAGACCTTGATGAGTTGAAAAGCAATGTGAGTCAGATCATGGAGATGCTACAGGCTTTGATCATCAGGGAAACTCAACCTCAGAGGATTGTCATGCCTCAAGTCAATGTTTCTGCTGGTGAAACAAGTGTTGTTGGGATGACTCGTCGCAGACAACAACACCATGAACAATCATACCCTACTGCAGTCGCTCTGATGATCAATGGTCCATCTATTCAAAGGAATGTTGGCCAGAACCAGAATCGTAATGCTAGGAACTCGTCCTCCACCTCCAGTTCCAGAGACTATTCCATGGTGGTATAAGCCAGAAGCTCGATGTGCTTTTCATCAAGGTGCCCCGGGGCATGATGTTGAGAACTGTTACCCGCTGAAGTTTGAAGTACAGAAATTGATGAGGAACAATATTCTGTATTTCAATGATGTTAATCCTAATGTGCAGAAGAATCCGTTGCCGAAGCATGGTAATGTGTCTTTGAACATAGTTGATGGTTGTCCTGGTAATGCGTCTGATGAAAACGAAGAAATGTTTGATTTCGTTACGCATGGAAAGATTTGCCAGAACCAGAATTGTAATGCTAGGAGTAGGCCAAACTTTGATCCTATTCCGATGACTTATGCTGAGTTGTATCCTTACTTGGTCCAGAATGGTTGGATTACTACTAGGCCTGCGCCTCCTGTTCCAAATCCTCTTCCGGTTGGTTATAGATCAGATCTTCGTTGTGAGTTTCATCAAGGTGGAACTGGTCATGACCTAGAACACTGTTTTGCATTGAAGGCTAAAGTAAGAGAGCTTGTTAGAAATGGGATGATCACTTTTGAGGACACCAATCCTTTTCCGAATCATGAGAAATGAATTTTCTAGAGGAATTCAACTGTCAAATTTTCTTCAAGGCCAGAATCTCAGACGGGACAG
This sequence comes from Lathyrus aphaca, assembly GCA_963966055.1. NCBI lineage: Eukaryota > Viridiplantae > Streptophyta > Magnoliopsida > Fabales > Fabaceae > Lathyrus > Lathyrus aphaca. Next base: position 532,875,540 of record OZ014523.1, on the reverse strand, counting down.
CTCATCCTTTGTTGCTGATGGATCATTAGGCCATTGTTTCTTTATGTTTGCAATTTTTCTTCAATCATATTAAGTTGTTTGCTTTTAAGCTTGTTTGTTCTTTCATGTTGGTTTTAATGAAATGAGCATTGCTTTGTTTTGATTTCATTTACTATTTGCATCTTTATGCTTTACATTTCAAGTTCATTTATCTTGTCTCAAGCTTTCATAATGATTGGAGGGAGGATGACGAAAACGAGATACCCATAATTGTTGTTGGTATGCTTTCAATTGAGACTTGGTTGATGATATACAGGCATTGTTTCAAATCCTAAACACTGGAGAAATAAGGAAGTTAATCCTTTGTTAACCCCTTTGAACCTTGAAGTTGGAGTTTCTTTCTATTCGAAAAAACCCGAAATTTTAACCTGGGAATGGTTAGTTCTCAATTAATTCGAATGTGCATTCAAGTATAAGAGAATCATTCAAGACACCTTTCAAATAAAGGTTGCAATCTCAAATTTTCCTTCACACACATCAAGAAGTGTTGAAGATGTTTTTCAATTCAAAAGCCGATGATGGTTCACCGCAATCATTAAGCCATGCAGTCATTATCTTTCAAAAAAAATGATAGTGAAAAATTATTGAAGAAAAAAAAATCAAAGCCCGCTAAGTCAAAACCTATGAAGGAGACTTAGGCAAAAAAAAAAACTGGGGCATCCCGCTGGCTGTAAGTTGAAATGACGCAGTTCAGGCAAAAATTAGGGATAATAAAAAGAAAGATTTACCAAGAGGTCATCAAAATCCTCAGCAAAAATAAGTTGAGTTGACCAAAGTCCTCACTAGAAATAACAAAAGGAAAGATGTGACTGTCATCTCAAAATACTTTGGCTTATGAACCATCTTCATATGTGCAATCCTAAATGTCCGGGAACTTGAATGCATAGGCTAAATTAATTGAATGTAGGACTGGAGTTCATCACGAAGAGGGGTTGGGTATAAATAAACTTTGAGCTTATATCCTTTGATTCATAAACCGTGAACCAGACCACGTTACAACCTTCAAAAGTCCTAATTGAATCCAGGTTTCTTTTGAAGAGCATACCATAACGAGGTTGCGTAAACTGACTCCCAAGTTCTTTACCAATCATTTGTTTTCTTGTTGTTGCTTTACCTTTAATTTTGTCTCAACCGCCGTGTTGTGACAAGTTTTCATTTACTTTACATCAATAAATTTCATTCCAAAAATGATTCTTGATTTCAAACTTTGCATTGAACTTTGCATTAAAATCACCAGGTTTGTACAAACATTTTTATTTCCAAATAAACTTTCCTCATCAAGGAATTTTCAAACAGTTGAGAAACTTGGTCGGTGATCTTATCAGGGGCAATTTCTCCTCAGGTCCTATGGTTCAAGAGTTGTTGATCAGTGCAAGTTATTCTCAGATATGGTTCTCTGCAAGATTCATCTTTGGGTTATTTTCTCAACAATCATTTCAAGAACTGAAGCCATGATCAGTTTATTCTCTCAACAGTTATTCCAAAGATCTGAGTATTTTCTCCGGAAGCAATCAAGAATTCATTATCAGTTTACCTTTATCAGTCATTGAACTTGGGGCAACTTTCTTCAAGAATCTCCAAGCAGCTTTGCATGATTTCTCTCAAAAGATTTTCAACTTGATGCAGTTTACTGGTGGGACAGAGATTTGTTCAGCAGTAGCATTTCTAATTTCCGAGCAGACTGGCATGAGATGCTCCCTTTTGCTTTGCATGGGTATCGTACATCTGTCCGCACTTCAACAGGGGCAACCCCTTTCTCACTTGTTTATGGAATGGAAGCAGTGCTCCCCGTCGAAGTTGAGATCCCATCAATGAGAGTTCTGATGGAAGCCAAGTTGACTGAGGCTGAATGGTGTCAAAGTAGATTTGATCAGTTGAATTTGATTGAAGAAAAGAGAATTACAGCTTTGTGTCATGGTCGGTTGTACCAGCAAAGAATGAAGAAAGCTTTTGATAAGAAGGTCAAACCTCGTGTATTCAGAGAAGGCGACCTCGTGCTCAAAAAGATTCAGTCTTTCGTTAAAGATTCTCGGGGCAAGTGGACTCCGAACTATGATGGACCATATGTTGTTAAGAAAGCCTTCTCTGGAGGTTCATTAATTCTTGCAACTATGGATGGTGAGGAGATCACTCGCCCTGTGAATGCGGATGCAGTCAAGAAATACTTCGCCTAAAAAATAAAAGAACAGCTCGCTAAGTTGAAAACCCGAAAGGGCGGCTTAGACAAAAATGAGCGTCTCGGTGGATTGAAAACCCAAAAGGGCGGTCCAGGCAAAAATTAGAGACAAAAACAGAAATAATTATCCCGGTAGATTGAAAACCCGAAAGGGCAATCTAGGCAAAAGTTAGGGATCATGGCAAGTAACTGCGTCGACAGACTGAATCGTTTGTAGTAACCGAGGATTTAAGATTCTATCATTCAGAAGAATTATTCATCAAAGATTCTTATTCACTCATCCTTGACTGAAGTTTCAGACACAGTGGAGTTCAAAGTTGATAGGGAGAATAGTGATCATTGTATCTCAATATAGCCCTTTCCAGGTATTTATCATTTTTCAAACTTGTAATGATCCATGGAGTCACGCCATTTGCTGTAAATTTAATCTTTGAAAATTTCAAAAACATTTTTCTTTTGATATATGAACAAAGAAAGGTTATCAACAGTGACTCCAAGAATGGTAAAGTCTGGATGTGTGTAACTCGTCTCTCCCAAAGCAGGGTTTGATTCGGTTGTTCCTGGATAGTCTTGACAAATTGATGTTAATGATGTTTTGTTCCTCAACCATGATGTTGAATGGAGATTGTATGTATTCCCCAGAAGAGTTGTTGGAAGGGATGTTCAGAATCCCTAGTTGAGTGTTGATCTTTTCCTCAACATGTTATCTTTGAATTGAGAAGTATTGGGAATCCCCAGCTGAGCTCATGTTCCTCAGCTTGATTTGTTTGCATCCTTGAATATAGAAGTATTGATATAGCAGTCAGTTTAGAGGTTTTCTTTTACCCTATGTTGGGTACTGATTTAAAACCCCTCATAACTGTGTTTTGGCTATGATGTTAACTTCTGATATCCCCATATGGATCCCCGGTATGTCTGCATGTGTTGATTTCCAGCAGATTCCTATGTGATTTTTTAGCAAGTCTGGCACTCTATCCCCAAGTGGAGCAGGAGTTGTATGACAGTTATTCCTCGTGAAGTTTGATTTTTATCAAGAATATTTCCATCCTCAGCAGATTATTACCTTGCCTCAGCAGGATGATATTCCTAGCAGATGCTGTATTATTATGATTTGAGCCTTGTAGTAGGATTGTATTCCTTTGATGGCTTGTGATATTCCCCTGCAGATTTCAAGTTGAATCTCCAGTTGTTCCTTGCATTGTTGCCTTGGGATTAGCCGAGTATCCGGTTGTTGTGGTGTTCATATCACCTGTTTTTTTTTTTTATCTTTATGTCTGTTTTTTCAGCATATTCATAAGCATATTCATACGCATAAGCATAGCATTGTTTGCTTGCATTCTTGCGTTTATCATTGTTATCTGCTCTTTGGTGTGGATTTTCCCCACAGAGTGTGTGTGTCGTATTCCTCTCAAGTTTAGAGTGTCGACTGTTAAGCAGAAAGTGTTAATCCTTTCTAATTCCCCACCGAGTTTGTTTCTCGTGGATGATGTTGATTTAGTTTCCTCCCCAGTTCATTATCTGGATGGATTGTCCCCAGTTGAGATATTTCCTCCTCGGGATGAGTATTGTTTGACCGTTTCTTTCCAATTCGTTCTTGGATTGAACTTTGGTCCTCCTTTTGTGGATATATTTGCTTTGGAATTAAGCTATCACTGTTTGATAGTGGGCAATATTTTCTCCAGCTTGAGTATTCTTACTCCGGAATTTAGCTATCAGTAATCGATAGTGGGTAATATTACCAAATTGATCAAGTTCTTTTACTTGTACTCCTACCCAGTAAATTCGGTAGTCGAGATTTCTGTCTCTTACCCAGTAAAAAGGTAATAGAGTTTGTTTTCCTTCGCTTAAACTCCTACCCAGTAAATCAGGTAGTCGAGAATTGTTCTACCCAGTAAATCCGGTAGTCAAGTTATTTTTCCTCTTACCTAGTAAAAAGGTAATAAAAGCTGTTTCCCTTCGATTGAGCTCCTACCCAGTAAATCAGGTAGTCGAGAATTTGTTCTACCCAGTAAATCCGGTAGTCAAATTATTTTCTTCTTACCCAGTAAAAAGGTAATAGAATCAGATATTTTCCTCTTACCCAGTAAAAAGGTAATCTGATTGAGTTTCCTACCCAGTAAATCAGGTAGATGATCATACTCCTATCCAGTAAATCGATAGCCGAGTTCGTTATTATTCCTTACCCAGTAAAAAGGTGATTGAGGTCATTCCTCTTTATTTTGCTCCTATCCAGTAAATTGATAGTCGAGTCCTTTCATATCTCCTATCCAGTAAATCGATAGTCGAGTCCCGTTTATTCTCTACCCAGTAAATCCGGTAGTCAAATTATTTTCCTCTTACCCAATAAAAAGGTAATATAATCAGATATTTCATATACCCAGTAAAAAGGTAATCTGATTGAGTTTCTACCCAGTAAATCCGGTAGCCGATGTTTCTTCTTCTTACCCAGTAAAAAGGTAATAGAAGTTTGTTTCTCTTTGATTGAGTTCCTACCCAGTAAATCAGGTAGTGGATCATACTCCTATCCAGTAAATCGATAGTTGAGTCATTTATATTCTCTACCCAGTAAATCAGGTAGTTGAAAATTTTTCTTACCCAGTAAAAAGGTGATTGAGGTCATTCCTCTTTATTTAGCTCCTATCCAGTAAATCGATAGTTGAGTCATTTGTTTTCTCCTGCCCAGTAAATCAGGTAGTTGAAAGTTTTGCTGTTCAGTAAGGAGTAGTGAAGGCTATTCCTCCGAATTTTGCTCCTATCCAGTAAATCGATAGTCGAGTCTGTTATATTTCCTACCCAGTAAATCAGGTAGTTGAGAGTTTCTTGCCCATTAAAAAAGTAGTTGAGGTTATCCCTCTGTATTTTGCTCCTATCCAGTAAATCGATAGTCGAGTCTGTTGTTTTCCTATCCAGTAAACAGGTAGTTGATGATTCTTTTCCAACTCAGTATTTCTCCATTTCTGGACTCGAATACTTTGTTTGATTGATATTCCTGGCAGGGTGTGTATCTTTCCCTGGTCGAATGTTGTTCTTGATTATTTCATATCTTTTCCCAAGTGGAGTCGGTTATCCAGTGATTTATTTTCCTGGTAACTCTTTGGTTGTCTGTTGTTTCCCCAGCGGGATTTTCTTCTGTGTCCCCAAGTTTTTGTTTTCCTCTGATAGTCGTATTTTCCCCACAGAGATCTTGGGTCTGCATATCATATTCATACCATATCATTTGTTCTCTTAGGATAAAAATTGGGTATTCTATATTTAAGTCTCTCCCATCTTGTAGAGACGAAGATGTCAATCTTCATATCTCCGGATTGAAGAAACTTAAATAGGGCAGCTGTAACACCCTAATTTTTGCCCTAAGATTGTTTCGCATATCATCTGCATTTTGAACATCAAGCAAGATCACATTGGTTTCCGAGTTTCTCCTCAGATCGGGTCTATGCTTCGCAGGGGATCACCATTATTTTTATTGTTTTATATTTGTTTATATTTACTGATTATTAACCAAAATACAAAAATATGTTGCAGTATTCTTCTTCTTCTCTGTGTTGCAGGTGTGCGAAAACAGGGCAATAATTTCATTCAGATGCGTTTGTTCAGTCATGATCCGATTCAGATGGTTGTTTGACCTAATCTTGGTCAAGCTATCAAAAGATTGGTTGACTGCCAGTGGTGTGTGCCAGTAATTCGTTCATCAGGCAATGTGTTTTCAAAGTACAAGTTGGTTTGTGTGGCAGTTGTTTCTTGTGCGAAGTTTGGCTTGTTCATCAATTATCAGGCAGTTGTTCTGTGCGAAGTTTGGTGTGAATCTCCAGTGTTTTATCAGTTCATTGTTTCATCAATTCATCAACGATTCATCTGAGGATTTATTTTCCTCAGTTTGGTTTCGAATCATCAGAACATGAATAAGACAGCTTTCAGATGACAGTTGGCAAGTTGCCATTTATTTGGGTTGTTCATTGGGTCTGTGTTAGCTGTGTTCAGAGGCTTGTGAAAAATCGGGAGTTGGTTGTGAAACCTAAAAAAAATCATCATCATCCCATTTCTATTTTTTTTTTAGTTTGATTATCCATTATCCTTTATCCAATAACCATTTTTCCATTATTCTTCTCGATTATCCGATTATCCAATTTTTATCCCACTTCATATCCATTTATCCATTTCCCATTATTTTTTCAATTTTTCTATTATCCATTTTATTCAATACTCATTTTCTTCCATTTTTTCTCGATTTATCCGACTCATACATTTTTTTATTTCATTACTCAATTAAACCATTGTTCCTATTTTTTAATTGTTGACATAATCTTCTTTTTTAAAACCATTTCCAATTTCTAAACCATTCATAAAAATCTCATTACATTTTTTCTAAACCCATTACATTTTCAGCTCATTGATCCATTTATTTTTTCTTTATTAAAAAGAATTTCATTAAACAATACATATTAATAAGTTCCATAAGCCTTCAACTAATACTTTCTTCAGTCACTTCACTAAGCAAGCAGGCCCACACAAGGCCAAGTCCAGCCGTACCAATTCTTCCAGCCTCAAAATTTCATCCAAACAACAACAAGCTACTTCAGCTTTAGTCACGCGCACAAGCTACATCCGTACGAAACAAGACTTTCCATTAGCTCACAAGTCCAAGCCTCAGCCAAAAGCAACCTTCAGCCGCATGAACAACAAACAACACTAGCCTCATTTCAAACAGCCAAGGCCAATTTTCACATAGCAAAACACGGCATCACGAGAAAAATAACACAGCTGAAGCCGAAAACAAGCTAAGCACCAAGCAGCTTCTGCACACTCAAACAAAACAAAACTCCAGCCAAATACTCCTCAACGCCAGCTTCGTCACGTCCAGCCAGCAAGCCGAATACATATGCACTTCAACACAGCATCAAATAAGCCGCAAGCCTTCGCACAAACTTCTCAAGCCAAGCTTTTCACGCCAATGATCCCGCAGCTCAAACAACAATACATCAGCTCCAAAGCCACGGCCGCACCTGCACATGTGAAACGCAATCCTCAAATCAAAGCCAGCATCTCAAAATCAAAACAAAATGCAAAAACACGTAAATCCCGTGAGACTCAAAACGCGAGCAAAATACCAAAACGGAAATAAAAATTCTTCTCTCCCTTCTATAAATTAAACCTCACCTCTCTTCATTTTCCAAGCTTGGAAGGCATAGAGAACCCCTGCCAAAATACAAACCCAAAGCTTCACGAAAACCCATCCTTCAAATTAAATCTAAAATTCTTCCACCAATCTCACTACTCTTCACCTTCAATTCAATACTCTTCCTTATCAATAATCTGTTAAAGGATACCCACAGAGATTTCAAACAACACTTCAATAATCATAGAAGCGAAGTCAATCAAAAAAGAGGGGGAGTCCTTGCCAAACATAACTTGAAGGAGGTGATATTTGCGGTAAATCCGAGATGTGAGCAAGAAGAAAAACAAAGAAATTGAAGGAGAGAGAGAGAGAGATCTTCGATTGTGTTGTTGAAATCGGAAGTTGGACGGTGAGGATGATGATTCTTCTCCCTTTTCGAGCGTATACGGCGCCGGCTATGCTTCTGCTTTGTGTGTTCTTGTTCTGGTTTCTTCCTTTTGTTTTCATTAATTTGTTCTTGCTTTGTTTAAAAAAAAATAAAGATGTGTTTGGGCTTTGGATCAATGAAGATCCGTTTCTTCTATTACCACCACCTCATCCAGCTTGCGTCCCTATCTATCCATCCTTCATATTTTTTTTCCCTTTCTTTTCTAATTTTGTTTATTTTCTTTTAGTGGCATTGTTTTATCGTTTTTTTTAAAGATGTTGGTAATTGAATATTAGTTCATAGTTTGTTCCTTTTAATAAAATCTTTTTAGAATTAATAGAAAAATGTTTTAGGAAAAGCTTTAGAAAAGAAATCTTAGAAATATTTTAGAAAAAAAGAGTTGGAAATAAAAGTGTTTTAGAAACAAATTTAGAAAAATAGATTTTAGAAAATGACCTAAAAATATTTCTATTTCTTTTTTATGGATTTATTCCTTTAGATCCATTTATTCTTCATCTCTATTTTTTATTTTGGTCGATGACAATCTTCCGATTCGGGATTGTTGATTTCCAATTAAGTTTAATCTTCATTATTTCAAATCTATGGATGAATGATCATTTGGATCATTCTCCATACTTTGAGATCGTGATAGGTTGCTAATCGAGAAATTCAACGATAATCTCGATTAAGATTAGACCTTCCTCTTTCTTTTAGTGTGGCATGTTTTCGGAGAACGATCCATTATATCGTTTCTCTAACATGTATTAACACGAATATTTTCCACTTTAATTAGTGGTGGCCGGCCTCATTTGTAGGGTAATTACTTCGTAAATTACTCGGCGATTGCTTAACATAGACCTAAAGTTGTCCCGATTCGATTAAAGATCCACTTGGATCCGGTTGCCTCAATTTTATTTTCATTGTTGTGGTTGTGCTTGATTAAGTTCATCATACCACCTTATATTGTAAATAATATTATAATGTGAATATAATTGTTTAAATTTAATCTCTCGCACCTTACCCTTTTATTTTAATCTCTTGCTCCCTTATCTCCTTATTATATTTTGCCATATTATATCATATATCATTGTTTATATTCATATTGTGCTTGTTTTTATTTTTGTCCATTTGGATATTAAAACACTTAATAAAGGATTAAACTCTTAAAAAACTTGTGACTTCTAACATTGGACTTATGGTTACTATCCCGAACTTTTGGAGATTGGACTTAGACTTCTAGGATTCCCTTTGCTCAAAGTTGGAGTGGTTAGAAACCTTGGCCTCAAATGATGTCATTAACTTTTGAAGATGAAAGTCCGAACTTTGAAGATTTGTACATATTGGTTTGGTAACTTCTTTCTTTATCTTTTAATTCAAGCATTAGGACTAGTCTCTTCATCTCCTCCCCATTCTTTAATTTTCAAAACTTCTTCCTATTTCAAAATCTTCTTGTTTTTTTAAACTTGAAACACTTTCATAAACAAACTTGACTTAGGTCAAGCGATTTTTAACCTTTTCCTTTTATTTTCTTAACCAAATATTAAGTCATGTAAATATATTAAAACCATTTTTGTACATACTTAAAAAAATACAAATCCATTCAATTGTTTTTGTGCCTTGTGCACCTTTCTTCTTTTCCACATGTTTAGATATGATTCATCCCTTTTAGCGGAATTATTCGCTAAGGGATGACGACTTATCTTTACATCTTAAAATCAATTCAACCCACTTATTCTTTTCAAACTTTGTACTACGAACTACGAGGTTTTGATCTCGCATTGCACTTTGTGGGTACGTAGGCATAAGGCTTTAAAACCTTATCAAACACAAAATCATTAAAAAATATTCTTCTCCTCATCTCTTCCATCATTTTAAACAAACCAATTTCAGACCAAAAAGCAATAAGTATTTCAAAGGGCTCCCGTGGAGTACCACGGATGAGTCGGGTGCCTAAAACCTTCCCGGTTCATAACCAATCCCCTTACCCAATCTCTGTTTATTTCTTTTAGCCTTTGCTTTTAGAATCCTAGGTTTTTATTCGTTCTTTTACCTTTTTCCATTCGGAAATAAAGAAAAGCGCGGTGGCGACTCTGTGTTAATCGAGTTAAGTTAATCAATAACTTACACTCACGATTTTACCGCTACAACGGCGACCACTGAGGAAGCCACTGCCACGACCAAAGAGCTGACCGAGCGGGGGAACATTATTGCCAAACTGGAGGTTGACAAGAGGAGGGCTCTGGAGCAGAGTAAAAAGTTGAAGGATGCCTTCTGCCCGAAAGAGGATGAAGATGCTGAAACTAAGAGTATGGTGACTAGGGCACAGTTCCTTGCTCGGATCGACCAAGATATGGAAGATCTGAACTCGTCGACTGAGCTCAGTTTCCAAAATGTTGTGGATCAAATAAGGGCTCTTCATCCTGAACTGGCCTTGGACACCAGCCGGATTAGCTACCTCTACAAAGTCGAGGATGGCCAGATAGTGGTTCCATCAGACTTGGTCGTGGAGGATTCTCAGCCCGGGGCGACTGTTCAGCCCGGTCAGCCAGAAGTGCAGCCGGACCAAGGTAAGGGTCAACCTGGTGCTTTGGACAACGAGGGTAATTAGTTTTGGCCTGCGTGCCGTTATCTTGTAATTTAATGTGTTTCTTTTGGGGGCGTGATCCCCTTTGTAAGTAATCACGAACAAGTCGGCCCTTCGAGGTCGCATTTTTGCAGTAAAAGTTAATGTTATTAATGGTCGTTTATTTTACAATGTTTCCTGTTTAATTGTGCGTCCGTAGGAGGACTGTTTTCTTTGTGTTTTAAACGCTAAATGTTTGACGTTCTTGTACTGATTGGATGTGATCGAATAAATACGGGGTGTGTTTGTGATCTGTTGGTTTGGGGGACCAATCAGATTTCGGAGTCTTGCTCCTGGTCGGTGCCTGGGCCAAGGTAATGGCCCGGGCTCTGAGGCTTGAATGTCCCATCGCGAGTTGGGGTTCTGCCTGGTCGCGGTACTTAGGTGACGTCGGACTCGTTTGAGTATCCGCCCGTGCAACAGTTTTCTCCTTCTCTTGGAAGGAGACCCTGACGATCATGTTATTTTGGGCTGTCGTGCTTGTACCTGGGCACACAGTTCTCAGTCAGACCTATCGCTCCTCGCTTGATTGTTGAGCAAGGTGACTTTGTAAGTTAGCTGTAATATTGCTTGAGCTTCTCGGCGTTCCACGGCCGAGCTAGTTCTTCCCCGTGTAGATTTTCTAAATAATATGCTCTGTTTTCGGTTTTTGCTCGGACGCGATATGGGCCCTCCCAATTAGGTGTAAGTTTTCCCTCGCGAGGGTCCCTGTGATTTCTCCTTAGAACGAGACTACCCACCTCGAACGTTCGTCTTATGACTTTAGAATCGTATCGAGCGGCTATTTTCTGTTTGAGGGTGGCCTCCGGGAGAACAACTTCTGATCGGATTTCTTTGACCAGGTCAAGCTCGTCTCTCAAAGCTTCGGAGTTGGTGTCCTGGTCAATTGGGGACTCTGTTCGTCTGGATCGGACGTGCATTTCCACAGGGATTACTGCCTCGGTCCCATATGCCAACCGGAACGGGGACTCGCCGGTCGTTGAGTGGGGGGTGGTTCTATACGCCCACAACACGTTGTGTAACTCCTCGACCCAATGTTTCTTGTGTTCGTCCAGTCTTCGTTTCAGGCCTCTTAGGATTACCCTATTTGCGGCCTCTGCTTGCTCGTTAGTTTGGGGGTGCTCCACTGAAGCGAAGTGTTGTTTTGTTCTTACTGATGCAACAAATTCTTTGAAGTGTTTATCTGTAAACTGGGTACCGTTATCGGTCACAATGGCGAGTGGTACTCCGAACCGGGCGAGGATGTTCCTCTTGAAGAAACTTATTATGTTGAGTGCAGTGATTTTGGCTAAGGCCTCAGCTTCTATCCATTTGGTGAAATAATCGACGCCTACAATTAGGTATTTATTTTGGCCGGATCCGACGACGAATGGCCCTAAGATATCCATCCCCCACCATGCGAACGGCCAAGGTGAAGATAATGATTTTAGCTCGGTAGGGGGTGCTACGTGTACGTCCCCGTGTCGTTGGCATTTGTCACACCTTTTTACGTGTTCCTTTATGTCGTGCTGGAGTGTAGGCCAATAATATCCTGCTCGGAGAATCTTTCAGGCCAACGAACGTCCGCCCGGATGTTGTGCATTAATTCCTTCATGGACCTCTCTTAGTACGTGTAGGATGTTTTTTGCTTCTTCTACGCAGCTGAGGAGAGGTGTAGAGAATCCTCGACGATACATACGTTCACCCACTAGAGAGTATGAGCATGACCTTCGTCGTACGATGCTGGCCGTTTTCGGGTCTGCCGGTAACTCCCCTTTGGTCAGGTAGTTAAACACTGGGGTCATCCAGCAGTTCGTGTCGCCTACGAGATTAACGTCTAGGTGGATTGACGACTGTCCAATGCTTGGTCGGGGGAGCACTTTTTGTATGACGGATTTGTTGTTTCCTTTCTTTTTAGTGCTTGCCAACTTGGAAAGGACGTCAGCTCGGGTATTATTCTCTCGCGGGACGTGTTTCACCTCCACGCTTCTGAATCGTTTTAGTTCTCCTTTTACAAGGGCTAGGTATTCGGCCATGTTATCGTTTTTAGCCTGGAAATCTCCTCGGACTTGGCTAGCGACCAACTGGGAATCCGTGCAAATTGTGATCTCTTCCGCTTCTAGGTCGGTCGCGAGTCGTATGCCTGCTAGGAAGGCTTCGTATTCCTCCTGGTTGTTGGAAGTGGGGAAGGATAAGGTTAAGGATACTTCGATGATGTTTCCTTCTTCGTTTTCTAAGATAACCCCAGCTCCGCTACCCGCCGGGCCGGACGCTCCGTCCACGAAGATAGTCCATTTGGATGGGGATTTCGGCTCCTGCTCGGTGAAAGTGAGTTCTGCCACAAAGTCGGCCGGCGCTTGAGCTCTGAGAGCTTGTCTCCCCTCGAATTTGATGTCGAATTCGGACAGTTCTAACGACCATTTTAGCATTCGCCCGGCCATGTCTGGTCGACCGAGCAATTGTCTTATGGGTTGGTATGTTCTTACGATGATGGTGTGGGCCAAGAAATAATGTCGTAGCCTTCTGGCTGCAAAAAGGAGGGCCAGGGCCACCTTTTCTACCTGGAGGTATCGAATTTCAGGGCCATGGAGTGCCTTGCTCGTAAAATAGACAGGTTTCTGTCCCTCGGGCAGGTTGCGTATGAGGGTCGCGCTTACGACTTCATTTGCTACAGCGAGATAAAGGTAAAGTGTTTCCCTTTCTTCAGGTCTGGACAAAACCGGGGGCTCAGATAATGCCTTCTTCAGGTGGGACAAGGCTAGCTCACACTCCTCCGTCCATTCAAAAGTAGCCTCTTTGCGGAGGAGCTTGTAAAAGGGGAGGGCGTGTTGAGCGGATTTTCCCACAAATCGAGCGAGGGAAGTGAGGACCCCGTTTAGTGATTGTATGGATTTTTTAGAATTAGGGGTTGGAAGTTCTGCGAACGCCCGACATTTGTTGAGATTGGCTTCAATGCCTCGTTCGGTTAGATAGAATCCGAGGAACTTCCCTGCTCGGATCCCAAATGTGCACTTCTCGGGATTGAAATGCATTTTGCATTTCCGTGCCTGATCAAGCACTTTTCGTAAGTGGGATGCGTGGTCCATCTCTTGTTGAGATTTGACGATCATGTCGTCCATATACACTTCGAGGATGTCTCCGATTTCTGCCCGAAATACCTTATTCATCATGCGCTGATATGTCGCGCCTGCATTTTTTTAGACCGAAGGGCATAATGTTATAATAGTAGTTGCCCAATTCGGTCATGAAGGTTGTGTATTTTTTGTCGGACACGGCCATGGGTATTTGATTATACCCTGAGTAGGCGTCCATGAAGGACAATAGCTTGAAGCAGGACAAATTGTCGACCAATTTATCGATGTTAGGCAAAGGGTATGCGTCTTTTGGGCATGCCCGGTTAAGATCAGTATAATCAACACACATTCTCCACTTTCCATTAGATTTCTTGACAAGTACAACATTTGAGAGCCAGGTTGTGTACCTGGCCTCGGTTACAAATATTTCCTCTAGGAGGTCTTTAACAGCAGATTCAGCTGCTTCAGTTTTTTTGGTCGACTGCTTCCTCCTACGCTGGGCGACCGCTTTGTGTGTTGGGTCGATGGAGAGGTGATGGCAGGCTGTCTCGGGGTCGAGTCCTGGCATCTCTGCGGCGCTCCAGGCGAACAGATCCGCGTTTCCTTTGAGGCAAGCTTCTAACTGTCATTTTGCCAAGTCGGGGATATGTGCTCCGATATTAACGCACCGGGTCGGGTCATCTCCCAAAGGAATCAGCTCGAACTCTCCGTCTGGAACTGGGCGGGATAGTGAATCGATTGGATTTTGAATGCCCTCGTTGTCGTCTGAGAACCTGCAGTCCAGGTCGATCGAGTCTACCTGAGGAAAGGCCCTGGGTGTTTTTGGAGCATCTGGTGAAGTCAATGCTGAAGGACTTGGTTGGTAAGATATTGAGCTAAGACCTTTAGATGCCGCTTCGAAACATCGGCGAGCAGCATCGACGTCCCCGTGCAGTGTAGCAACCTTGCCCGAAGTAGTATAATACTTCATCTTTAGGTGGATGGTGGATGGAACAGCGATCAACTCGGCTAGTGTCGGTCGTCCCAGAATGCACTAGTATAGCGACGGGCAATCCACGACTAGGAACTGGACTCGGACCGTTCTGGCTGTCTCGGCTGCTCCGAAGGTGACAAACAGATCGACGTAGCCCCATGGTCGGGAGACCGCTCCGTTGAAACCTTGCAAGTCTGACCCGACGTACGAAGTCAGGTGTGTTTCGTTTAACTGGAGTGTTGAAAACAACTGGGAGTACATAATGTCGCAGGAGCTGCCTTGGTCCACCAAGATTCTTCTCACATCAAAATTCGCCATTCGCTCCCGGATGAGTAGCGGGATGCTGGCGTTTGGCGCCCCTCCCAAGAGTTCCTCTCGGTAAAAGGCAAGGGGTATCGAGCCTTCTCTTGGTGGGTCCAGGGTTGCATTCTGTGCGGGCCCCTTCGCAATTAGCTGGTCGAATTTCCTCTTTACGGATCCGACCGTGATTTTGTTGAAACCTCCCCCTGAGATGACCATTGCGGATGGAAAGGTTTCCCATGGGCTATGTGAGGAAAGGTATCCCGGACTCCCGGTGTGATCGGGCAGGAAGAAATCTTTCGGGCGACCTGCATGTTTGCATCCGCAGGAACGGGTACAGCCTCCTCGATCTTTTGAGTCTCCTGTGCTTCTTGTCGAGGAGTGTCCCTGGATTTGGTGAATTGTTTAAGGTGCCCGCCCTTGATAAGTATTTCGATTTCATCCTTGAGATGGATGCAGTCTTCGGTATTGTGGCCATGACTTTTGTGGAATCTACAATATTTTGTCCGTGCCCGGTTTGCTAGGTTGCTGCTTCAGAAAGCATACCCCTGCTTGCCTGAATTCTGAGTTGGCACATTCGGACAAGATTTTCTCCCTGGAGGCCAAGAGTGAAGTATATTCGTGAAATAGGCCGACGGGTCCTCTGTGCTCCCGCGGTTCACGGGAGCGGTCATCCTTTCTTTTGTCTCCTCCCCGACGAGATGTCGAGGGTTCATCGACTCGGTGGGGCTTCGCATCTCGCGACGTCGAGCGTCTCGTACGGAGCTGGCTGCCTGCTTTTCCTCATACTGGATATAAGCTTGGGCTTTCAGCAAGAATGCGTCAAGGGTGGCAGGGGTCTCGATGCCGACTGCCCGGTGAAAATCTGTTGACGGGCGCAGTCCTCGTTCCAACAAATACTTATTCATGTCGTCGGTTGTGGACACCTGGACTGCTTCTTTGTTGAACCTTTAGATGTAAGTTCGTAAAGGTTCGTCCTTCCCTTGGAGATCAGGATCCGATACGGCTGGCCTCGAGTGTTGTTGAAGGACGATTGATGAGGAGAGGATGGGGGTGTACCTGCAAGGCACTCCGATGCTGAAGTAAGACACTGAGCAAAGAGTGAGCAAGTACAATAATTAAGGTCAGAGAATTGAATACCTGACCCTCCCAAATGAGAGGGTTTATATAATGGGCTAAGTAGAAGATTATTGGTCCACACGGTTGGGCACGGATCGCGGAATCCGTAAAGATAGATAACGGTCAAAACTAGTTGTTGGAGGTCTTCGTCTTGGTCGGTATAACCTTGGACGACAAAGACCATTATTCTCAATATTGCTCGACGTCGAGCGTTCTGCAGGGCCGGTTTGCGTGGCCCAATTCTGGGAATTGGGCCTGCCCAGAACACTAATGAACTAGATGAAGAAGTTTCTTCCTTTAAAGAATTCCTAAAATACTCTTTATGAGTCAAAATCATCAAACAATGGTAATACTTATGGTTCTATGTTATTGCTATTATGAGGAGGGAGAAGAGAATCAAAGTATGTCTCCATTACAAGAGCATATGATGTTTCAACTTCGTAATCGCTCACTAGGTCGACCATATTATCTCTCATCCTGGATATAAAATATGAGATGGTAAAAATAAAGCTCGAGTTAGAAGGTTATCTGACTACGTGGGATTGGTGAAACAAGAGAAATGGAAGAAATGCTAAAGCTTTAAGAAAAGCACTGAAATCGCTTCTAGTGATGCTCTCGGGGAAGAAGAAACAAAGATGTTTTCTAGAAAGTAGTTGTAAGTTTGAATTCTAAAGGTTGAAAAAAATTCCAAATGCTTAATTCACCTTATTTATATTCAACAACTATTGAAAATATCAAACACACTATAGAGAGAAATCACAAGATCAATGGCTAGATTTCCATTCATGGACACACATCAACTCGAGTGCACTTAAGTACTATGCAAATTGCACCACACTCTAGATGGCCACATCATTCCACGTGTTAGAAAAAGTGATGAAATGTTTCAATGGCGGAACCACATTAAATGTGCTCGTTCCCCACTACATTTTTCAATATTAATCCTAAGCGTTCCAGTTCCATTCCACATCATAGAGTCCGATCAATGATACTTAAGGTATCCCTTGGCTCCTTTAGTGCCCGACAAAGCCTGAGGGGCAACTGTATAAGATCGGCCAAAAACCCAAGTGATTGAGGCCCAATCCATATCAATTCCACTCCATTTGGCCCGAGATATAAAATCAATTCACACATTAAGAACAATGTACAATCTTTGATCTCCATTTTCACTATATTCATATTGAATCTTAAACTGAATTGGACATTAAAGTCCTAACCATGTAGGTCCAACCCGCATATCTGTTAATGTGATCGGAGTCACCATTCAAGATCATCATCGATTTTCTAATTATATCCATTTCTGATTCTAGAACGAAACATTGTTTATATCAATTTTCATAAAAATGTATGGGTTTATTTTTAAAAGATATCTAAAGTAGTTTATGAAAACAATTTATAATATAAATAATTTTTTTTTTCTTTTCTTAAGAAAATAATTTATAAAAATTTATTCATAAATGGTTATTTTGATAAAAAATGTGTATTATAAACAACTTTGTTTATCTAAAGAAATCTATAATTTATTAAGTAATATCTACTATGTTCCATTTCCACAGCATATGTTATTATAAAAATTAAATTACTTGAAAGATTCTTTTATAATCGTTAAAACTCATAATAATTTATATTTTATATTTGACAAAATATATATTTATAAAAATTTAAGAATGTCAACCTTACAACAAAATATGTAAGTCAATTTTTTTCTATCAGTCTCACAATAGATTTTCTATTTTCTATTTTTATTTGTTTTAAATTATTTGTCATTTTAAAATATTACTATAATAATTTTTTTTATTTCTTTCCATTAACTTATCCTTATTTATTATATTTTAAATTATATAATTTTATTTTTGTAAATGATATTCATTTTATCATTGAAATCAACAAAATTAATCATTATGGATAAAAAAATAAATGAAAATCTTAAAGATTTATTATAAGATGTATTATAAGATGAAGGAAGTAGTTTGCAATAAATACTATATCAATTTACCGTTCTTATAATGATTTATATTTTATTTATTTAAAGGGAGAGACACAATATTCTATTTATTTATTTTTAAAAGTAAAAGAAAAAAATATTTACAAAATTTAAGAATGTCATTGTGTCAACCCTACACAAAATATGTAAGTCAACGAGTTTGCAAAACATATTTATAAAATTTTAAGAATGTCAACCTCACACAAAATGTTTAGGTGAATGAAATTAATTAGTTTGCAATAAATCCATAATCAGTTTACCATCTTATAATAAAAACTACTCCTATCTATCTTATCCTAAAATCTTACTTGAATATTTTCATTTACCTGAATTCAAATTCTGCAAGGCAAATAAATACATAATTTGATCTTGTACGTCAAATAAATAGCATGGCCCAACAGAAATTTGTCATAGGTTAGGTCATAAATCCTTGTCAGACAACCTATAGTTTCTCTCACATATATTTCAAACGTGTCATACATAGAATCCAGGGAGTTTTCTACCAACAACATAAAATAATTAGTGTTTGTTTGTCCTAGAGAAAACTAACTGTTTCATAAGAGGGGTAATTGGAATTCATTAAGAAAAAGTCGAAAATGAAGGTACTAGTTGAAGAGACACCGTTATTGGTGCGAAAATAGTGAAACAAAAGTTAGGTGTGGTAATATGTAAAGTATTTTAATGTTGGAACAGAAGTTAGGTATGATACATAGGTGAAAGAGGTTAAGGAAAATAAAGGTAGTGGGCCTGGTGGTACCGGTAAGTGGGCCTGGGCTTTTGAATAATTGAGTGGAGAGTAGGACCCACTGAAATGGTAGTACTGTTTCCAGTTAGGGAAAAGAGAAATTCAAAGATAGCCTCGTCCCACTTCCATTATGGGAAGGTTATTAGTTTTTCATGAATTCTTGCTCTCCACTCATTAAGTGGTCTCAAGAGAGAGAGAGAGTGATTGGTATTATTGGACGGATCACCACGTTCCTAATTTTCTTGATAGGGAATATGTTTCGGAGTTTCTAGACTCCGATGTGACACAAGCCCTTTCTCTTTCTCATGTTTTTAGTAACTAATTCTAATCAATAATAGTACTAGTATGAGACTAATAAAATTTTTTATCTCTATATTTCATACAAATTAAAATAAAATTAGACTACTTATATTAATTCGAAGTTTATATATATATATATATATATATATATATATATATATATATATATATATATATATATATATATATATATATATATATATATATATATATATATATATATATAATTTGGAATTTAAACAAATTTTTATTTTATTTATTTAAGAGGAATGCTTTCTCTTGATATTCACATTTTTTTTAGTAATATAACTAACTTTTTATTTTTTATTTTTTATTAAAGATTTTTTGTACTCACTAAAATATATGAGTAAGTTGATTTTAAACAGTAAGATTGACATTTGTCTGGTGTCGTGTGCTGGCCAAAGATCATGACCCATTTCTTTGTGTCGATTATAGAACAAATAACATGAGATCCATTATCCAACTTGTCTCGTTAATCCTAAGATATAAATACATTATATAAAGGATTTTCAAGTACACAATCTCTAATCTTCACTTTCATTACTACTAGCTTGAACCCTAAACTGACTTGGCGTTGAAGTGCTAACCATGCAGATACCCCTAGATCCACCGTAACACCTTAAACCCTAACACGTAACTTATAAAGCATGCAGAATAAAAGACTACTAAGGGTGTCACATTTCTCGGTATAACACTTCAATTTGTCCCAGACCCTGAAAGTTGTTGAGTAGTTAATCTGCAACTGATTGTTTTAAAATACTTAAGGTTGTCATCATTATAAAAAAAAGGAGATTGTTGAAACAAATTTGGTTCATACCATGTATCCTCTAAGATTTTGATGATAACAAAGTATTTGAAGAATAATTAGAAATTTTAAATAGCTAGTTCATGTGTACAAAATTCAGTTTATGCGATGAAACATGTTTTATCACGGAAGAAGCTATGGTTTGGTTCTGATCAGGTTCTTTTGAGAGAGTCTGACCCTAAAGATATGTTTTGTATATTTCAGAATTAGAAACGTGCTAACCCTGCATCTGAAATTGATGGATGTAAACTCAAGCTCAGAAATCATGAGACTTAAGAGTAGTTGACATTATCTTCAAAAGATTGTGTTGTACTTGTTTCACAGAAAAGTTCTCTAGAGAAAGGTCTTGTTCAGTGGGTAATTTCTTGGTCACGAGTTCCAACACATGCTTTATTGGAAAATGAGATGTGCAAAAAGATTTGATTTGAATATAGTCATTAGGTTACTTCAACGACTCTATTTCTTCAATTATAAAAGGATCAGAAGAATTGAAGATCAACTAAGAGAATAATACTGCAACTATGACTGAAATGTACACGCACTTCACACCATTTACATCAGCTCAATAGAAGCAAATCCTACAAGAGTTTTTATTCTTGTATAGCTTAAAAATCTTTAGTGTTAAAGTGTGTTATATTATATTTGAACACCTTTGATTATTAATCAAATGGTGATGTAAGTTATTCCTTCTCTAAACAGTCAATTTATATGAAGTCTCTTGTTGTTTGCTTGAGCATTGCAGTCTTAGCTTCGAGCAATCTAAGCAAGAAAGTCTTGGATTGTAGGACTAAGCAAGTAAGTCTTGAATCTGAGGGGTTTGAGCAAGGAAGTCTTGTACTCGAGGGTATATGTAGAAAGTCTTAAATCTGTGGGATATAAGCAATGAAGTCTTAGGATCTAAGGATCTAAGCAAGAAGTCTCGATTAGATGCTGATTGAACAAGCAAGAATTAGGCTGTAAGTCTGAGCAGGAGAAATTATTATACTTTAGGGTATAAGTAGTTGTAATCAATTTGATTATAGTGGACAATCTCTTGTGTTGTAAGGGGACTAAACTACTCTCAATTGGAGAGGAATCACTATAATGTTTATGTGTTCTTTGCCTATTTATTTACTTATGTTATTTTGTCCGTTGCAACTTGTTAATCAAATTCTGAACTATTATTTAGATTTTGAACTCCGGTTTAGAAGTGGAAACGATTTGGCATACACAATTCAACACCCATTCTTGTGTATTTTTCTCACCTTCAGTTGGCATGAGAGCAAGGTTTGTGCGTAACACTTAATAGTGGTACAAATAAAGATCCAAAGAGAAAAATATGTCTTTTGAAGATCCTACTACCAACACCTCATGAAGATGAATTTCTTATGATTATAATGCTTATGAGAGAAATCACTATTATGATAAACCTCTTGTATTCAGTGGTGATTCCAATGAGTTCGAATGGTGGAAAAGCAAGATATACACTTATATCATTGGACTTGATGATTAGTTATGGGATATGCTTGAAGATGTTATTGAGATCACCATTGATAATGTTGGTATGGTATCTGACATACAAACCTTGACTCTAACTCAAAAGAAAATATATAGAAAAACATCATAGAGTCAGAGGCACTCTTGTCGATGCTTTACCACATGTTGAGTATCTAAAAATCATTGATAAGTCTTTTGCTAAGACTATCTTTGAATCATTTTGCTCTACCTATAAAGGGAATCGACAAGTTAACAAATTTTTTACACTAACAAAAGGACATTTAAGTCATCAACTAATGCTCACATTTTATCATTTCAATATCTTATTAGTGTATGTCACATGTTCAATTTCACATCATTTATTTCTCACATTTTACTTTTAACTTTCTCCATCTTCCTTTTCTTATCTTCATTCAAATTTTAAATTTCCCCCACTTTTTTTTCTCACGCTTTCTCACTTTCATTTTAATTTTTCTCTCCACTTTCTTTTTTCTATTTTAATTTTTTAAGCATGAATAATAAGTTTTGAACCCCTTTTTAATTTAATTAAGAAAATAAAAAAAAATGTTAAATTTTTAAAACACAATTTATTTAAAATAAATCAACCCACTAAAACTCAATTGCACGAACTCTCTATATTACCCATTCATTATAAAGTTTTTTTACAGTAACAAAATGATATTTAAGTAATCAACTAATGTTCATATTTTATCATTCAAATGTCTTATTAGTGCATGCTACATGTCCAATTTTACCGAATTTATTTCTCACTTTTAACTTTCTCACTCTTCCTTTTCTTCTCTTCATTTAAAATTTAAATTTCTCCTCTTTTTATTCCTCACTTTTTCTCACTTTCATTTGAATTTGTTTCTCTCCATTTTCTTTTCTTATTTTATTTTTGTAAGCATGAATAAATTTTTTTGAGTCTCTTTTTAATTTAATGAAGAAAAACAAGAAAACTGCTAAATCTCTAAAACACAAAATTTATTTAAAATAAAAACATAATTATTTTATAATTATTATATATTAAAAATATTCATAACTTATATGATTATCGTTCGTTTTATAACTAAGTAACTAATTTGAAATTAATATGTGTATCTAAATACATTTTATACTATATCAAATTGAATAACGTTCAATAATAGTGCACACAATTAATTTTTCTTTTCGGGTTACTATCAAGACAATATATATTTTATTTTAATCAACAATTGTCTTTATTTGAGAGACAATTTTATTTATTTTAAAATACAATTTTCTTTTTCTTTTTTCATTCCACGGGTCTCTTTTTTATATAATTATTTAATACAGTGAGTTTGTATGATTATTGTTTATTTTAAAATTAAGTAACATATTATAAATTGACATGCGTATCTAAAAACATTTTATATTGTAGCAAATTGAATATCATTCAATAATTATGCACACCACTAACTTTTTATTTCATGGGTCACTATCAGGACAACATCATTTTATTTTAACCAATAAATTATCTTTAATTGAAAGATTAATTCTATATTTATAAATATGAAAAAAAACTCCTTCAATTTTTTTTTTTAATTTCAAATGTACGTATCTAAATATATTTTGTACTGTAGTGTTGTGAAAAAAAATTCTCCATTTTTTTTTAAATTGCAAATTACATGTTTATCTAAATGTATTTTTAGGGTTAAATAAGTTTTTAATCCCTCTAAATATAGTAAATTTCGTTTTTAGTCCCTAATTTATTTAAAAGAATAGTCCTCCTAATATTTTTAGTCCACGCATTTAATCTTTCCAGTCAGTCAATGTTCGTTAACATATGCAATATTGTCACGTGAAATTTTTTTAATGATTGAGCTTGTATATGGAATTGCCAACATGACAAAAATGCTGATGTGACATGTTACGTGATTAAGATAAAATAATTCGTGTTCGTGTTGTAACTTTCTCTTGAGCTTCCTAATCCGAGCTTCAAAAGTAATCTTCATTTTAGCCTTTTCTTTCAAGATCTTGTCAACAACTCCTTTCCAAGCACCAGACCTAGCTTTTTGCTCCCTCTTCCTTTTCTTTCCATATTGTTCAAGAAACTCATCCTTTTGGTGAAGCAAAACATCTTTCTCCTTCAATGTCCTTTGTAACTCTAACTTCTTTGCATTTGAAACATGAAACTTGTTCTCCCAAAGCATCTCTTTCTTGCTTCATCCGAGCTAAAGCAATTTCGAGTCCTTCCATATGTTCAACTGGAACAGGAGTGAGTCCTATGACTTCAGGGAACATAGGTTCTTAAGGAGGATAAGCCATTTCGATCTTTGTAGCTCTTGCTTGCACCCACTGAGTGTAAGCCATCGACGACTCCAATGTGTTCAACATGATCGACCACTACAAGAAGGGGGTCCCCGTTAACTGGATTTCTCCGAATCTCGAGCATAGGATATGCTCGCGTTATCAAGGGCTGAGGTTCCCTATGTACGAATATGCATTTCGGGAAGCTCAATATCGCCAGCCCTTCATTGATTTTCAGGAGACGATCTTTACTCATCTGATGCTCGCGCATTCTCAACTTCATCCCAACGTGTTGGTGTTCATCAGGACTTTTGAGTTGGCCCGTTGATACTTGAAGATAGGTGCAACAATGACTCTGTTTTTTAGGGTCTTCCACTTTCAAAGATAATCGTTAGATGGTCGACACAACTGGGTGTCTTTCAATCAGTCGAGTAGGCTGTTCAAAGCATACCTGGAGTCTGTTCGTAATTTTAAGGAATGGTTCTATGTTATCAAACCCAACTCGCAGGAAGCCAAGGACTCCGTATACTTCAAGAAGGCCATGGATAGCGAGGAGAAGATGATGTCCAAGTTTCCCTTAGAGTGGGTGGAGGCCCATTTTAATCACGAGAGTGATTATTACATCACAAAGCTTGATGAGTTGGGCGATGATAATATGGATGCATATTAGAAGCTCGTGCAGTTCGTTGCATGATTTCGTCCGACAATACTGGTGGACAGCGACAACCATATGCTCCTAACTCCAGACAGGGTGCCCGCTGTTTCTCCCGACTAATAAATACGAAGGCTCTCCTCATAGATCATGTGTGAGTAGTGGAGAAAGTGGGAGAAACTTCAAAAGGGGTGATGTAAGTGGACGGTTACTTTTCTGTACTATGCAGTAAACTGCGATCGCCATTAGGCACATGGAGGATGCCATGACCTTAAAAAGTGGAATACATGGCCATTGAAGTGCATGGAGAATGCCATGAGGTAATGGAAAACACCATGCACCAGATAGTGATATTTTCTACTTTTTTTCTTCCTTTTTTGATCCTTTTCATGGTTTTCTCGCACAAATGATTTTTTTAGACAAATCCCTAAAACACAAACATAAAATGACATAATACTACGAAAATATAATAAAAATACACTATATATCACGTGTATCGGGTCTAAGAATACGATACATTTTCGTGTTATCAATAAAATAGTAGGTATCTGCGAGCAAAGTAAGAACTAGATTCCGAATTAGAAAGATACTGATAGCATTGATACCACAAAATTATCAATATTTGGGAATAAAACTATTCAATAGATAAGCAAAGCGAGAACAACTTTGAAAGCAACCATACTTCCCGTTGTAGCGGTGAAAATTTGAGATTAAGCTATTGATTAACTTAACTTGTAAACCAAGAGTCACCATCGCTCTTTATTGTTTCCAAAGGAATGAGAAAATGTTAGTTCTGTGGTTTTAGGATTGACATAAATTTTGCTAAAACATGGTTCTCAACAAGATGTTGGGCGTGATGTCCTAACATGTTGTTTAGACAACATTTCAAGCATATGTTCTGATAGATGTTGTGACATGCTGTACCAGAATATCAATACAAGGTGTTTTGATTCTTAACAGATTTGTTTTGATTTTGTGAGATTCCTTTTAGACATATCTCAGTTATTTTCGTAGGTCAAAAGATTTAATTTGGAACATTTGATTGATCTTCGATTGTTCATAAGTTCCTAAAATTGGATGTTGAGACAATTTAAGTAACTTGATGATTTGATCCAAGATTTAAGGAAATTTATCTGCATGATTGATGCAGCCCTTAGCGTGTGGATCAATAAATATCTGGGTGAAGATTTCGAAGCCAATGGACTACTGAGGAGTATTTAAAGAGAAACCTAGACCTAATGTTTTTACGTATTTTAACTTTTTAAAATAAGGGGAAAGTTTTAGAGTCTAAGATTTTTGAGAGTCTCTTTAGTGTGATCTTATATGTCACCCTTTGTATCTTTTGATACATTGTGGTAGACTGATTGTTTGTTGTTTATTGTTCACTATAAAGCTTTTAAGAAATAATATATTTTTCTTGGTTGAAGCTTGTAAGAAAAACCAAGTATTGTAGTTGGAAGAGAGTTCCTCTTTCTTTTTTGTTTCTTGAGGTATTGTCACTGGAATTGTGACTGTAAGGAAGTGAAAGGGGGATCTCATATCTAAAGGGGATTCTAGTTAGAAGTTGCACAAGGAAGCGATTAGGAGAGAAGTTGTAAACGAGGGAGTTAAGCTTTGAACTAATGCTATCATAGTGAATTTTCTTCTTGGCTTGGATGCCCCCAGATGTAGGCGAGGTTGCACCGAACTGGGTTAACAATCTCTAGTGTTATTTTATTTTTCTGCACTTTAAATTTTGCATAATTTACAGTTTGATAAAAATTTATGACAATAAAAAGATGTCAAAACATCTGTCTTGACTTTGTACTCTTTGGGACATCAGTTTTAACTCATTTGTTAGATTGCCAGAATTTTAATTGACATCAGTTTTTTGTCGTACTGTATGAGATTTGAAAGGACAGTGGCTCTTGGAAATATGTCACTAAAGATGATGGTTAGATTATTCTTTATTAATTTCATATCCAATGGAGTTGATTAGCATGTGTTAAAACAAGATTTTGATTCTACTCTCTTACATAGTTTTGATGATAACAATATTTTATGAGAACAAATTAAAGCACTGAATTTTTTCTATATGTGCAGGATATAAGTTCTCAAGAAAAAGGATATTGCCAAGGTTGAATAACATCTTCTATATATACTTAAGCCAAGCGCAACTTCTATAGAAGATCTGCTGATAGAAAGAAGTTCTCATCAAATCAGTTCTCATTGCTGCGAAAATTCAAATACACTCTGATGAGCTTCTATGATATTCTGATTCTCATGATAAAGGATATTTAAGAAGGAATCAAGAATAACGACTGGGAACATAATCCTTATTTTTGGAAGGACTTTATGGCTATTTATAGTCATCCAAATATGGAATCAGATGTTCCCAACGGGTCTCCTATTCAATGCCTATATAAAGGAGATATCTTGAAGAAATTTAAGCTCTTACACATGCACGCTAACTTTGATCCATTTCTTTTCTTTGTGCTTAAGTTTTGTAAAAACTATCACGCAATAATAATTACTTTCTGAAGCATTCTTGTTACAACAATTTTTGTAAACTCTGAGATTTCCTTGAGTGACTAGTGTAGTCAGTAGACTCAAGAAGACTTTGACTATAAGTCTTAGTGTTTGTATTCATTGTTTTTGAATAGTGGATTAAGACCTTGTTGAGAGAGGCGAAATCACCTTGGCGGGTAGACTGGATGTAGTTTGAGTTCAAACGAACCAGGATAAATCAAAGTATCCAATTTAATCATTGTTTTATAAAACCCAATTCCAACCCCCTTCCTTGTGTTTTCGCTCCTTCAATTGGCATCAGAGCACTAGGTTCTGAGATATACACTTAACCGTGTCAGTAGAAGATCCAGAAAACAAACACAATGGCAAATTCAGTCAACAACAACAATGATTATCAAAATGACAAGATCAACGAAAAACCTCCAGTGTTCAATGGTGACAACTTTGACTACTGGAAGGATGTTCTGGAAAGTTTCTTTCTGGATCTGGATGGAGATCTCTAGGATATAGTGACAGATGGATACACTCATCTTGTTGGAGCAGATGACCAGAAGATCGAAAGAAAGAATATGTCAGCTCAACAGAAGAAGGAATTCATAAACCATCACAAGGCCAGAACCATACTTCTAAGTGTTATCTCCTATACAGAATATGAAAAGATCACTAACAGAGAATCAACCAAACATATGTTTGACTCTCTGAGAATGACACACGAAGGTAACACTCAAGTCAAGGAGACAAAAGCTCTGGCCCTCATCCAGAAGTATGAAGCTTTCAAGATGGAAGAAGGTGGAACAATTGATAAAATGTTCTCAAGGTTTCAGATTCTGGTTGCTGGACAAAAAGTTCTGGACAAAGGCTACTCAACTGCAGATCATGTGAAGAAGATCATCAGAAGCTTGCCAAAGGCTTGGAGACCCATGGTCACTGCTTTGAATCTATCAAAGAATCTGAATGAGATATCTCTTGAAGAATTGATTAGCTCTCTGAGAAGTCATGAGATAGAATTAGAAGAAGATGAACCTCAGAAGAAAGTTAAGTCTGTTGCTCTTAACTCTAACAAATCTGATTTTAAAGCTTTGCAGGCAGAAGAAGAAGAAATTTTTGGAGGCTCATCAGAAGAAGACGAATTATCTCTTTTATCCAGAAGAGTTCAACAACTCTAGAAGCATCGTCAGAAGAAGTTCAGAAATCCTAGAAGAATAAGCAATCATTCAGAATCATCATCTGGTCACAAGAAACCCAAAAGTAAAGAAGTAGTGTGCTATGAATGCAAGGAACCTGGACACTACAAGAGTGAATGTCCAAAACTTCAGAAATAGAAGCCTAGAAAGAAATTCAGTAGAGATAAGAAGAACATGGCAACATGGGATGATTCAGAATCATCTAAAGCAGACTCAGATTCAGAAGATGAACATGCCAACATTGCATTAATGGCAAAGATACCAGAAGCAGTCAACTCATCATAATCAGGTTCTGACATAGAAAAGGTATTCTCTAAACTTACTAGATCTCAATTAGAAGATAGCCTCTCATAAATTCTTGAAAAATATCAGAAACTTCAATTCAAATACAAAGACACAAAACAAAGTCTAGTATCTGAATTGGAGGAAGTTAGAAAATTAAGGTCAAAAAAACTCTGAGTTAAAAGAAAGTAATTTAAAATGAAAAATTTATCTTGAAAACCTTAAAACCCAGAAGGAATCTGAATCAGAAATTCTAACCAGTTCTGACAATATCATAAAGCAATATGATTATAATTTTAAAAAATTTCTAGCTAAAAACATAGATAGAAGCAAAATTACCTCAATGATCTATGGAGTTAGCATAAACGGCAGAAGAGGTATATGTTATGTGAAAACTAAAGGAGAAGAACCTCTAAAGTTTAAACAAGTAAATGACATAATTATAAAAGCTAATACTCTTTTAAGTTCTCATTTCACCTATGGTCATAATCATGATCTGAAATATACTAGTGAGACATCTTGTTGTACAAGTTCTGATGAGAAATTCAAACTCAATCAGCAACTTGTAAAATCTAACAAACAAGGACCCAGAAAGATATGGGTACCCAAAGATAAAATTGTGTATGTTGCATATGTCTTTGACAACCAGACTTAAACACCAATCTTGGTACCTGGACTCTGGATGCTCATGACACATGACGGGAAGAAAGCATATGTTCCAAAGTCTTGAGCTGAAAGCTGGAGGATTCGTAGGCTTTGGAGGTAATCAAAAAGGAAAGGTTATTGGCTCTGGGACTATTGGTAATGGCACACTTCCCTCTATCTTTAATGTTTTGTTAGTGGAAGGATTAATGCATAATAAGTTATCCATAAGTCAATTAAGTGATAATGGTTATGACATAATCTTCAATCAAAAGTTCTGTAAAGCTGTTAGTCAGAAAGATGGAATAATCCTATTTATTGGAAAGAGAAAGAACAACATATATAAAATAAAAAATTTTGAACTGAAAAGTTAGAACGTAAAATGCCTAATGTCTGTGGACACTGAGCAATAGGTCTGGCACAGAAGATTAGGGCATGTTAATATGAGAAGATTATCTCAGATTAACAAACTCAATCTGGTCAGAGGACTTCCCGACTTGAAGTTCAACTCAGAAGCTCTGTGTGAAGCATGTCAGAAAGGAAAGTTTTCTAAACCTGCTTTTAAACCTAAGAATGTTGTTTCTTCCTATAGACCACTAGAACTTCTACACATTGATTTATTTGGTCCAATGAAAACTGCCTCTATCAGTGGTAACAAGTATGGATTAGTGATCGTAGATGACTATAGTAGATGAACATGGGTAAAGTTTCTTAGACACAAGGATGAGTCAATTGTTGTATTTTCAAACTTCTGTAAACATGTTCAAAATGAAAAAGAGTTTAGAATTGTTAAAGTCAGAAGTGTTCATGGTGGAGAATTTGAAAAAAAAAATTGGAATTATTTTTTAATGAAAATGGCATCTCTCATAATTTCTCTTTCCCTAGAACTCCACAACAAAATGGAGTTGTATAACGTAAGAATAGAACTTTACAAGAGATGGCCAGAAAATGATCAATGAGACCAACATGGCTAAACATTTTTGGGCAGAAGGAGTTAATACAACATGCTACATTCAGAATATAATCTCTATAAGACCTATTCTAGAAAAGACTCCTTCTGAATTGTGGAAGAACAGAAAGCCCAACATATCTTATTTTCATCCATTTGGATGCACTTGTTTTATTCTAAATACTAATGATCCTCTGAACAAGTTTGATTCTAAGGCACAAAAATGTTATATGTTAGGATACTCTGAACGTTCGAAAGGATACAGAGTATACAATACAGAAACACGAATTGTGATAGAATCCATCTATGTCAGATTTGATGATAATCTTGGTCTTGAAAAACCAAAGCAGAATAAATCTCTTGCAGATATAGAAGTTCAAATCACTGAAGAAAGAATATCTGAAGATCAACCAACTACAGAACAAGATAAGACAATCACCTCTACTACTATTGAAGAACTCATTCAAAAGAAACAATCCAGAAGCACGTTGAATCATCCAGAAGATAAGATTCTGGGAAAGAAGGATGATCCAATCAGAACAAGGTCATCATTCAGAAATTCTGAAGAATCTCTAATGGGACTAGTCTCTCTGATTGAACCAACTTCTGTAGAAGAAGCTCTTTCAGAAAATGATTGGATACTTGCAATGCAAGAAGAACTAAATCAATTCACCAGAAATGACGTATGGGATTTAGTTCCCAAACCAAAAGGATTCAACATTATTGGCACAAAATGGGTATTCAGAAACAAACTCAATGAACAAGGAGAAGTCGTCAGAAATAAAGCACGACTGGTTGCACAAGGTTATAGTCAACAAGAAGGGATAGACTACACATAAACCTTTGCACCAGTCGCATGGTTAGAATCAATTAGACTCTTAATTTCATTTGCTGTTAATAATGACATCACTCTTTATTAGATGGATGTTAAGAGTGCATTTTGAATGATTATATTGATGAAGAAGTTTATGTACACCAACCCCCATGGCTTTGAAAATACCAAGTTTCCAGAACATGTTTACAAACTTAAAAATCTTTATATGGTCTAAAACAAGCTCCCAGAGCTTAGTATGAAAGACTAAGTAATTTTCTTCTGGAAAATAATTTTATCAGAGGGAAAGTGGACACAACTCTCTTCTGCAAAACCTTTAAAAATGATATTTTAATTTGTCAAATATATGTAGATGATATTATTTTTGGTTCCACTAAAAGTAATTTGGGAAAGGAATTTGCTAAGTCTATGCAGGCAGAATTTGAAATGAGTCTAATGGGAGAATTAAAGTTTTTCTTGGGAATAAAAATCAATCAAACACCAGAAGGAACACATATACATCAAAGCAAATATGTCAAGGAACTTCTGAAAAAATTTGATATGTCAGATAGTAAGATTTCCAAAACTCCTATGCACCCCACGTGTATCTTAGAAAAGGAAGAGGTAAGTAAGAAAGTAGATCAGAAGATCTATAGAGGTATGATTGGATCTCTTCTCTATTTAACTGCCTCTAGACTAGATATTTTGTATAGTGTATCTTTATGTGCTAGATTCCAATAAGATCCTAGAGAAACTCACTTAACAACAGTTAAGAGAATCTTAAGATATCTGAAAGGTACTACTAATCTTGGTCTATGCTACAAAAAGTCCAAAAATTACAAACTCGTAGGATACTGTGACGCTGATTTTGCTGGAGACAGAACAAAAAGAAAGAGTACTTCTGGAAATTGTCAATTTCTGGGAGACAATTTAATATCCTGGTCCAAAAAAAGACAATCAACCATAACACTATCAACTGCTAAGGCTGAATACATAACAGCAGCTGGATGCAGTACTCAGATGCTCTGGATGAAAAACCAGCTTGAGGACTTCAATATCTATGAGAGTAACATTCCTATCCTCTATGATAATACTTCTGCTATCTGTCTTTCTAAAAACCTATCTTACACTCTAGAGCTAAACACATAGAAGTTAAACATCATTTCATAAGGGACTATACTCAGAAGGGGATTCTATTTTTAAAATTTATAGATACAAATCACCAATGGGCTGATATTTTTACAAAACCCCTAGCTGAAGATAGATTTAATTTCATTCTGACTAACCTCAGTATGGAACTATGCCCAAAATGAAAGAGTTTAAAATTTATACATTTAACTCTCAGAAGTTCTATATAATTTTCTTAAGTATTTTTTTGATCTGACTGTTTACTTTTCAGACCTCTATGGTAAAACAATAACATGCAGATCATAACATCAACACGTGTCAATGAAGCTCTTAGGAATCCCAAAGAATCAGGATATGTGTTCATGCTCTGAAGATTGATAGAACATGCATTTGGGCAGTTGTCCTCTGCAGAAGAATACGTGTTCAAGTTCTGGGAAATTGAAATGGTTGAAAAGACATAATTGAGGCACAAGTAATGGGTAACTGTTCCAAATCTTTACGCCACTCCCCTGTCAGAACTCATTTAATGAAATTTAATCATGATGTTTTGTGCATTATATATTTCCACTAATTGTGATTTTCTTTTACTGCTTATTATTTCTATATAAACTCATGTTTTCACTTTTCACTTCTCACTTTTCACTCTTCACTTTTCACCTCTTGTTACTATTCTTTTCTCTGCACCTGTGCTAAAACCTTAATCTTGGTAACAATGGCTTCCTCATCTCCAAATGCTCATCAAGCCACTTCTGTCAGCTTAATCAACAAGATCAAAATTCAGAAGAACTCCACATCTCTCATATCAGAACCCTTCTTACTCCTGTAGAAAAGCTAGAAGTTCTCTGCGAACATTTTGTTGACTTTGACAGTTTGAAGGAAAATGGGTTTGATCTAACACCTGCTGTAAAGGCTCAAGGCTGGGAGAAATATTTTGATCGTCTGATGAGTCCAGTGTTTCCTAAGCTTGTCAAAGAATTTTGGATTTTTGCAAGTGCTTCTAACTCCCATGTAACTTCTTACGTTCTGGGTAAGAGGATCATCATTACTGAAGAACACATTGCTAAGTTGATACAATCAGATGGCAATGGGATCAAGTGTTGTGAGATGGATAAGCTTTCTGATACCTCACTCGTCTCTAAAGAATTTTTCTCAAATGGGCAACACTCCAACAAGATTAAAGATCTGAAGGATCATCTGAGAATTTGGGCAAAAATTATCTTAGGTTGTATCAGTCACAGAAAAGCAACAAACTCTCCAGACTACATCAACGTGGATCAACATTTTCTACTATACTTTATCTCCAAGAACAAGAAGGTCAATCTTGCTCACTCTCTTTTTAATCATCTGAAGAACAACATCAGAGAAACAAGAGAAGATGAGAAAACCAAAAGAGATTGAATTCCTCTGGGAAGACTCATCTCAGACATTCTAACTGAAAACAAATTGGTAGATCATCTGATGGAAGCTAAACAATTTGATCTTTTGGAAGCAAAAGATGGGAAGCCTCTGAATGCTAAGAATCTAAAGAAGATGAAATTCATAGAAACCATTAAGAAAGATCCAGTGCTGCACTCTAGAGAAGTCATCACCACCAAGAAAATTCCTCTGAAGGACTTTCCTATATTCTCTGCTGACACACCACCAAAAGTTGTGGTCAGGTACTTGGAATCCTGCAAGATGGATGGTGTTGATCCTCTGTTCAATCCTGAAGAACTCAGAAGACCTGCACCAGAAATTGCTCTGAAGAAAAATAAGAAGAGGAAAGCCTCTGAAGGAACTTCTCAGAAGGATCCAAAGCAAATCAGAATGAAAGGTACATCCTCTTCTCAATCTGAGTTCATCTCTATTGTAGAATCTGTAACAGTGGTCACATCTGAAAATCCTCCCTCTGATAGCACTCCCTCTATGATGCCTGAACTCTCAAACCCCATCTCCTCTGAAAAACCACCTTCACCTTATCCTCCACCTTATACCCAACCTGAAAACACTACCTCACCACCAAACATTCCTGAACATCACTCTCCTTAAACTCTAGAAGATTTTTACATGCCTATAGATCCATCACCTCCCTTTGATCTGAACACCTCAACATTTGTTGAAACTCATTCAGAACTTCAACAAGTTCTTTCTGACATTGATGTTTTTTCAAACTTTGCTGCTGCCTCTGAAACTCAGTCCTCTAATCCTCCTTCTCAATAAACACATAACTTTAACCATCCTCTACACTCTGATTTTCATAGAGTTGTTTTTGACCTATCCCCCATTCATGAAGCCTCCCTATCATATTATGAATCCACTCCACCAAAAACTCCATCTTACATTACTATTCCAGATAGTCCCTCTCCCACAAATGTACCT
Source organism: Lathyrus aphaca (assembly GCA_963966055.1). Taxonomy (NCBI): domain Eukaryota; kingdom Viridiplantae; phylum Streptophyta; class Magnoliopsida; order Fabales; family Fabaceae; genus Lathyrus; species Lathyrus aphaca. The sequence goes on along the minus strand of OZ014523.1, from coordinate 532,841,604 downwards.
GAGATCCCCTTAGAACATCCATTGATATACAAGCCCTACAAAAACTATCTTCTGTCACAAACAAAACTGCCATACCAATACCTAAACCAAAACCAACCAAATCAGATGTTGGTCCACTGCTGCTAGCATTCGAAGAAGAAATGAAACTTAGGCTGGAAGATCTGAAGGTTGTCTGTGCAGAAATTCCTGATCCCGCTGCTTCTGATTCTCTTTGGACTTCCTTCAGAAAGTGGTTCTCTGCTGAGACCAAGAAGCTGAAAGATATCTGCTATGATATTGCTCAGCAGAACTTCTGTGAAAATCTGAAAGAAGTGCTCACCAGTCTAGAGAAGAAGAAAACTCACCTTCTGGATGACAAAAATGGCTCTTAAGCTCAAAGTTATGAAGGAAACCGTGTGAGGGTGCTTTAACTTATGTGTGGGTAGGCTCATATTGTTTATGGTGAGGATGTGATGGAATGAATGATGATGGAGCCATGTATGGATGTTACATAACCTTTATCTTGTCACATGATGATCTCTTGGATTTTAAATTTTTTCCCATTCTTATGCATAATCATGCATGCTTCCATGTGTGTAAGATTTTGTTGGCAAAAATGGGGAAATATATATGGATCATGTGTGTATGCGTGTAAAATGGATGTATGAATTATGAACAATGTTCAAAAACCTCCTAAAGAATAAACCAATACCTCAATGAAAATGGTGATGTTCATGAATGATTTTCTCTCAATATAGTGCATGAAATGCTATGGTCTTGGATGCAGATGATCAAGCATGTATGATATAACAAGTTTTTAGTTGATTGCAACAAGAATAGAAGCCTCTAAGGTGGTGGAAAATGGCTTAGAACTAAAGTAAACACAACTGGCCCCATGGGCGTGTCATCTTGGCTTCAGGCATAGGGTAAGATTCAGTTTTAAGGACCCATGTTTGACCCATCATATCTCCTATCCTTTGATCAAATGAAAAATATCTAGGCATAAAATTTGTAGAGGAAATCAAGATGAACAACTTTGATGTTCAGAAAAAAAAATCATTTGAAGCCTTCATGGTGGATAAAATTGGACTTGAAAATGGCACACCATGTGTTTGATGAATTGCAATGAATCTGACACGCCATGACTTGGTTTCTTGGAAAAGTTTCCCTACTTTTGTCAAACTTTGGTTGATCATATATCAATTTTGATTCAATGGAGATGTTCCTGCTATGGATTTAAAGCTCAAGATGTGTCTTTAGTTGGTTCAACTTAGGCTTGAAGTTTGAAGCTTGTATCTTGAAGAAAGAATGCTTGGAAATGTAGTGCAAAATAGGGATGGCAGACAGACCCAAACCCATGGGGCCCACCCGCACCCGAACCCTAGTCAACTGGTGAAAACCCGAGTTGACTGGGTTCTGGTGCGGGTTTGGGTAGTGTGAAACCCGCACCCGAAGCCCGAAATTACACCGCTTAGACTTTAATTTTAATTTTAATTATAGACTTTAATTTTAATTATAGACTTTAATTTTAATTTTAATTGTAATTAGGGGTGTGCAAAATATATGGTTTTGAGCAAAATTTTTAATTAAAATCTTATCTTGTAAGCAACAATATTTTAGTAGTAAATAGAACTGATACTCCTTATAATTAACTAAATACTAAATCATAATATATATATATATATATATATATATATATATATATATATATATATATATATATATATATATTTATACTTGAAAAGATCTCCTAAGATAATTAAACCATGTAAATATATAATTTTGTGCTTTGGTTCATCAACTGGTTGCTCCGGGAGGATGTATAGTTGTGGTTTCGTGGATGATTTTGAACATTTAGATTAATATTACGAAGTTGAAGTCCATCTTTGAGATTCCAAAGCAACATGATTAAGAATGAATTAGTAAGCCATGTAAAAAATATTAATGGAAAATAATTAAATGCTAAAACTTTTTCTTATTTATATGTCAAATTAATTACTTACGATTTTGGTGATGAGGCTCAATTATCCATGGTGGTATAATTTTTGTGAAAAATAATAATTTTTGAAGAAACATAATTTAATTTTTATAAAAACTAATTAATTTTTTTGAAAAAAAAAATAATTTTGTGTTTTGTTACGGGTTCGGGTGGATAAATCCGAACCCAACGGGTGTGGGCGTGGCTGTTATTTTGCCACCTGAATAGCCTTTGGGTTCATGTGGTGATTTCGGGTGCGGGTTTGGGTAGTATCAAACCCGCACCCAATCAGTTGTCATCCCTAGTGCAAAATGGCCAAAAGTTAACTTATTTAGAAACCCTAAGTTTCTATTTAAGGCAGTTTTATAATTTCTTGATTTTTCCATGAATCTCTTGACTCTTCTGTATCAAATTTCAACCATTGAACATATTTTAACTTGAGGAACATGAATTTAACTTCAAAAAGCCAGGAATTGACTTTTTCCTCTGCATAGTTGACTTTTCCCAATTTCATGATTTTCAAGGAACTGACCAATTGGAAACCTTCTAAAATGATCCAATGGACAATCTCTCATCCTTAGATACTTGATAACATATAAAAACCCTTGAGATCAAGTTTGAACCAAAATTTAATCATAAAACCCTTTGAACCTCACACCCTAATTTTGAACTATTTTGCTATAAGGTGATGCACTGCCTCAACCTCTTAATCAATCTTCATCTTCCAATGGCTTGAGTGATTAAATGAAATGATGAGAGATAAGAGAGACCCTTGAGGATTGTTGGGATACAATTATCTCTTATTATATGGCATTGAATGATCATAACTTTGACAATCACTGATCACATGCCCTAGCTTCCACGAATGAATGTATGCTCCATCTCTCTATGATTTGAATGCAATGCAATGTATGGAAAAGATGTACTAAATGACTTGAAAAATGAGAGGAAAATTTTGGGGTATTACAGTTGCCCCTAATCAATCACTGTAGACCTAAATGGATGATAGCGGTTTCTTTCAAACGTTCGAGGTATGGAGGGATTGAATACCAGAAATAGCCAAAAAAATTACACTCAGTAGATAAAAAGAAAAGGGATATAAACCCAACCAAATAAAATTTGTTTGGATATAACTCTGATGAATAGAAACTATGGAACATCCTTTGAGTGATATCAGATGACCACTACATTGTCACCCTGGGATGAACTTTTGCCAATTTGCAGTTGGACCTCAAATATGTATTTTTGAATGATGCCAGGTGACTACTGGCTTGCCACACTGTGGGTGGACTTTTGCCAATCTGCATTTGGACTTCAAATCTGTCTTTTGTACGACGCCAGACGACTACTGGCTTGCCAATCTATGATTGGACTTCAAAACTTGTCTTTTTGAATGACTCCAGGTGACTACTGGCTTGCCAATCTGTGGCTGGACTTCAAATTTGTCTTTTGTAGGACGCCAGACGACTACTGGCTTGCTAATTTGCGGTTGGACTTTCACTAGGATGTAGTAGGGCCTTAATAATGTATTTTGGATGGAGTCAGACGAATACTGATTAGCCACACTATGAGTGGAATTTTTCCAAGCTACGGTTAGAATTTAAGACTGTCTTTTGGATTGACATCAGACGACTACTGACTTGCCACACTGCGGGTGGAATTTTTCCAAGCTACAGTTGGACCTGTGCCACTTTTCCACCCTGAGGATGAACTTTTGTCAATATGCGGTTGGGCTTTGAATGCTTTGCTACCCTGAGGATGGACTTTTGCCAATCTGCGGTTGGGCTTTGAAAGATATCAAAATTGGATTATGCTTATGCATATGTTGAATTGCACGACATAATGCCCCATGACACTGGGATTGATATGTTCTAAATATGCAAATGAAATAATGCAAATGCAAAGAGAGATCTCCTGGTGAGGAAGTAACAAGTCCCTGTAGAGAAAATAAATTATCATTGATTCAATCTCGGAAATCCCTGTGAGGATAACATCTCAGTTGGAGAAGAGTATGGGTAATCTATCTATTCATGATTATCACATTTGCCAAAAATAAATTGGACTTTAGACATGAGGACCCTGCTAGGGGAACTTCAACGGTTCAAGGATGAATCCCGATCATGAAACTCTGTTGGGGAATTGATAAATTTTTGACTTGGCTCAGGAAGTATCATGTCAAGACTCTATTGAGGAGAAAAATTTGCCAACCTGAATTTCCAAATCTCCATAGGAAAGGAATGCATTCAGTCGGCTGTTGGGAATACTTGGATTCTCGTAAGAAATACTTCACTATGGGAAGATAACTCTCTACTTGGGGAATCATTAATCTTCCTCGCACTGTTGGAGCAAAGAAATACGTTGAGTCCACTGTGGGGAAAGAAAAATCCATCTGAAATCTACTGGGGAAGGAAAATCCATATGCGATCTGTTGGGGGAATATGATCAATGACCATATGTTAGAGAAAAAGGAAACACCTTAAACCAATTGGGGAAACAAGATTAAGGAACCCTGATGAAAAGAACTTTCATACGACCTTCTAGGGATAACAAAACTGAAGCACACTGATCGGTAAAATAGCAAGTGCATTATTATATCGATTGTAGTATTAAAATGGGTTTACCCCAGTGTCGGTCTCTTAAGGAATGTGCAAGAATAGATAAGTACCAGGTAAATCAACCGAACAAAATATCTTAAAGTTGGTTTAAAATTGGATTTTAGATTACCTTAGATAAAATAAAAGCACTTACTAAAAATAAGTTGTTATTACAAATATGAGAATAACACTAGGGAAGGTGTATGAAAATCCTTATAATGATAAATTTCCTTAGAATTAGCAATTTCACCATAAGGCTATATCATTACCGCCTTTTAAGATTATTTTTCAAAAATTCCTTTAAAGAAAACGCTTTGGTATTCCCTATATATCCCAATTCCATGGTTGTATAGGAAGAATACCAAGCTTTTAGAATACCAAAAGTTTTACGGTTAAATTATGGCATCCCAATTCCTGGCGATGTCTAATAAAATATTATTGAATGAAAAGTGTTAACTAGGGTATTCCTACCTACTGTTAACCATAAACCTAAACCTTATTTTTTAATTGAGGTTTACATTACGAACATTCATACAACAAAATGATAATGAAAATACTGTAAAATTATTATAAAATAAGGATCAATGTCATTACAATTGGAAATCAGGGACACCCCCTAACATTGGGGGGTTTGGCCTCTCATGTTAATAATAACAACAATAAACTGATAAAAACAAGGAAAAGACATTATACTCGTATTTGGGTTTAGATGATCTTCAATGGCTTTCACCGTTCTAAGATCCCCTTTCTCCCAAAACTCGTGCATACAATCTCCAGCCAAAATCAATCGTAAAAAGTAAAGTGTTTTTTTCATCCTAGTTCAGCCTAATGTATCAGATCATAAAACAGCTACGCGAAAAGCCCGAAATATCCCTATAGATCACTTAAATGACATAAAACAAAATATGAAAATTGTATCCTCCAGGAGCCCTGACATGGGTCATGTCCCATGACACGGACCGTGTCCCATGACACGGGTGGCCGTGTCAGGCTACTGGGTTCCAAAATATGCGCTCTTCCTTCATATATTCCCTGACACGAGTCGCGTCCTGTGACACGGGTGGCCGTGTCAGGCTGCTGATTTTGGCTTTTTCCTTTTTAATCCATTCTCCATCCCAGGCCTCCTGACATGGGCCGTGTCAGGTGACACGGGCACCCGTTTCAGGCTTCTGAATCTTCACCAAAATCCATATTTTCGCACTCGAAAGTCCGTTTCACGCATGTCTAATCAATGACTCTCTGCGTACCTGAAAACACGACATAAAACAACCAAATCAAAATAACAAGTGACTAGAAATAACATAATGTATAAACTAAACTTGCTTGACTAAAACTCACAAAACACTTAGAAAAACGATGAAATGCAATGCAACTTCAAACAAACTAACAGAAATGATTAACAAACAATATTGAAAAACAGATAGTGAAAGCCACCGATCAAATTCCCCCAAACTTAATATCTTGCTTGTCCTTAAGCAATAAGCTCGTATAAACATTTAAAGCACAAATGAACTGTCACAAAATTTAGAGCGAGTTGATGTGACGATACTCATACGTGAGTTTTTTCTTCCAAGTCACTCAACAAGTTTCCTTGGTACTTCTTCGTCAACAAAGGTATTACGCTAACACTAATCCACGGTGAAACCACAAATCTAAATCCCCCTTTCGGTTACCTCTCCGACTATGCTTTGGGCTTAAGTATTTCCTCGATTTTTTACCCATTTCATTTGGACAATCAAATTAAGGCATTTTTAATGATTTTTCCTCACATGCACAAAGTCTATAAAAAAAATTATTTTGCTAGGCACCATCAGTTTTCTCGCTCATTGTCGCTCCCGAAAAGACTTAACGTCCCGACACAAACGCGAATGGTCGGCAATGTTGGAGGTTGAGGTTGAATAGAGTCGCCAGCTAGGAATTTTTATCTCGAAGGAAATGTAATGTTACATAAACCTAAAAGGGTATGGATAAGACGGTTGTGAACCAAAGAAACTGAGAAAGGGGGTTGGTTACGACCTGGGAAGGTATTAGCATCCAGATCGTTCGTCGTACCCGACGGGATCCACGCTTACTTGATTGTGTTTAAAAAGGGTAGGGTATGTGCTGATTATGTATAAAAGCTATGGGAGAATATACAGTGTGTCAGTGCAAAAGAGAGGTGAGATGCTCAAGACTGAGGCTTAGAAAAGAAAGCTGAAAGAGGGGGATGACAAAAAGACTTTTGTTCGATAACTGTTAAGTTATGCCTACGTATCTTCTCGTGCAATGAGGAAGTCAGAACACCATAGTTCGACTCAAAGAGACTGGAATGCTTTTGACTTGTGAACTGCTTGCTTGTCTATGCTCAAGTGTATGACTCGTCTGGCTCGAGTGCCAACTGTCTTGCATTAGATGGAAGAAGTGAGTTCTCGTTTATAGAATGAATGTGATGAGAAAAGAATCCCGGAGGAGACGATTATTGTTTGTTTTTGTGTTTTCATATTTTTATTGTTTTTGGTGTTTTGCATAGGATAATGAGCTAAACCTAAATCAAGGGTTGTAAACTCATATATCCTCCCTGATTAGGGATAATGAGCCTACTTAAGTGTGAGATAAGCATCTCAACTTAATTACCATGATGATGTAGGATTAAGATCATTAACCTACTTGTGATTATTAAGTGTTTTTGGGTTTTTGTTTAGTGTTAAGTAATGAGTTTAATCTCTAATCAGGGATTAGTGAACTCATTATACCATCCTAAGAGAAGGATGATAGATGAGAACACTTAAGCTGAGGAAGATACCACAACTTAATCCATGGTTAGGGATTAAATTCATTATATAACAAGCCTTTATTAAAATGGATTTTAATTAAAGATGAGATTAAAGGTGGATTTTATGTTTGTAAGACTTATCTTGAGGAGGACTTGTCCATTGAACACTAGGGTTAGTCCCTCTTAACCATAAGGAAGAGATGTAACTCTAATGTAAGACCCAAGTTACAAGCTTAAGTCTTGATCATTATTAAGTTTTTTGATTAATAGGTGTAAACAAATTAAAGGTTTAACACTAAGGATTAAAGTTATACACTCCATCCTAAGATAAGGATGCAGGCATAACCCTAATTCAAAGTCCTAAAGCTTTAAGTGTTTAGCCTCTGATTATGAGATAGAAGAGAGACTCAAGGAGACTCAAAGGTAAAAACTAAGGGGAACTATATACAACCCTAAAATTGTCATGCTTGGATGTTCCTATAGTTTGTGAGGCTTAAAGTAAGATCTTCAAAAGGCCACCAAGGAAGAAGAAGCAGATGAAAAGAGAAGGAGGAAGAAGAATAGGTTACTTACTTCCTGAAGAAGATAAGTAACCTAAGAGAAAAAAAGTAAGAAAGAGAGAGCATAAGTGAAGCAAGTTCACTTCAAAGACAAACAAAATATGAAAATGAAGAGATGAGAAGAGGTGGTATGTGAAGGAAAATCCACATCCCAGACAACTTACCATAAGCCCCTGAAGTGTTAGTGTGAATGCATAAGATGCAAAGGAAAAGGAAATAAAGCAAATGGAAGTGCAATAACAAAAACCAGAAGTGAATATGTGCAAATGTGTTATGAGATGATGAAAAGACATACATGATGCATATGAATGTTCATATAAAGGATGGGATGCAAAGGAAGCATGTTAGAAGCTTGAAAACACATGAATGTACATGGAATGTAATGAATGCAAAGAATACCAAATGAATGAAGAAATGATCAAGCAATGTTCAAGCATGTCTTAAGATGTCTAAGATGTCATAAAAATGAATGAAATGGCATGGCAAGTTCATATGATTGAGATATGCAAAGATGAATGCAAATGAACATGAGAAATTAGAGTTTTAAGACAACATGAGATGCATATGACCAAAACAGAAGCATACATCATGATAAAAATTTGAAATTGAACTCAAACAAACCCTAAACACATACTATATCACTCACCAAAGGGGAAGGTCAGAAGCTAAACCTAGTGAAAGTTATGGATTTCCTAAGTTAGCTAGGGTTTTTGGGTGCTTCCAAAGGGAAAATGCAAATCAAATTGAAAATGCAATACAAAATCATGAGATACATATCCTAGATACTAGATGCAATATGTGAAACAATTGAATAAGAACCAAGTTCAAACTCATCATGGTTAGGCAGAAATGATTTTTTCAAGTTAGGGTTAGAAAATGTGATTTTTAAGAACCCTAATTCAAAGATAATTATTCAAATGTGATCAAACCTAAAAAGAAATTTGTATGGTGAGTTTGAAAATGTTTCTAAATGTATAAGAATGCTTCATGAATATTTTTGTGATTTTTAGAAACCTAAATATATTTTTAATTAATTAAAATCAATTAATTAATTAAATAAAACATTTAAATATTTTAAAAATACTTTTTTAATGCAAAAATTAAAATAAAAAATGTTTTGGGTTAAGAAAAAGATTTAAAACGAAAATGCAAAGTTTGAGATTTTTAAAATTGTTTTTGCTATTTTAAAATAAATATGGAAAAGAAATGAAAATAAATATAAAGAAAATGCAAAGTAATCAGGATCTAAGGTTGAGATTTGAATTTGGGTTGACTGGCGCGCAGATGGAGGGTCAGGATTCGTTCTGATTAAATTAAACTAATTAATCCTAATTAAATAAATTAAAAAGGGATTAGGGTTTAATGAGGCAATCTGAGCCATCCAACACACACGGGAAACACTCATCCTACGGTCCACATTCAAACTGACATTTAATTACAGATTAGAGTTTAATGACTCTCAGGTGTCCGGAGAAGACCTCTGGTCATCTTCTCCGGCAGCTCACTCATCCTATCTCTCTCAAAATGCCATGGAAACACCTCAAACTCTCCAGAATCACTCATTAGACATCAAAGAACAAGAATCTAGCAACAAATTCCATTTATATTTCATCAAATTCATGAATCGAAGCAAAACGGAAAATTATACAAAACTTTCAGAAGGCTATGAAATGCTTAAAACTCAACCATTTTCAAAAGTAAACATATCACCATGATCAGTACATCACATAAAATCAATCTATAGCTTAAAACGCAAGTTCTGGAAAATTTGTTCTTGATGGTTACCTGAGTTGAAGCTTTCTCAATCTGGGCTTTCTGGATCTTTCCTTGATCCCAATCCACTCCAATGATCACCTTGATGCTTCTGGAAAACTTAGAACAAGTTTATGATGGCTGGTTTGAGTGTTTCAGTTCTGCTAAGGCAGAAATCGTGTTTTTGTTTTGGGATCTTTTAGGCCATTTTGATGGTTGGTTTGTGATCCTTATGATGTGTGGAGATGATTGGAGGAAGAAGATTTGAGGTTTGATGCTTGTGTGATGAGATTCGAAGAGATGAATTTCTTTGACTTTTTTTGTGAAACTGAGCTTAGGGCTTGATTTAGGCTTGTGAGTGTTGTGTAATGAACTCCTTGATGTCCACATAAACAATGCTGATTGGCCAGAGAGTTGTTGTGGCACAAGCTGATTGGTATGAGAGGTTTTACAAAAAGTCAAGATTGTGTACTATGAGGTATGGGCTCGGGTCAGAGGTGATTTGAAGGGGTGTCTTGCTTTAGCCAGCTTCAAGGAGGGCCATGGGATGGTTTAGAGTGATCAGAAGTGAATGAGTGGTGAGATTGCAATGGTTTTGCACATTTACAACTTTGTACATTCTTGAGAAATTGGCCATGAAAACTTGTGATGCAAGGCTCAAATCTGATCTAAATGTGTTGCATTATCATGTAATGAAACTTAGAGGTCAATTAGAGGTCATTAGAGGTCTTGAAACTTGATTTTGCAAAAATCCCTCTTTGGCATGAACTTGAAAATTATAGGATTTTTCCCAACTTTGAAAGATCATATCTTGAGTTCTAGGATGAATCAAGAGGAATTCTTGTACTTTTTGAAAATGGGAAGATCCAATCTACAACTTTCATGTTTAAGAATTTTTTATTTGAAGCATTTTTGATCAAGAAAGAAGAGGTTGAAAATCTTTCCCAAAATGGAAAGTTTCCATTACAAGTAATGTCTAAAAATGGAAAGTTTACAAATGGCTTGAAATTCTTCAATTTTGTGAACTTCTAACCACTTATAAGATCAAATAAAGATCATAGAACCTCAAATTGATGAAAATTACCCTTTGGTTCCATTGTTGGGGGCCTCAGATGCCCTGATTCTGACTTTTCTTGCACAACAAGTTACCAGTTGATCAGATGACTTCCACAATGAATATCTTCATCAAATTTGGTACACATGCTCCTTATAACATATTAAGACCATTAGAATCTAGAATGACCAAAAAAATTGGGTGTAAGTCCTCTAAAACCAAAACCCTAATTTTAGATCATCTGTGTAGGAAATCTTCAGCCTACCTCTATGCCTTTGCCATGCTTTGTGATCTCTTAACTTCAAAGACTTCTTGGGGATTTAATAAGATCATAGAACACTCATGGACCCTCTTGTCATGCTTTAATACCATTGGGATGGCTCAAATCACTTCTTGGGTTTGCCTGATCACAAACCCTAGATGCATATGAAATGAACTATGCAGTGGGATGATATGCTTATGCAATGCAAAATGAAAAGATCACAAGACATAGTGTGAGAAAAGGGTGAGGGAAAATTTGGGGTATTTACACTCATTAGCGCTTATTTGTCCACTTTGGGAGGCTTTTAGGTTTAACCGCCTTTAGGCTGAATAACCGGGTGAGGGTTACCCAACTTAGAAGGACTAGTTGTCTAATTGCCTTTATTCACATTTTTTTTCGGTGTCTTTGCTCAAAAAAAATTTTGAACAACCTTGTACACGTGACTCTTATTAATTTTTCTAGACTGTCATAATAAACTACTATGGGAATACTTCTCAGATTAAAGCATTATGGCACAAATCTGCATGTCGGGCTCGTCTTTTTACTCGAAGAATTCAGTGTGTTTGCGGCATACCTCAATTTTCAGATTTTTCCAATTCCCTCATAAAGCTCCTTTTCATTAAAGCTCTATATACTTTCTCCACACTCACTCAAAAATATAGCTCAATAGATCAATGCATTTCTCTTTTCTTATTATTTTAAATTTGAGAGGTATCACGGTAGTTTTCAAACACAACCAACAACAAACTCAAAAATGGACTCAAAAAAACAAGCTAATATAAGCCAAAAACAAACATAAATCACATAAATAAATACCCTCACACACTTGAACTCAACAGTGACCTCACTGTTTAAGATCAATTGCAGTAGGGGACTCACAGAGCCTCACTAAAGAGGGGGTGGGTAGTGCAGCCGCATCTACTGCATCCATTCATGCATTTCTCCAATCATCATTCCCTGGAGGGTCTACTCATTTCCTTGCCTCACTAGCTCTTCCCCTTGCCTTTTCTACTCACTTCGAATATAGCCCATCTATGTCTGCACCCAACCCTATTGGTCTTGGGTTAAGTGCGAGGAACTAGTCTCTTACCGGGGCGAATATCTAGGTTGTGGTATAGGGATCTCCTCAGTTGGATGTTCTTCTTCCCAATTATTACCTACAAAATCATCAAATTGCATCTGGCCATCTTCTTCCTCATGCGTAGGACACTCAAATAACCAATTAGCCACATTTTCAATACTAATGAAATTTGGTGTAGATAAAGCTAGCAGGTGTCTATTACGACTTATCAAAGAATAATAATCATTATGAACCGCTATTATACCTTGAGTGGTGAGAGTAGCTAAGTCAATCTTAGTCTTACCTTCGATCATACGTTCCTCTATCAATAGCCTACCATACCTAAAATGATCAGCTATTTGGGTTATCATACCTCCCACAAAAATATCACTCGAGGTGGCATTTGCAACACGTTTCAAATGATCAACTGCAAAGGCAACTACATTAATTAGCTCCTTGTGGGCCATGCCATATAGTAAGTACAACTCTCTCTACGTAGCAACACCAATGTTTTCACCCCTACCAAATAGAGTGTAAGCCAATCCTTTTTTAGCGTACCTGAAACACAAGTTATGAATACCTGAAGCCGTTGCCACCTTTGCAACATAATCATGTTTACCTGTTATAGCTTTCCAGAAATCCTCTGCAATAAAAGTGTTTGGGGGTGCTCCAGGTCCTAAAATTTGGATTTTAAGAATGTTTCCTAACTCTGCCACAGATAGGGTGTGCTCATTATCAAACAATTGAAATTTCAGAGTACCAAAATATTCCTCCTCAGAACTTGTCCATCTATGTTTGAGCTTGAAATCCAGCGTACTCAAGAATTCAAAAGTAATCGCTCAAATGTTGGTGCTTCAAACTGCATAAACTCTAACATACCAAGCGAATGGAACATCCTATGAACCTCCATCTTTAGCCCTAAATTATCCAAAGTCTCATTACAAATATACCTAGTAGGAATCAACTTGTGCTTGACCAACATCGAAAACTTTCGTTGGTGTGAGTCTTCCTCGAACAAAATGTCATGAGCATTGGTCATGTGATGGGCCTTTTTTCTCGGGTGAGATGTTTCTGCTATAGCTTTTTTAGTGTCTCTTCGTGGAGGCATAATGATGTTCCTATAACAAGAAGAGAAAAATTCGAAATTGAGATTAGAGTAAACTATCACCGTAGAAGTGACGAGGGTGATGAGTAGAGCATTTTTTGTGAAGCGGTTTGAGGTTTAGGGGAGTAGGTGTTGAGGAAATTGAAGGTTTTTTGAGGAATAATAATAGAGGTTTAGGTTTTTGGGAGAGGAAAAAATGAAGAAGATGATTAAAATGTTATAGAAGTGGGTTAATGAGTGGTAATGGGAGATATTATGAGAGATTAAGTGCATGGGCCCCACCAGATGAGGGGTGAGATTTTAAAAAAAATTGAAAAGCCACATTCGCGCCCCTAACACAGGCCATGTCCCGTGACACGGGCGGTCGTGTCAAGGCTCTGACTCCTTCAAGAATTCATAAAAAAAACAACAAGGTACAGTATGCCTGACACGAGTCGTGTCCTGTGACACGGGCGGCTGTGTCAGGGTACTGACTCTGCTAGAAAAAATCACCAACTTTTCCTCTTTTCCAACTTCCCTGACACGGGCCGTGTCCCGTGACACGGGAGGTCGTGTCAGGGCTCTAACTCTACTCAAAAATCATCTGGGGTGAGAATTTTTAACCCTTTTTATCAAAATTTTCTTTCCTCATGCACGCACTGTGAGTGACGAGAAGATAAACAACTACAAAAAAACAATAATTAGCAAGAAAAATTGTGGGTTGCCTCCCACGCAGCGTTGCGTTTAACGTTGCATGGCTCAACATGTTACCTCATTCCCTCTCTTAGGGAGGATACTTCAACTTCCACACCTTGTTGTGTGCCCTTTCCGCAACCGAGTACTGCCTTGGTTCAGAGGTACAAGCTACTTATTGCCTCAAGTCAACACCCACCTCCTTATTCTTCCTTTTCTTGATTTCACGAATGGATTTTAGAGTGTTGACTTGTGCACTATATACCCGAGAGACTTCGATCTTATATATACTTCCCGAGATTTAGCTTGGATGTGGTTTTACACTTATGCTTTTTCCCACCATTTTGATCATTCCAAGTGAACCTTGCTTACCCTTCCTTCATTTTTCTTCTTGACATCCACCACTTTTAAAGTGATTTCCTCCTCAAAAGATTTAACTGTTACCGTGCCTTTTTCAATATCCACATTACAGCTACTAGTGAGCAGGAAAGGTTGACCTAGGATGATAGGAATTTCTTCATCTTCTGGAATATCCATGATCTCAAAGTCTACTGGAAAAACATAGTCACCAACCGTCCCCAACACATCTTCAGCGAGCCCATAAGATCTCTCAGTTGTGTGGTTTACAAACTTTAGCTTTGTTCCCGCATCACTCACCCTTCCAATTCCCAACTTTTTTGTAGATGGATAATGGCATGAGACTAACACCAGTGTAACATCCTGATTTTTAGTAATTATTTATTTGTTATATTAATTGATTAATTGTGTGATTTTGTGCCTAATTGATTTAATCTATTTATTGGAATTATTTAATTTATTTGATTTAATTAGATTATTGGATATAATTGAATTATTCTATTTATTTTAAATATTTGATTTAATTAGATAATTGGATATGATTGAGTTATTCGATTTATTTGAAATATATGATTTAATTAGATTATTGGATATAATTGAATTATTTGATTTAATTGAATTAATTGATTTATTGGATTTATTTGAAATATTTGATTTAATTGATTTATTTTATTTAGTGAAATAAAATAGATTTTAGTAACTTTAATTAATTGGGCTATTTGGAGTGTGTGACTAGTAAGTTAGTGAGTGAGTTGTAAGCTCAATAAGAGAAAATAATGTTTATGAGTAGATGTTAGGGTTTAAACAAATAATAGAAGAGTAGAAACATAGAAGAGGCTAGGAGAGGAGGAAGAGAAGAGGAGTTCAAGAACAAGTTAGAAAGCTCAAGAAAATCCAAGGTAACAGTGAGTTTTCACGAAATTGTTGGGATTGTTGGGTAATATATAATGGGTAGAAATGTGGTTAGAATAAAATCTCAATTTTTCATGAATTTAGAATTTTTAGGTTTTACTAAAAATCTTGAGTTTTGTGTTATTTGTTTATGTTTGGAATTGGTGTTATGACATAGTCTAAGATCCATTATGAATTGAAATGGAAACAGGATTTATACTTTAAAATCCATTATGAATTGAAATGGAAACAAGATTTGTAATTTTAATTTGTTTACTACCGTCTACCAGTATCCGTAGGAAGTGATATTTTTGAAACACCATTTTCTCTTTTCTTGTAGAGATGCGCTGAATAATTTAAATTGTGGGGTGGGTAAGTTAATCCAATGGAATATATTGTCCTTATATGATGGCATGTTGGGGATTTGTGAGACTCCACCTTTTTTAGTACTGTAGTATATATTAAATCCTTGCATAATGTTGTCATTTTTATTTTTCTCATTTTCTATAGCCAGCGCACATTTTTATGGAGAAATAGAAAAGTGGTATACAACTTCAATTTAATGTGGTGGTAGTGTTAAATAAAAAGAATCTTGTAGCATTTTCTTTTAATGTAGTAAAAAGGTAATATATGAAATGAAGTAGTGTGATATTGTATCTAGGTAAGTGGAAAACTTGATGTTCTAGGACCATGAACCAGTAAAACGTGATGAAATAAGGGTACATAAGGATTGTTCCATGTATTAAATTTGAAAACGTGATGCCTTGTTCTTGGTCTTGTTATATTACAATTTTTTTTTCTTTTTATAAAATTAAGTGAGATACCTTAGTATAGACTTATTAATATTGTTCTATGTATTAAATTTTGTTAATAAAATTTAATAATAATAAATTTAATAATAATTTAATATTATTAGTATAATGTTTTTTTTTAGTTTCGAATTAAAGATAAACATTCAAGTTAATTGATTAAATTAAATTATTTTTAATTTTATTAGATTATCCATATAGTTGTTAGAGTACCTTGAAAATATTCTCGAATTATAATTTTGAATGATAATTTTAATTATACTCTAATTGTTTAATTTTGTTTAATTTTATGATTTATATGAAGATTAATTTGGTGATTATTTTACTGATTAATTTGGTGATTAATTTGGGGATTAATTTGGAGATTAATTTTATGATTTATTTGGTGATTAATTTGATGTTTATTTTAGTAATTAATTTGGTGATTAATTTTGTGATTAATTTGGAGATTAATTTGGTGATTATTTTGATGGATCGATTATTCTAGATTTAATCGGTATCGTATGATTTAAGAATTGAGATTGAATTGTGTTGATACCTTGTGTATTATAAGTTAAGTGTGGTGACAATATTGGAGTAATAAATATTGAGATTTGAAAATATTGTGTATGTGCAATTGTGTGATAATTCGAATTTGACGAATTATTGAGATATGCATGGATATTAAGATTAGAGAACAATCTTAGTTCCATATAGTGATTGTAATTGCACATGCATCATTTGTGTCAAGAGGCAATGTTTGCTAGTTCCGTGGGAGCTAGTGACTTGTCCCAAACCTAGAGGACGAGTTTGAAAGCTTAGAGGACGGACCCGGTTTAAATGTAAAAACCGAAAAATGATAACAAGTGATTGGTACCACATGCATGAGTTGCATTTGAGTTTTTCATTCGAGTCTCATTGTGTCTATGGTTACAATATGAGATTATGTGGATTATGTGAATTGTTGAATTGGTGGAATTGTGAATTATGTGTATATACTTGTTAATAGTATGGTTACTTGAGTGATAAGTGTTGATGAAACTTTTGAAATGTGAGAATAATTTGATTATGCTTGTACGCCTTAAATTATATATTATCTTATGATTTCGATAATTATATGAATTCCCACCCTTCTGTTAGAATGATGTTTTATACGACATCGCTCAGGTACCGAGGAGTAGAGTTGCTTCTAGCGCGAGGTAGCCGTTGGAGTAACTTGTTTTAGTTCTTTATTTATTTTGGGTCGAGTCGTGCTCTGATAATGTAACATTGGGGATCGTTTCAATTTATATTTTGAGAGTTATGATTGTATACTCTATTTATTTTGCTAATTGAGTTTGAAATTATGGTGAAGTGGATTTTATGCCCAATTTGATTTAAAGAATGAAGTTTATTTGAAACATGAATGTTATGAGATTCTTAATGATAGTGATTTCGCTGCTACATGTTAATGTGAAAGTATATGAAAATCATGAATTTATTTCAAGTGTTA
The DNA here is from genome assembly GCA_963966055.1 of Lathyrus aphaca. Classification (NCBI taxonomy): domain Eukaryota; kingdom Viridiplantae; phylum Streptophyta; class Magnoliopsida; order Fabales; family Fabaceae; genus Lathyrus; species Lathyrus aphaca. Next base: position 532,824,308 of record OZ014523.1, on the reverse strand, counting down.
TTTAGCATGACATGTGTTGTATGATGTTTTGAAATATGTGTGACACCCTTACTTGAGATGCATGATAAATTACTCAGATTATGTATTTATTTTACGCGGGGTTTAGAAGGGTGTTACTACCAGCACCTGAATCAATCAGAATCTTTTTGAAACTCCTTTCTTTTATGGTGAAAGGTAGGGCAAAATATACAGGATACTTCTTCTTGGCTGAGATGCTTCTATTCAAGGGTTCTTCATTGCACTTCTCAATGGGTTAAGTTGAGGAGTCTTCTTCATCTTAAGTGTTCTCATCTATTATCCTTCTCTTAGGATGGTGTAATGAGTTCACTAATCCCTGATTAGAGATTAAACTCATTACTTAACACAAAACAAAAATCCAAAAACACTTAATAATCAAAAGTGGGTTAATGATCTTAATCCTGCATCATTAGGGTAATTAAGCTGGGTTTTTCATCTCACACTTAAGTAGACTCATTATCCCTAATCAGGGAGGATATAATGAGTTTACAAACCCTTGATTAAGGCTTAAGCTCATTATCTTATGCAAAACACCAAAAACAATAAAAAACTGAAAACCCAAAACAAACAATAAACGTCTCCTCCGGGATTCTTTTCTCATCACATTCACTCTGAAAACGAGAACTCGCTTCTTCCGTCTAATGCAAGACAGATAGCACTCGAGCCATACGAGTCATACACTTGAGCATAGACAAGCAAGCAATTCACAACAAAAACACTAAGTCTCTTTGAGTCGAACTACGGTGTTCTGACTTCCTCATTGCACGAGAGGATACGTAGGCATAACTTAACAGTTATCGAACAAAAGTCTCTTTGTCTCTCCCCTCTCCTCCTTCCAGTTTCTCTTTCCTTAGCCTCAGTTCTGAGCACTCACTTTCTTTTTGCACTGACACTCTGTACATCATTTCCTCCCTAAGTATTTTTTACACAGTTTAGCACATATGTTATCCCCTTTTAAACACAATCAGGTATATGTGGATCTCGTCGAGTATGACGGACGATCTGGGTGCTAATACCTTCCCAGGTCGTAACCTACCCCCTTACTCAGTCTCTTTGGTTCGCAACCGTTTTATCCATATCCTTTCGAGTTTATGCATCATTACCTTTCCTTTGGGATAAAAATGCCTAGCTGGCAACTCTATTCAACCTCAACCTCCAACATCGCTGACGGTTCATGTTTGCACCGGGATGAGAATCCGGGGAGCGATAACATACAACCTGCATATAGTTGTTTGCTAGGGAGGCGCTGGATACATTCGGCAGGGGTATTATCGTCCACACTCCATCAGAAACTGAAGTTCGTCTGGGAAGGACAAATTGTAATAGTCTGTGGGGAAGAGGATATCTTCATCAATCATTTGGCTTCATTCAAATATGTGGAAATGGATGGTGAGATAGTAGAGACTCCTTGTCAGGCTTTTGAGCCCCTGAAAACTGAATTGGCATCTTCGTCAGCAGCTTCTTCTGAAGAATCAAAGAAGGGGATTTCCATAACTTCTTATAAGCAAGCTTTGAAGGTAGTGGAATCAGGAACACGAGAAGGTTGGGGCAGTCCAGTAGAGGTGTCAGAAAAGAAGGATATGTTTGGTGTTGGCTACCATCCTGGGTAGTCATCATCTGAACAGAGCGCTAGAGGTCGTCAAGGCCCGATTACCTTCACGAGTGTGGTAATGGTGGATTATGGAAGCATCAGTGCCATGCAGGACGACACAGTTGATAGTGACTGTGACTTAGACAAGTGGATCATACCTTGTGCTCCAGAGACTCAGCTCAACAATTGGTCGTCTGAAAGGCTTATCTCAGTCACCTCCTTTGAAGAGTAATGATTTTTGATTTTGTCTTTCATGTACTCAAGAACTATGTCTTGCACGGGGCATAATAGCTTATTGTAAGGGATCTTTTGTTCCTAACACAATTCATAATCATTAATAAAGCTGACGTTTCACATTCATCCATGTTGTTCTTTGTCTTTCATTTTTTCTTTTGTTTTCAAAAAGAAAGAAAAGTTTTAAAGTGGCAATGCTTTTTCAAACTCCTTCTAAAGCCTTGCATGAATCACCATTCATGCAGGTGCTCGTCATCAGATCTTATCAATGACGACCTTGTTATGGCTATGTATGACTTTGACAATCCGATTTACCAAGCCGATGAGGAAGGTGAAGAAAATTGCGAACTACCTGAAGAGTTAGCCAGACTGCTTAAACAGGAGGAAAAGATGATTCAGTCGCATGAAGAGGCCATTGAAGTGATAAACCTGGGTACCGAAGAGGACAAGAAAGAAGTTAAGGTCGGGGCCGCATTGGAGGAATCTATCAAGACTCGTCTAATCGCCATGCTTCGAGAATATGTTGATGTCTTCTTCTGGTCTTACCAGGACATGCCTGGTTTAGACATTGACATAGTGGTACACAAGCTTCCTTTGAGAGAAGACTATCCGCCAGTGAAGCAAAAGCTGAGACGCACACGCCCTGATATGACAATCAAGATCAAAGAAGAAGTACAAAAACAATTTGATGCTGGTTTCTTGGCTGTAACCAGTTACCCTCAATGGGTTGTTAATATTGTACCGGTCCCTAAAAAAGACGATAAAGTCAGAATGTGTGTAGACTACAGGGATTTGAACAGGGCCAGCTCTAAAGATGATTTCCCTCTACCTCATATAGACGTACTTGTTGATAATACTGCTCAGTTTTCTGTGTTCTCTTTCATGGACGGGTTTTCAAGTTATAACCAGATTAAGATGTCTCCCGATGATATGGAAAAGACTACCTTCATCACGCCTTGGGGCACCTTCTGTTACAAGGTCACGCTGTTTGGCCTGAAGAATGTTAGGGCCACTTACCAACGGGAAATGGTGACACTATTTCACGACATAATTCATCATGAAATTGAGGTTTATATTGATGTTATGATAGAAAAATCCCAAACAGAAGAAGAGCACTTGGTCAATCTATCAAAGTTGTTTGACAGACTCCGGAAGTTCAGATTGAGGTTGAATCTAAACAAGTGCACCTTTGGGGTCCGTTCCGGCAAGCTACTGGGCTTCATTGTTAGTGAGCGAGGAATTGAGGTTGATCCAGCCAAAGTAAAAGCCATCCAAGAGATGCATGAGCCAAAGACTGAAAAGCAAGTGCGTGGTTTCTTAGGGAGACTAAACTACATTGCACAGTTTATCTCTCACCTAACAGCCACGTGTGAGCCCATCTTTAAGCTTCTGAGGAAGAATCAGGCCATCAAATGGAATGAAGACTCTCAACAAGCCTTTGACCGAATCAAGGAGTATTTGTTAGAACCTCAAATTCTCATGCCTCCAGTGCCAGGGAGACCCTTTATCATGTATCTTACTGTGCTCGAAGGATCAATGGGGTGTGTGCTGGGTCAGCAGGACGAGTCTGGTCGAAAAGAGCATGCCATTTATTACCTTAGCAAAAAGTTTACCGATTGTGAGACACGCTACTCACTACTCGAGAAAACTTGCTGCATTTTGGCATGGGCTGCTCGCCGACTAAGACAGTACATGCTGACTCACACCACTCTCCTAATCTCCAAAATGGATCATGTGAAATATATCTTCGAGAAGCCAACTCTAACAGGAAGGGTAGCCCGATGGCAGATGATTCTAATGGAGTATGATATTCATTACACTTCGCAAAAAGCAATAAAAGGGAGTGTATTGTCAGAATACCTGGCTCAGCAGCCTATAGACGATTATTAACCCATGAAATTTGAGTTTTGGGATGAGGACATCATGTTCCTCAAGTTGAAAGACTGTGAAGAACCACTTCCGGAGGAGGGGCCAGACCCTGAATCCAAATGGAAGTTGATGTTTGATGTAGTTGTGAACATGAACGGAAGCGGAGTGGGAGATCTTATCATCTCACCAGAAGGGGTCCATACACCTTTAGCTGCTTGGTTGACTTTCGAATGCACTAACAACGGAGCTGAGTATGAAGCCTGTATCATGGAAGTTCAAGAGGCAATTGGTTTGCGAGTGAAGAATTTCGAGATCTTCGGAGATTCTGCTCTGGTGGTGAACCAAGTCAATGGAAAATGGTTAGTTCATCAACCTCACTTGGTTCCTTACAGGGATTATACCAGGAGGTTGCTAACTTTCTTCACCAAGGTCAAGTTGAGTTATATTCCCCGAGATGAAAATCAGTTCGCTGATTCTCTAGCAAATTTGTCATCTATGATTAAAGTTTGTCAAGAGAATTTTGTGCCTCGAATCATGGTATCTCGTCTTGAAAGACATGCTTATGTCTTTGCAGTTGACAGTGGTGAAGATAAAAAACCTTGGTATCATGATATCAAACACTTCTTGAAGACTCAAGAGTACCCGACTGGGGCATCCAGTAAAGACAAGAAGACCCTCACAAGACTAGAAGGTGGTTTCTTCTTGAATCAAGATGGTGTGCTATACAAGTGAAACTTCGACATGGTTCTGCTTAGATGCGTGGATAGACATGAAGCAGACCTGTTGATGCAAGAGGTTCATGAAGGCTCCTTTGGTACCCATGCTAGAGGACATGCTATGGCCAAAAAATTGTTGAGATCGAGATATTATTGGATTACCATGGAATCCGACTGCTGTAAATACTCCCGTAAATGTCACAAGTGCCAAATTTATGCTGATAAGTTCCATGTACCTCCGAATCCATTGAGTATCATGTCTTCACCTTGGCCGTTCTCCATGTGGGGCACTGATATGATTGGCAAGATTGAGCCAACAACTTCCAACAGTCACCGTTTCATCCTGGTTGCTATAGACTATTTCACAAAGTGGGTCGAAGCAGCGTCTTATGCCAACATTACCAAGCAAGTGGTAGCCCGGTTTATTAAAAGAGACATCATTTACCGGTACGGAATTCCCGAAAGAATCATTACTGATAATGGTTCTAACCTCAACAACAAGATGATGGCTGACTTGTGTCGGGATTTAAAAATAGAGCATCACAACTCTTCTCCATATCGCCCAAAGATGAACGGCGCCATCGAGGCGACCAACAAGAACATCAAGAAGATCGTGCAAAGAAGATGGTTGTGACATACAAAGACTGGTATGAGATGCTACCATTTTCTTTACATGGGTACAGAACGTCAGTGCGTACATCAACAGGGGAAACCCCGTTCTCATTGGTATATGGTATGGAGGCAGTCCTACCAATTGAAGTGGATATCCCCTCGTTGAGGTTAATAATGGACATTAAGCTAGATGAAGCTGAGTGGCTCCGGTCCATGTATAATCAACTGAGCCTCATTGAAGAAAAACGCCTAACAGCTGTATGTCATGGCGCGCATGAAACAGGCTTTCGACAAGAGGGTACGACCTCAAAGGTATATACCAGGCGACCTGGTGCTGAAAAGGATTATTCCTCCTCTTAATAATCACAGGGGCAAATGGACACCCAATTATGAAGGACCATTAGTGGTTAAAGAGGTTTTCTCATGTGGAGCCTTAATGCTAACAACCATGGATGGAGAAAACTTCCATCCCCCTGTCAACGCAGACGCAGTAAGAAAATACTTCGTGTAAAAGGACCTGCTGGATAAAAACAGAATAAAGATCCAGGTAAAAATGGGAATCCCGGCGAGCCAAAAATTGAATAAAAGGCTCGGGAAAAATTAGGGAAATCTTGAGAAAATGTACACCCGTTGAGTTGAAAAGCCACATCGGACAACTCAGGAAAAAAAAGGGTATCCCGGTGGATTGAAAACCCGAAAGGGCGATCCACGCAAAAGAGGGACTAACACGAACGACTGCGATCTGCGAAATTCGTAATCCATCTGCAACTAAGGTTATTCGAAGGGTTGAAGACCATTCCAATTACCTTTCTCAAGGGGAAGAGCGAGCAGATGGTCTCGAAGATATACAAGTCATAGCCTGGTCGAAACTTGATGAGATTCACTTCTCACATTGCCAATAGGATAGTTTGTTTTCCTTTTTGGCTATTTCCTCTTTCCAGGGAATTGCTTCCTATTGTAATTCCTATTCATGGCCATGTTCCAAATCAATAAAAATCCAATTTCATTCAGCTTGTGACTATTTGTTTCTTGTTTTTGTTTTTCATCTAGCATTGTTTGATTGCAAAAACGTCCAGCCAATTATGATTTATATTGTGTTGTGAACATTTTAATACTTTCTAACTCATGCAGGAGGACAAAAACATTTAATACAACTCTAAAAAGGGCGTTAAAAGGCCAGGATGATGATTCATGCTATGAGTCTGGGGCATACAGGTCCCAACTAACTCTCCTTTTTGCAGGCACTATCAGTTGTGTTTACGCAGGTGTAGGTACATATGTTGCTAGCAGAGCTAAAGCAAATTTCCAGGAAGAATACTTCAACAACATACTTGAACAGGAACAAGTGCCTTCCCGTGTGTATCTTGTTATCCCCATTAGAAGTGAATTTGAAACTCTTCCCCAGCAGTAATGACAAAAGATGTTTGTCCTCCCCAAGCAGAGGTTTCCCTTCAATGCAGTCCCTAGCAGTGCAAGGAATTTCTTTCTCCCCAACAGGTTGCTTCCTCAGCAGTGCCATACATCTGGCTCCCCAGCCAAGTCAGGAGGTCTCCACTTCCCCATCAGAGTTCAAAAAGGGTCCATCTCCAGCAGGGTCTTGGCTCTCCAATCTCAAAGTCCAGTTTATTTTTGGCAAAGGTGGCAGTTCAGAGCCAGTGTATCATCAATAATGTTCCTCGTAGAGTTGTTTCCTCCTCACCAGGACTAACCAGATCAATGCAGTGATCATCAGTTCTCCCCAGTCAAGCCATCTGAGATACTTGCAGTCTCCTTCCAGGAGATCCTTTGCATTTGCATATACATAATCATCATTACGTGTGCATCCTCCAAAGCATAGCATTTCCATTATCATGGAACATTACGCCATAAATTCAAACATGTGCATACCAGCATGGGCCATTTTTTAGGTTTTACATACAACCTATAACATCTTCTCAACCTGAAGTACTCCCCACAGAAGATACTTATACCATTTTCCAGGCATCTTTGTCTTTCCAAGTCAATGTTTGTCATTCTTCTGTGGCTTGATTTGCTTAGCATTCGCGTGTTTTCTTTGTGGCTTGATTCGCTTAGCATTCTCGTGTTTTCTTTGTGGCTTGATTCGCTCAGCAGTCACATTGTCGAGTCCCATTCCACTAATGGTCTCGTTAAGCCCTGTTTCGCCAACATACATTTTCTGTGGCTTGATTCGCTCAGCATTCACATGTTTTCTTTGTGGCTTGATTCACTCAGCAGTCACATTGTCGAGTTCTGTTTCACTAGCGGTCTCGTTTTTTAAGCCTTGTTTCGCCAACAGGAACTTTCTGTGGCTTGATTCACTCAGGAGTCGTGTGTTTTCTTTGTGGCTTGATTCGCTCAGCAGTCACATTGTCGAGTTCTGTTTCGCTAACGTTCTCGTATTTTAAGCCCTGTTTCGCTAACAGGCACTTTCCATGGCTTGATTCGCTCAGCAGTCGCGTGTTTTCTTTGTGGCTTGATTCGCTCAGCAGTCACATTGTCGATTTTTGTTTCGCTAACGGTCTCGTTTTTTAAGCCCTGTTTCGCCAACAGGCACTTTTTGTGGCTTGATTCGCTCAGCAGTCGCATGTTCTCTTTGTGGCTTGATTCGCTCAGCAGTCACATTGTCGAGTTCTGTTTCGCTAACGGTCTCGTTTTTTAAGCCCTGTTTCGCTAACAGGCACTTTTCATGGCTTGATTCGCTCAGCAGTTGCGTGTTCTCTTTGTGGCTTGATTCGCTCAGCAGTCACATTGTCGAGTTCCATTCTGCTAATGGTCTCGTTTTAAATCCCTGTTTCGCAAAAAGGCACCCCTCTTTGTGGCTTGATTCGCTCAGCAGTCACATTGTCGAGTTCCATTCCACTAATGGTCTCGTTTTAAAGCCCTGTTTCGCCAACAGACACCCTTCTTTGTGGCTTGATTCGCCCAGCAGTCACATTGTCGAGTTCTGTTTCGCTAACGGTCTCGTTAAGCCCTGTTTCGCCAACATGCATCCTCTTTATGGCTTGATTCGCTCAGCAGTCACATTGCAGGTTATTGTAATGATTCTATTCCACCTGTATCTAATTACGCCACCTATTAAAAAGAAATAAATAAAAGGCAGATGACATTTCTATTATCCATCGAGTTCAAATTTCCAGGTTTTATTCGAGTATTCAATCACTCCATACCTCGAACGCCTAAAAGCTTTTTCAATTATTCGTTCAGGCCTGCAGATGATTGAATAGGGGTAGCTGTAATACCTCAAAATTTTCCCTCTCATTTCCTCAACATTTTTTTCATGGCATTTAGCATACATAAGTTCATAAAATAACCAAAAACATTGTATCATGTGTAGCATAGCTGAGGCATAAGTATGTGATCAATGATCGGAGCAACTGAAGACTATACAAGGGCAATCAGAGGGTCACAAAGCTTCTCAACATGCTGCAAAGGGTTCACAACATCCCACAAGTTCTCATTTGAAGCCACAAGCCATGGAAATATTTGGTTTGATCAAGGGAGGCAGGCAGTGCAACATCTCCTGATGAAAAAGGCCCAAATTAGGGTTTCATTTCTACTGGGCCTATGCAAGAAATTATGATTCAAAGAGGATTCCATTATCTTATATATGATGACAAGTGCCTAGGGATCAAATTTCACTCATAAATTCATTATGGAAGAGGTTCAATTGTCTAGATGACTGAAAATCAGGGATTTGGGGAAAAGTCAACCATGCTGAAGAAAAAGTCAACTCCTGACTTTTTGAGATCAAAATCATGAAATTAGGTTTATGTCGCTCCCGGGATTTTCATCCTAGTACAAACGCGAAAGTGGCGTGGAAAAGGTAGAGTCGCCAGCCATGCATTTTTATCCCGAAGGAACGGGAAAGGTAATGCTGCACAAACCTGAGGAAGAAGGAAAGGACAAGGTCCTGCAAACCAAAGATCTGAGTTCGGGAGTCGGTTACAACCTGGGAAAGTATTAGCACCCCAGATTGTCCGTCGTACCCGACAGGATCCACGCTTGCTTGCTTGTTTCAAAGGGTGAAAAAATACGAGTGTTGCTGAATAAAACTGCTAACTGGAATGGGAATGAGAAAGGAACTGGAAAAGAATAAGAAAATGAAAAGAAAGAGGGAAATGTAGGGAAAATAAAGAATGTGCTCTAACGGGCCCTACTCCGCTGCCTACGTACCTCATCGGGATAATGAGGATCAGAGTCGACGTAGTTCGCCTAACTAAGGCGGGAACTATTTGTTTGTGTGTTTTATAGCTGGAACTGCGTATGTCTATGCTCAGGTGTCGCAGGCTCGTCTGGTACGAGTGCGTTTTACCGTCTTGCATGCGAGACAAGTCGTCGTAAGTTCGCGTTGTGAGTGAATGAGGTGAGAGAAGAAGTTCCTGCAGGATAGTCGCTTGTTATTTGTTTTTGTCTTTTAAGAGAAGTGTTTTGAATTTGTTTGTGAACGTTCTCATACTAAGACCTGTCCATCGCGAGAAGTATTTACACCTCGCCCCGAAACAGGACGCATATAAACACTCCGCAACAAAGTCTCGTGTCGTACAAGAATGTTCGATTTTCATTAAATGTTTTATTGCTTTTCTTTATGAGATGAGAAAGAATGACTCAAATTGCAAAAGGCCAAACCTAAGGGGGACTAAAACACAACCCTAATTTTGTTATCATATACAAAAGGGAGATCTTATGGTTAATGAGGTATTCTAATCCTAAGAAAGAAAAGGAAAATAAGAAAAGAGAGTTAGAAACTAACTTACTTCCTAAGGAAGTTAAGTTGTCTCTAAAGAAAGGGAAAACCTAAGAGCAAAACATAAGGTGCTAAGGCAAACACGATTAAAATGCATAAGAGATAAGAATGAAGTAATTCTTACCTCAATCTTCCCCCTACAAAACAAAAGTTAGCATGACAATGCATATTGAAAGTAAAATCAAAGCATAAAAGCGATTAAGTACCATAAACGTCCTAGAATGAAACTAGGGTTCAAAATAAGATCTAAGTCTAAAGGTGAAGGTACCTAAAGGTTATATAACTTATAAAGTAAGTAGCTACATGCTATAGGTCCCTAAGGATGCTAGGATACCTCACAAGATCAAACTATGTCAAACTATGTACAAAAAGTTCACTTAAGTTCATCTAAATGCAAGTTAGGGTTTATGGATGAAGTATGAATGCATATGGCTTACAAACATGAATTAGTACATGAAATGAACATCAAAGTCAGTAGTGAATGCTTATGAATGTAGATGAATGAATATACAATCATGGATGCAATGGTTTAGGCATATGGAGCAAGGAGAAGAAGATGCGAGAAGAAACGAACAAAAATCGCATAAGATCGCAAATGATGAAAGTTAAGGAAGAATGGCATGTGAATATGCATGAAATGATTATGGGTCAGTAGCATACAAGGTATGAGATGCAATTATCATGCATTAATAGGCATTAAGGATTTCCACATAATTCATGTTATTATTTAGAGGAGAAGAGAAACTAGTTTAGGTTGAAATTAGTTCACATAAGTATGCACTTTGAAACACTAAAACAAACCAAATGAGTATGGTTCAAAAAGTGACCTATAACTGGAATTAAGGACCTATAAATGACCTATAATTAACTCCTAAAAGTTACCAAAAAGTTCCTCAATCAAATGACATGAATGCCTTCCTATCACTTAGGTTATGGAGCAAATACACACATGAATCAACCTATAATCTATGTGACATGGAAAAATAGCAAAAAGGCTTAAAAAATTATGAAATTAAATCCCTGTAATAATAAAGTCATTATATTACATTGTCTAAAATGATTCCACAACATTATGTACCAAAGTGCCAAAACAATTCCTTGATTAGCAAGGTAACAAGACATGATCGCCGAAAAAACAATTCCACAAAGTGAATAAAAAAGGGCACTAAAAATTATGAAAAAAAATGCTTAAGGAGCATCAAAATGTCACAAATTACAGTGATTAATCACACACAAAAAATAGGTCTCACGCCTAAGGGGAAAAATTGTTTTTGGTCCCTTATGCCAAAACCTTCCTTTTTGGGACAGCTTATGATCTAAAATCCAAATTAATTATTAAAACCACCCAAATCTGGAAACAAAAAATATGAAAAATTAATTAAGAGGATGAGGATCACTCATGAATTTTTCCGGAATTTTATCCCACCTAAAACTATTTTTAATAATTGCGACGAAACGGACAAAAAAGTGGATTTTAAGGGGAAGTGAAAGGAATCGATCCTAATGGTTCATAACCTAATCCCTAAGCTCCGAAATCGACACAAATCAACATATGTCACAAATAAATCCAGTGCCTTAGGTGGGAGGGCTCAATATGCACCTAAAGCTATATGGTCCTAAGCCGCATACAACTATAATGATGCTTAAAAGTAGAAAATCGAGATTACTTACTTGATCGAAGTGACGATTCTTCATATAAAAGAAATTCGAAAAAACTCCAAGAAAGGTCTTGTAGTATTCATAAGCAAAATAAATGCTTATCTTCCATAATCATTTAGTGAAGCTCCACCATAATCAAAATCGATAAAAAAACTCATGAATACTTATCAAACTTAATTCACCATAATAATTAAAATTATCAACAAAAAATCTAATTAAAAATTGTTTAAAAAAACTAATCCATATGTTAATTAACAAGAATCGTCAATAAGAAAATTAATCCACATTTTTTAAGCACATTAATTAACAATTTTCTAAGAAAAAATAATAAAGAAACATGGGAGGTGAATAAGCATGATCCTGAGGATGGCAGATAACAAAATTTGGCCGAGGCCCAGTCCTTTACTCAACATGGCGTAGGGGGGTGCAAAGAGAAACAATAGATGATGCCAATATCACTTCAATGGCAGTTAAGCCTAATTCTGATGTTGGATCGTAGGGGTGGTGTCATTAGCGAAATGAGAGTGCTGATAGTGAGTCCATGGCCAAAGTCTGAGGCCCAATCCCAATTGGTGTACGAAACCCTAAGTCCGCATCTTGACCTAAACAAAGCAATCCTCTTCTTCTTCCTCAACTCAAAGCCGTGACTTCTTCTACTCTCTCCTCTCAATCTTCTTCTCTTGCGGCGAGTCTTCGTCCTCTATTCTAAGCAAACCAGCATCTCCGATGACGCCTCGTCCTCGATTGTCACACTCGCCTCTGACCATCAACGATCTCTCTCGCTCAACTTCGATCGGGAAAAATCCGTAGTTGTCATTCTTCATCATCAACCTCACCCACAACAAAGGCGGAGAAATGTTCACTCGATCGCAAATCGCAAGGATTACGATCGTTGACTATCAACAAACCACAGCGAAGCCATGAGTTTGCTCTTATGGCGCTTCAAAACGAACGAAGATCGACTCAAACGACTCAAGGCTACGAGACTCTTGCGTAAGTTTTCCCGTTCCTCTTCTTCATCTCAATTCCTTGTTGTTCTTGCGATTACCATAGAAACAACGAGTCGCGTTGATTTTCGTCACTGTAAAATCGATATACAGGTTACCTGTTCTTGCTATGAACCGTTGTCGTGAGGGATTCTGCATAATTAAAGGGGATTCGATGAAGAGTTGCAGAGGATCAACGAAGAGTTGGAGGACACTGAAGGTTTTAGATGACAAGTGATGAACATTGAAGATGAAGATCGAAGAGAGGTTGAAGAAGACTTCGTGACGAATGTGAAGTGTCTTGTTGATGGTCGATAAAGTTACTCGGGTATGAACTTCTTCTTGCCTGTATCTGACCCGAACCATTGTTGTGTAGATTCTTGTTCCGATTCAAATTCCTTCTTGAAGTATGGTTGATATGAATCGTGTTTTTGCAGGTTTTAAATCTTTGTTGATTGAAGATGCTTCAAGTATGATGGTTGTGGAAGGTCTCACTTGATTTGATGAAGAAGATTGTTGACAGAATGATGAGAGGTGTTGATGTTGCGCTTGTTGAGTTTGCAGAATAATGATCGGTTTGCAGTGCCAAAATTGAGTTGAAGATGAATCCTGAAGATCAATGAAGGGTTTCAGTTATTGTGTTCAGGTAGATGAAGCTGGAGAACACAGAGATGTGAAGGTGATAAAACAAAAATAAAATAAAAGAAAGACAAGGAACACAATATTTACGAAAAACGAAACGTCCATTGATTTTTATTGAATGAAGTATGCAAATGAGATGACATCCCGTAACAAGCAACCATTGTGCCCCGGGTAAGGCACAAGGCTTAAAAGTCTAATTGTTCAAAATTACAAACTTAAAAATAACAACACAGTAATAGTATTTACTCCTGACTAAAGGAGATAGGAATAACGTCTTCAGTCTTCCAATTGTTGAGCCCATCACCCACAGTAGGAAAGATCCAAGCATCCATGTTGTAGTCTTCACTATAGTCACCCACAACATTGATTTGATCTTTCATGATCCCTTGATTGGTGATACGAACAACACGAGCACGACGAACAACCTTCTGGGACTCTGCAGTGAAACCCAAACCAAACTTGTCAGACTTGTAAGGAATGTCAGGAAGCTGACCCCAAATAGTACAACCACCTTCTTCAACCACAGCTCTGGCATCTTTGAGGGAGGCCATTGTAGGAGGTACTCTGGTAATCACAAGAACTCTTTTAATAACAGGAGGAGCTTCAGCAGCAGGAACAACCCAAGGAACTACTTCAAATGTCTGGTGTCGCTCCCACCAAATGAAGCCGGGTCAAATGGGGTACAGACGCGAACGGTCGGCGAAAGAGGGATGCGAGAACACACAGGAGTGAACTCACAGGGAATGAATAGAGTCGCCATCTAGGCATTTTTATCCCGGAGAAAAGGTAATGCTGCATAGACCTAGAAAGATATGGATAAGACGGTTGCGAACCAGAGAGACTGAGAAAGGGGGTTGGTTACAATCTGGGAAGGTATTAGCACCCAGATTATCCGCCGTACTCGACGGGATCCACGCTTAAAAGATTTGTGTTTTAAAGGGGTAGTGTCAGTGCAATTTGTGTATTAAAGAGCTGGAAAAGGATGTACAGGTGTCAGTGTAAGAGAAGTGAAATGTATAAGTGAAGTGTCAGTGTAAGAACAAAGATGAAATGCTCGTGATAATGAGGCTAAAGAATAAGGCTAGAAGGAGGGGGAATATACAGAGACTTTTGTTCGATAACTGTTAAGTTATGCCTACGTATCCTCTCGTGCAATGAGGAAGTCAGAACACCGTAGTTCGACCCAAAGAGACTGAAAGATGAATTGACCTGTGAACTGCTTACTTATCTATGCTCAAGTGTATGACCTGTCTGGCTCAGGTGCAAACTGTCTTGCATTAGACGGAAGAAGCAAGTTCTCGTTTGTGAGTGAATGAGATGAGAAAAGAATCCCGAAGGAGACGATTATTGTTTGTTTTTGAGTTTTTTCAGTTTTTTATTGCTTTTGGAAGTTTGTCATAAGTTAATGAGCTTAAGCCTAAATCAATGGATTAGTAAACTCATCACATCTTCCCTCTGATTAGGGGTAATGAGAATACCTTAAGTGTGAAGTCAGCATCTCACACTTAGTCACCCTGGTGTAGGATTAAGATCACTAACCTACTTGTGATTATTTAGATGTTTTTGTTGTTTTTGTTTAGTGTTAAGTAATGAGATTAAGCCATAATCAAGGATTAAACAGGCTCATTACACCATCCTAATAGAAGGATAATAGATGAGAATGTTTAAGCTGAGGAAGACTCCTCAACTTAATCCATGATTAGGGATTAAACTCATGACATAACAAGCCTTTGATTAAGTGGATTTTATTTAATGGTATGATGATGAAATGATTTTTATGATTTGTAAGACAACTTGAAGGGGACTTGTCCATTAACACTAGGGTTAGTCCTTCTTGACTAGTTAAGGAAGAATTAGAACCCTAATGCAAGGCCCAAGTTACAAGTGTGATGTCTTGATGAATATTAGATGGATTAATTAAAGGATTTAAACACATTAAGGGTTTAACACTTAGGATTAAAGTTATACACTCCATCCTAATAGAAGGATGCAGGCATAAGCTTAACCACAAAGCCTTAAAGCCTTTAGGGTTTAGTCCCTGATTATGAGGTGAGGAGAGAAGACTCAAAGATGACACAAAGGTAAAACTAAGTGGGGGACTAATCAAAACCCTAATCATTGTCATGCATGGAAATCCTAAGGTTTGTGAGGTTTACAAGAGAAATCTTCAGAGGAACCACCAGGAAGCAGATGAAAGGATCAGGAGAAGCAAAGCAACTTGCTTCATTCAAGAAGTCAAGTCACTTGAGGAAAGAAAGTAAGAAGAAAAAGAATGAGAAAGCTCAATCTCAAACACATAACAAAATGCAGTATGGATGCATAAAAGATATGAAAAGAAGTTGTGAAAAGTGAAGGCAAATTCACTTCTCAAAGTGACTTACCACTTGAAAAGTTAGTGAAAGAAATGCAATGCAATGCAAAATGGGATGAAATGGCATGATGAAAATCAAAACCAGAAGCACATTCATGATGATAATGATGCTATGGGATGATGCAAACATGAAACAAGGCATGGTGATGATCATACAAGCTTATGGATGCAGATGAAGCAAGTTAAGAACCATGATCATACATGAAAAGTTATGAAATGCATATGGCATACAACATGGCAAATACATGATGCAATGATCAAACATGTTCACAATATGTCTTAAGATGCCAAATGAATCAAATGGGTGCACAAAATGCTATGGCAAGTCAAGGTATGCAAGCAAATGCAAGATGGATGCATAAGGAAGCCCAAATTAGGGTTTATGATCAAAGCATCAAACAAAAACCAAAATCAGAAGCAAACATCAATATAAAAAATTGAAAATGCAATCAAAGGATCCCTAAACCTATACTAACTCACTTCCCAAAGGAGAAGTTCCAACTCTTAACCTAATAAAAGTTATGATTTTCCTAAGTTTCCTAGGGTTTTAGGGTTCCTTAACAAGAAAAATGCCAAACAAATGGAAAATGAAAGATCAAATCATGCCAATTTAATCTCACAAACTACATGATATGCTAAACACAATGCAAAAAGAATCAAAGTCCAACTCTCAATGGTTAGGCAGAAATGATTTTTGGAAGTTTGGATCAAAATAATGCTTTGGAAATGAATTAATTCCATGGAAAATCATCAAAATGCATCAAGATCAAAAAGAAATTTGGTTTGAGGTTTGGACAATGTTTCTAAATGTTTTTAAATGTTTCATGAATTTTTTGGTGATTTTTAAATACCTAAAAGTATTTTTAATTAATTAATTCTCATTAATTAATTAAAAATAAACTTTTAAATATTTAAAAATATTTTTTGAATGCAAAAATAAAAAATAAAAATTTTTTTGGTTTCTGAAATTAAATAAAAGTGTGCATAAAAAATTTCAGAATTTTTGAATTGATTTTGCTATTTTAAATAAAATGGAGAAAACAAATGCAATTAAATGAAATAAAAACTGAATTTAAATGAAAGTCAGCGCATCCAGTGGTCCACATTTAAACCTGAGATGGAGGGAAAGACTTCGCGCGTGATCCTAAGGCTGAGATTCAAACTGGCCTAATTTCCAATTTTTATTAATTAAACAGAATTAATTAAGTTAATTGTGGATTAGGGTTTCTAATGGTGCATCTGGACCATCCAAACGCGCGCCAGTCAACCTAGGTCAGCTCATCCAACGCTCCAGATTCAAACCACATTAAACACAGGGATTAAGCCCTAATCATTTTCAGGTGGCCGGAGAAGACCTCCGGTCGTCTTCTCCGGTGGGAACCCCACCTGAAAATTTCTAAACTCTTCAAAACTCCACTAAAATGAAATCTAACAAACCAGAAATCATTCCCACACTTCACTAAATCAAAACCCTAACTCAAAACTCATTTATTCTTCCTCAATCAACTGAATCGAAACAAAACATTTTTTTAGGGCAAAAGTTTCAGAGCAAGATTAAACTCTCATTTCTTCACCATTTTCAAAACCAAGAACATCAGAGTGATCAGTGAATCATGAAGAACAACTTAAGAACTTAAAAATCCATTTCTGGAAAAAATGTTCATGAAGCTACCTGAGTTTGAAGCTTTTCAGTCTGGCACTTTCTGACCTCCTTTCTTGTGCAAAACCACTCCTGTGACCTCCCTGATGAAGCCTTGATGCTTAGAAAGAATTTGTGATGGCTGGTTTGGAAGTTTGAACAAGTTCTGTTCAAGGTCAGGTGGGGATCGTGTTTGTGATTCTATGGTTTTCAGGCTGTTTTGAAGGATGGTTTGTGTTCAGTGAAGCATGGTGAGAAGGTTCATGAAGTTTGTTTGTGTGTTTGTGGCCTGTGGAGTGAGTTTCGAATGCTCTTGCAAGTGAGGGTGAAAATGTGAATGTTATGTTGTGGCTGGTTTCAGGCTGGCCTCTTGTTATGTTTGGCTTGCAATTGATTTGTATAAACAAATGCTATTGGTCAGATGACATGACATGTCCTTTTGTGATAGGTATGGTTGCTTTTGCAAAAATGTCAACTTTTGTGTAAGAAGGGCATGGGCAACTTGCTAGCCTAGTACAACAAGGGTGTGCTGCGCAGCATGGTGAGGGAAAAGGGCTAGGATGGTTCAGCAAACTAGGCAGCAAGTGGGTGAGGAGATATGATGACTTTTGCAACTTGGTTCACTTTGGTTTTTATGGAAGAAAACTTGATCCATGGGCCATAAAACATGTGATTCCTTGGGTGCATTCTGAACTTTAGATGTTGTGTGATCATGTTGTGTGGATTAGAAGCCCATTTGATGACTTAATTGGCCTTGAGAAGTGAATTTGCAACTTTGCCTCTTTGGTGCATGACTTGAAATTTAGTGATTTTTGCCAACTTTGACAAACCATAACTTTTGATCCAAAATGAATTAGGTCATGTTCTTGTACTTTTTGAAAAGGGAAAGATCTATTCTACAACTTTCATGACCAAAGTTTTTTCATTTGAAGCTTTCTTGAATCAAAAAGTAAGGGTTGAAAAAGTTGCTTAAAATGACATTTTCATTAAAAGTCAAACTTGCCCAAAAAGTCAACTTTGCAAAAACTTGAAATTCTTCAATTTTGTGAACTTCCAACCTCTTCTATGATCAAATAAAGATCATATACAATCAAAATGATGAAGAACACCCCTTGGTTGGGTCATTGGGGGCCTCAGATGCCCTGATTTTGCACTGACTTGCTTGAAAAGTCAACTCTTGATCAGATGACTTCCCCATGGAATTTCTTCATGAAAATTGATATGCATACTCCCTATACCATATAGAGACCAATAGAAACAAGAATGACCAAAAAATTTGGAGTTATGGCCTCTGAAACCAAAACCCTAATTTTAGGTCATCTGTGCAGTCAAGCCTGGCTCTGCTTCCATACCAATCTCAGTTCTTGTGATCCTTTGACATTCTTGACTTTGAGAGGATATAATATGATGCTTGAACATACATGGACCCCTTTGAAGTGATTGATGACCTTTGGAGTGGCTCAAGAAGCTCTTGGATTGCTCAGATCACAAACCCTAGGTGCAGATGACTTTGAATCTATGCAGTGAATCAAAAATGTGATATGGGATGGTATGATTGTGTTTATGCATATGAAATGATCATAAGCCATGGTGTGAATGGGTGAGGGCAAATTTGGGGTGTTTACAGCTGCCCCTATTCAAACATGAGTTAGCTGTGCAGGATGTAAGCGGCGGCTTATCAGGCAAACAAGATAACTTGTGGTTGAATACCAAAGACAGTCCAAAATTTGCACTTACAGAATGAAGAAGAAAAGGGATATAGATTGTGAAGGAAAATAAAGTATATTGTAAAGTGCGGGCGACGGAGGACGACCGTCGAGCAGAGGACGACTGCTGGGTAAAGAGCAATGACGGGGACGGCCGACATGCTGGAGAGAGTGCGGGGAATAAAGCAATGACGGGGACGGCCGACATGCTGGGGATATGAATTATGATGGGGACGACCATCAAGTTCATAAATCAAAGCAACCAACGATGGGGACGGCCATCGGGCTAAAAAAAGAAAAGGGAACACGATGGGGACGGCCATCGGGTTAAAGAATAAATGAAATAAACAGATGATGAGGTACGGTCATCAAAGGTGAAGGACGATCACCTAGCAGGGGACGGCTGCTCTGTTGGGGTTAAGATGAGGGACGATCATCTAAGGTGGAGGACGACCACCTGGCAGGGTACGGCTGCCGAAAGTATCGCGACATAGGACGAATGTCGGATAAAAGGTCAACGATGAGGACGGCCATCGGATGAGCATGACGGAGGACGACCATCAAGAGGTGGAGGACGACCACCTAGCAGGGGACGACTGCTCTCAAGGTTTATCATGACATAGGACGAATGTCAGAT
Organism: Lathyrus aphaca; assembly: GCA_963966055.1. NCBI lineage: Eukaryota > Viridiplantae > Streptophyta > Magnoliopsida > Fabales > Fabaceae > Lathyrus > Lathyrus aphaca. Next base: position 532,804,884 of record OZ014523.1, on the reverse strand, counting down.
AACCGAAATCAACAATGGGGACGGCCATTGGATAAAATGATGAAGGAAAATCATCAAGAGGTGGAGGACGACCACCTAGCAGGGGACGACTGCTAAATATCACGAATGTCGGATAGAGAAAGTCAACGATGGGGACGACCATCGGATGAGCATGATGGAGGACGACCATCAAGAGGCGGAGGATGACCACCTAGCAGGGTACGGCTGCTCTCAGGGTTTATCATGACATAGGACGAATGTCAGATAAAAAGAAAATTGCTCTACTGGGAAATAGTAAACACGGACGAGTGCTTACATACAAGAAATAAAAGGTATAAGTGTTTAAACTTGTGTATAGATTAAAGATGCGGACGAGCATCCTTAAGACTATGATACGGACGAGTATCAGGTAGAAACAAAAACCGACACGTGTTCCGAGATGATGATACGGACGAGTATCAACTGGTTAACAAGGAACACGGACGAGTGTCGAATCTGAGGGGACTCTTCTGGGGAATAGTAGACACAGACGAGTGTCTAAATTCAAGAAGACATAAGTGTTTGACACAGTGTATGGATTAAAGATGCGGACGAGCATCCTTAAGACTATGATACGGACGAGTATCAGGTAGAAACAAACGCTTGACGCATGTTCTGAGATGATGGTACGGACGAGTACCAACTGGTTAACAAAGAACACAGACGAGTGCCGAATCTGCGGGGATATAAATGGTGTATACAAGATACGGACGAGTATCTGTATAAGTATGAGTAGAGAGTATGAGTGATGTATAGATGAGTGTTCAATCTGCTGGGGAAGATGACACAGGCGAGTGTCAAAAGGAGAAAGGTATAGTATAAACAAATATCTGGTATACAAAGTGTTTACATTACTGTGCTGGGGAAAATGACATGGACGGATGTCAGGAAAGTTATATATATATCTGTTATTTGTGAGTGCAAAGGGGATGTCTTTGGCTTTCTGCTGGGGATGAGACACGGACGGGTGCCAAAAGGAGTGTGTATCTGTACTGGTGAATATGAGGCAACTGCTTTTGCTGGGGAATCTGGGGAGTATTCTGTATATTGTTGAGGGGTTGATAACATTCATAAGTGTTTGATTCAGACCATGTCTTATGATTATGCCACATGTTTGATTTTTGCCGTAATGCTCCGTATTAAACGGAATGCTATGCTTTGTAGGGTGAATATGATGCGAATGCTATGATTATGCAAAAGATACCAATCCGAGGTTCGGATCCCATGTGTAGATCTCTGGTTGATCTGTTTGAAGTGAACATCCCAGCTGGGGATGAGATCGTTGGTAGATCTGATGAAATGATTCTGCTTGGGGAAATAGATTACTGATAGATCTATTCCTGGTAATGAGGGACCCAGCTGGGGTTTGTAGAAGCTTTCGTCACTCTGTTGTGATTCCTTCGTGCGTTGCCTTTCTGGATAGAGGCTGATACTCTGTGGGGAAGTGGTTCCCTGGCTTTTGTACTTGACTGAGGAAGAATGATTGGCAACTCGGTTGGGAGAAACAACAAGTGGCAACTCAGCTGGGGAGAAAGCACCTTGAGTGCCAAGACTGAGTGAGTGTTGATTCGCCAGCTTGCTGGGGTGAAGCTTTCATGCCCCATGTTGCGCTTTCGACTACCTGCAATCCTGCAAAGACAAAGAAACGCACAAGTAATCCCGAGGCATCCCTTACCGGATTCCGTTATAGGAGTGAGACACTCCTGAGAGTAAGTATATTCCCTGTAAGCACGTGTTTTATTTTTAAAGATAAGCATCTGTATTTATGCAATCAGTTTTCTTAAGACATCAGACATTCTTTGCAAATGAAAAATGCACAAAACGAAACATGACTGAGAAATCTGATTTTATTGATTCAAGTGCCCTGAATTGGCAAGATACAGTCAAAGAAACATATCTCCTGAAATGAGGAGATTGTTACAAATTGAGAAACAAAATGCTGGCAATGTTGACGACGCTTTGAAGGAGCTTCCCTTCTTGCTATGACTCGTATGACATTCGACATTTCTTCTCGTCTTGCTTTCTGAAGAAGGCTGATTCTGAAAGAGGCTTGGTCCTTTCGAGGTTTACCAAGTTGTAGGTGATACAGACGAATTCAGAATGCAGTTGTTCGCTTATTCCCTTATTTTGCATGGATCGCCCTTTCGGGTTTTCAATCCATCGGGATACCCATTTTTGCCTGAGTTGTCCAAGGTGGCTCTTCAACTCAGCGGGTGTACATTTTTCTTTGTTTATTTTCCCTTATTTTTGCCCGAGTCTTTTATTCTGTTTTTGACTCGCCGGGATGCCCTATTTTTGCCTGGACTTACATTCTGTTTTTATGTCCAGCGGGTCATTTTTATGCGAAGTATTTTTTAACTGCATCCGAATTCACAGGGGACGGGAAGTCTTCATCATCCATGGTGCTGAGCATCAGTGCTCCACCAGAGAAAACTTTCTTTACCACGAATGGTCCTTCATAATTTGGAGTCCACTTGCCCCTGTGGTCTGTATGAGGAGGGAGGATTCTCTTCAACACAAGATCTCCCACTTGGTACTCTCGGTGCCTGACTTTCTGATCGAAGGCTCTCTTCATTCTTTTCTGATACAACTGCCCATGACAGATTGCAGCCAATCTTTTCTCTTCAATCAGACTCAGTTGTTCGTATCGGGACCGGACCCATTCTGCTTCGTTCAGCTTAACATCCATCAATACTCGTAAAGAGGGTAATTCAACTTCAACAGGTAGGACTGCCTCCATACCATACACAAGCTGATACGGTGTTGCCCCAGTGGATGTTCTGATTGACGTGCGGTACCCATGCAAGGCAAATGGTAGCATCTCATGCCAGTCTTTGTAGGTGACTACCATCTTCTGCACAATCTTCTTGATATTCTTATTAGCTGCCTCGACAGCGCCGTTCATCTTTGGCCTGTAAGGAGAAGAATTGTGATGTTGGATCTTGAAGTCCCGGCATAGTTCTGCCATCATTTTGTTGTTCAAGTTGGAACCATTACAGTAATGATTCGCTCGGGAACTCCGTATCGGCAGATGATATCTCTCTTCAGAAATCTGGCTACCACTTGCCTCGTAACATTTGCATACGAGGTTGCTTCAACCCACTTGGTAAAATAGTCAATGGCGACCAGGATGAATCTGTGGCCATTTGAAGCAGTCGGTTCAATCTTGCCAATCATATCAATGCCCCACATGGCAAAGGGCCAGGGTGAAGACATTATATTCAAAGGATTGGGAGGTACATGTACTTTATCCGCATAGATCTGACATTTATGGCATTTTCTGGCGTAGGCACAACAGTCTGCATCCATTGTGATCCAGTAATAGCCTGATCTCAGCAACTTCTTGGCCATGGCATGCCCTCCAGCATGGGTACCAAAGGATCCTTCATGCACCTCGTGCATTAACAAGTCTGCTTCTGTTTTATCAACGCATCTGAGGAGTACCATATCGTAGTTTCTCTTGTACAAAGAACCATCAGTGTTCAGAAAGAAACTACCAGCAAGCCTTCTCAACGTCCTCTTATCATTGGATGATGCCCCAGATGGGTATGTTTGATCATCCAAGAAGCACTTAATGTCATGGAACCAAGGCTTATCATCTTTGACAATATCTGCTGCGAACACATATGCCGGTCTGTCAAGTCTGGACACTGAAATCTGAGGCACAAAGTTGGCAGCGTGAACTTTGATCATTGACGAAATGGTAGCCAGAGCATTTGCAAACTGATTCTCATCTCGAGGGATATACTCAAGCTTGACCTTTGTGAAGAAAGTCAATAACCTTCTTGTATAATCCCTGTAAGGTATCAGATGATCCTGGTGGGTGTACCATTTGCCGTTGGTTTGATTTACTACCAGAGCTGAATCTCCGAATACGGTCAATGTCTTGATCCTGAGGTCAATAGCTTCCTCAAGACCCATAATGCAAGCTTCGTATTCAGCTTCGTTGTTGGTGCAGTTAAAGGTGAGTTTTGCCGAGAAAGGCATGTGAACTCCCTTGGGTGTAATGAGTACTGCACCAACACCACGACCATTCATGTTAACAGCCCCATCAAACATCATAGTCCATTCTTCTTCTGGGTCAGGCCCTTCAGTGTGAATAGGCTCTTCATGATCTTTCGCTTTTATGCACATGATGTCTTCATCAGGGAAGTCAAATCTCATAGGCTGGTAGTCATCAATAGGTTGCTCAGCAAGATATTCAGACAATACACTGCCCTTGATGGCTTTCTGAGATGTGTACTGAATGTCATATTCCATGAGGATCATTTTCCATCTTGCAACCCGTCCGGTAAGAGCTGGCTTCTCGAAAATGTACTTAACTGGGTCCATTTTGGATATTAATAAGGTGGTGTGGGTCAACATATACTGTCTCAGTCGGCGAGCAGCCCACGCTAAAACACAGCAAGTTTTCTCGAGCAGTGAATAACGTTGTTCACAGTCGGTAAACTTTTTGCTCAGGTAGTATATTGCATACTCTTTTCGACCAGACTCGTCATGCTGGCCCAGCACACACCCCATTGACTCTTCTAATACTGTCAAGTACATTATCAGAGGTCTTCCTTCAACTGGAGGCATAAGGATTGGTGGTTCTTGCAAGTAATCTTTGATCTTGTCAAAAGCCCTCTGGCAGTCTTCATTCCATCTGACCGTCTGTTCTTTTCTTAACAGCTTAAACAAGGGTTCACAGGTTGCTGTAAGGTGAGATATGAACCTTGAGATGTAGTTCAATCTTCCTAGAAACCCTCGAACTTCTTTCTCAAACTTTGGTGCAGGCATTTCTTGAATGGCTTTGACTTTATCAGGGTCAACTTCAATCCCTTTCTCACTTACAATAAATCCCAACAGCTTACCAGATCGCACCCCGAATGTGCATTTGTTGGGGTTCAGCCTCAGTTGGTACTTCCTCAGACGCTTGAATAACTTCAGCAGATTTACCAGGTGGTCTTCTTCCGTAAGGGACTTGGCAATCATGTCATCCACATAACACTCGATTTCTTTATGGATCATATCGTGGAATAATGTTACCATAGCCCGTTGATATGTTGCACCAGCGTTCTTCAATCCGAATGGCATCACCTTGTAACAGAACGTGCCCCAGGGTGTGATGAAGGTTGTCTTCTCCATGTCTTCAGGTGACATTTTGATCTGATTGTATCCTGAAAATCCGTCCATGAAGGAGAATACCGAGAATTGAGCCGTATTATCAACCAATACGTCAATGTGAGGTAATGGAAAATCATCTTTCGGGCTGGCTCTGTTCAGATCCCGGTAGTCAACACACATCCTTACTTTGCCGTCTTTCTTAGGCACAGGTACTATATTAGCAACCCAAGGCGGATAGCTAGTTACAGCAAGGAACCCGGCGTCCCACTGCTTTTGTACCTCTTCTTTGATCTTCATTGCCATTTCTGGGCGAGTACGGCGCAACTTCTGTTTAACCGGTGGGCATTCTTCTCTTAAAGGCAGCTTGTGTGTAACGATATCGGTGTCCAACCCTGGCATATCTTGATAAGACCAAGCAAACACATCCACATATTCTTGAAGCAGGTCAATCAGTTGTTTCTTCACTGAGTCTTGTAAACAGGCCCCGATTTTAACTTCTTTCACGTCATCATCTGTACCAAGATTAATCGTTTCCACCTCCTCCTGATGAGGAGTGATAACCTTCTCCTCTTGTCTCAACAATCTGGCTAGCTCTTCAGGAAGCTCATAATCTTCTTCAACCCCTTCATCAGCTTGATTGATTGGATTGTCAAAGTCATACGAAGTCATAGTCGTGCTATTGTCGGTGCGGTCTAGAAGGCACTCTCTGCAAGGGTTCAGTTGGTTCATTTTAGTGATTGATTTTAATCTTGTTTAGAAAAGCGAAATAAAGTTGTCATTTTGAAAACATTGCCATTTATTTTTTGTACAAAAAGAAAAATGGAAAAACAGCGAGCGGAAAAGAAAAAGACTCGTTTGCAAAAGATGTCTGATATTTCATTGATTAATCTTGTTGCACAAAAATTACAGATGGCCCGATTACAAAATGAGTCTTGTCATCTTGGGCAAGATGCAAGACTTGATGCATGCTTAAAATATACAGGAAATAATAATTACTCTGCAGGAGTAACTCTTATAATTTCCTGGGAAGACCAGTTTGAGATACTGCTCCCCGGGATCTTTGGACGAATCCAGCTTTCCAGGTTGCGTTCATCTTCCGACTCATCTTCCAAGTTGTTGACAGCATCGGGGGTGAGCATCCCCCCACTAACAAAGTTGGGCTTCTTAGCAGCCTCTGCTTGATCTTGTTGAGTTGGTTTGTAACCCAACCCAAATCTATCTTCTTTCTTCTCCACAGGCAACAATTTGCCCCAGCCTTGAGCGTTTCCTTCTTCCACCACCTTCCGGGCCTGTTGGTAGGATGTCATGGAAGTCCCGAGTACAGCAGACGTTTCATTAATATTCAGGGCCTCAAACCCTTGACTCATTGTCTCATGGATCTCCCCATCCATCTCAATGTATTTGTATTTAGCCAGATGGCTGACAAAAATATCCTCCTCTCCACAAATAGTAACGACTTGGCCCTCCCACTCGAATTTTAACTTCTGGTGGAGGGTAGACGTAACTGCGCCAGCGGCATGAATCCATGGTCTACCCAACAAACAGCTGTAGGCAGGCTGAATGTCCATCACGTAGAAGGTCATTTTGAAAGTTTGTGGGCCAATTGTTACAGGCAACTTAATTTCTCCCAGAACTGATCTCTTAGAACCGTCAAAGGCTCTCACTACTAAGTTGCTGGGACGTAATGCCAATCCTTCATACTCCAGCTTCACAAGGGCTTTTTTAGGCAAGACATTGAGGGATGATCCTGTGTCTACCAGTACATGTGAAAGAACTGCACCTTTACATTCCATGGTAATGTGCAAAGCCTTGTTATGATTGCGGCCTTCCGTAGTCAAATCAGTGTTGGTGAATCCTAGTCCATTACTAGCATTAACATTTCCAACCACAACTTCCAAATGATTGACCGTGATCTCTTCTGGAACATAAGCTGCGTGCAAGACTTTGAGTAGTGCGTTCCGATGAGCCTCGGAGCACATAAGCAATGATAGAATGGAGATCTTGGAAGGCGTCTGGTGAAGCTGGTCCACTATCTTATAATCACTTTTCTTGATGATTCTCATGAATTCATCAACTTCTTGATCAAAAGGTGTTTTTAAAGCTTCTTTAACAACTTGCTCTTCTTGCACCATGCTCTTCCCTTTTGCCTTGGCAGCAGCTTTTGCTTCAGCAGTGGGTCTTTAAATTTGCGGGGCAAAGAGACGTCCGCTTCGAGTGAAGCCTCCGCCTCCCCCCACATTGTCTACTTGTGGTGAAGAAGCTGATGATTCGAAAGTGATTTTCTGTCCTTCGCAGTATAGATCGGAGCCGTAATGCCAAGGGACGGCATTACTGCTTTCATAAGGTACTGGCCCAGGCACTGTGATAGTGACTGGACTGATGGCAGCTGCAGAAGGGACTGTGATAGTCTGTGGATCATAGTATATTGTGACCGGTGCTCTGGTAGGAGTGGCATTTTGTGAGTTGTAGGCAGAATCATTGGCAGGATCATAATAAATTGTAACTGTTGAGACGCTTTCATTGTTTGCTGCTGATATTGTAGGAGACATTGTTGGAAGGATGGGTGTTATTGTTGTAGGAGTTTATGAATGAAGGGGTGCTGAAGTTGTAGAAGGGACGTTTGCTGATATTTGGTCCATTGAAGTAACAGATGAAGCATTTGTTGATGAGATTGAAGAGTTGTTTGGAACAATGGTTGCTGCAGTTGTAGAAGATTCTGGAACTGTGTTTAAGGAGATTGCCGGATTGGTAGGTATTGATGTTGTGATTTGAAGCAGGCCACTCTGGATGAGACCATCTATACCATCCCTCAAGTTATCACAACCATTCACTGAAATGTTGCAATAAGCACACCCTAACTCACATCCCGGGAATATTTGACATTCAAGGAGTTGAGCTTTAATCTCCATCAAGGGTGTCCGAATCTGACCCACACTGGTTATCAAGTAAGACGGCTTGTCTTCTTCAATAGCATTGATTCTGGGACCACCGTGGTGTGGCATAGGGTTCTTGTTAACATTTGGTGGTGGTGCAAAGTTCAGAGCTTTAGAATCTACCAAGTCCTGTACTTTCATGTGCAAAGCTCTACACTTCTCTGTACTGTGCCAGGTGCATTTGAGTGAAAAGCACATCTGGCGCTGGCGTCATAATTTCTGGGTAGACTGGCAGGATCTGGAGGTGCCAATGTCCTTAACTCAACTAGGTTGAGTTTCAGGAGTTGTGGCAGTAATGTGGCATAGGGCATAGGGATCGGATCGATCACTCTATTGGCCTGAGAAGGTCTCTGTTGATATGGTTTTTGCTGATTGTTGTTGTTGGTGTTGCTGTTGCTATAATTTCTCTGAGGAGGATACTGAGTTTGTTGCTGGTAATTCTGTTGCTGAGGTTGATAAGCTGGTTGAGGATGAATTGGAGCGGGAATGGTGACTGCTGCCACAGACCTATGAACATATTGGGGTCTGCCCCTGCTGGTATGGATAGCATTGGTCTCACCAGTTCTTCTTGGGCCTACAAAAGGCTTTCTTGTGTTACTGGATGAGCTCGCACCGTTGTCAGAAATCTTACCCATTTTTAATAGGCTTTCAATTCTTTCCCCGGCTATGACTACATCAGCAAAGCTAGTGGAGGAAAAGGCAGCCAACCTGTCAATGTATGTTCCCTGGAGGGTGTTCATAAACATATCAGCCATCTCCCTCTCTGACATGGGTGGCTGGACAGCAGCAGCAAGCTGTCTCCACCTTTGAGCGTACTCCCGGAAGCTTTCCCTGGATGATTGAGACATCCCCATCAAGAGGGTCCTGTTGGGAGCCATATCCAAGTTGTACTGATACTGTCTAATGAAGGCCTCTGCCAAGTCCTTCCAGCATCTAATGGTTGCTCTAGTCAAATAAGAGTACCATTCCCTTGAAGCTCCAATTAAGCTATCCTCAAAATAAAACATCCATAGCTTTTCGTCCATGGTATATGCTTTCAGCCTCCCCAGAAAAGACTGTAAATGGGTCCGGGGACAGGAAGTCCCATTATACTTCTCAAAGCATGGTGGTTTAAATTTGTGGGGAATCCTGACCCCGTCCACTAGACCCATGTCCATAACATCAAAGCCCAAAGAATTCTGGGACTCCAGGGATCTCAGTTTCTCAGCAATCTCATCTAGCCTTCTGTCATAGGCTTCCTCCCCAGCTCCCATCACTGTGAATTGATCTTCCTGGGGGTCTTCTTGTAGTACTCTACCTGCTGTGGCAGTCCCTTGCACATTAGCAGGGATGTTGATCTCTGGATGCAGGTGGGGTCCAAAGACTGGGGGATTAACATGAGGCTAGACTCTCTCATTGTTGCTTGTCCCAGCAGTCCCTGGATGATGGTCTTCCTGATTCCTCCCCTCTACCAGTGCTCTTAACCTCTCTTGGCTTTGAGCCATATTATTCATCACCTCCATAAACTGTGTCATTTGATTCCTCATTTCTAACCTTTCATTGGCCATTTGAGTCCTGACCTCTGTAAGGTCCTGCTGTACTTGGTCCATTTGTATGCCCGGAAGATTGTTGCGGGTGGGATATCTGTGTGGACGGTTGAGTGGAAACCCTCGACGTCGAGCAATAGTTCCTGAAGTCACAACAAAGTTAGTAACAATAAAACAAAAACCTACAAAACAAACAAAAGGTTAGTATGCAATGCAGTATGCTTATTTGCATCCAAGGTATCCGGCCTGGCACTTGGTTTTGACCTTTCCATACCCCTGAGGAAGATGCTTGTGATGTTGCTTGAAGAATTCAGATAAAACAAACCAACACATATATTACAAAAGGTAAATGATACATAGCTTGTTTCTTACAATACATGCCCTCTGAGGGGTCAAAAATACAACATAAGAAAAGTACATGAAATGAAAGCAACAACAAGCAAAAATCAGACACCAAGACCAAACTCATCCTCCTGAACTTCCTTTAGAAGTGCTTCAGTCACAGGATCAGCTGGACGCTCTGTAAGATTCCTGATAAGGAGATTCCTGGTAGTTACAGCTGCAGTTAGCTTCTTGTGTTGACTCTGGTCTTTTGATGTCTTTACACCAGCTCTGATCTTCAACTCTGAGATCTCCCTCTGGGCTGCTGCCAGAGCTTCTTGTCGCTCTTTTGCACTAGCTTCCAACTGCTCAATCTTATCCTGAGTCCTTTTATCCTCCTGAGTACGGGCTTCGGTGATCCTGACCCACCTAGCCTGACTCTCCTTCAAATACAAATCAGTCCTAGCTCTCTGGAATTGGGCCTCTTTGCAGGCATTCTTCAAGATCTATTCTCCAGCCCTAGACTTCTTAATGTAATCCTCTGACTTCTCAATTCTGGCTAGATGCTCCACCTTTAGCTTTTCTAACCTTTCAATGTCCAGCCGACCATCACTCCTCTCCCAGAGGGTCTTCTGCAGAGCCTGAGTCAGCTTCTCATTTCTCTCTTTCAATTTCTCAAACTCCTCTAAGCTGACAGTTGCTGGAGGTGGTGTTGTGGAGGGTCCAGGCACATCTTCAATAGTGAAGGGCATTCCAGAAACTTGAGCCCTGGCATGAGACCACTCATAGTACTGGGCTGAGGCCACATTATTGCATCTCCCAAGAATGGTTACCCCCTTAGTCTGCACATTGTCCCAGGCCCAGGATGCCTGCCTGACAACAGCCAGATTAGGCTTGATTTCACAATAAAGGGTTTCAGTCAGATCCTGTGCCCTAGGAGGGTGGACTAATGCATAGCCCAGTTGTCTTTTGAATAGCAGAGGGTTGTAGTTGATGCAACCCTTCACTCCTATCAGAGGCACATTGGGAAATTGCCCACAACTAGTAATGATGTCTCTGCCCTTGGTGCTCTGAGAACACCACCTGATATCATCTGATGTTAGAGCAACAAGCCTCCTAGCCCAGTTCTTTTGCTGGTGAGGGTTCAAGAATGCATCAGTTTTTGGCAAATGCTTGAGCAGCCAAGTATGGAACAAAGGAGCACAGCATCTCACTAATCTTCCCCTTTGCTTTTCATTCCTTTGATGAACAGAGTAGTAAAGATCTCCCAGTAAGGTGGGTACTGGGTTTCTCAGGATGAAAAGATGGATTGCATTCTTGCTAACAAACCTAGGCTCATCTGCAAAAAGTGTGACCCCATATATGCTAAGGGCCAACAGAGCACAGACTGCCTTCCACTCCCCCAAGGAGGCCTTAAGAATAGCCTGAGAAGTCAAGAAATCCAGATGAAAACCAGAGACTCCAGCCTTAGCTGTCAAATTCTGCCCAATCAGAACTGGTTCCAGATATAAAGCTTTTGCCACCTCCTCATTACTAGGGAAAGCCATCTCAGGGTTGAAGGGGATTCCACCTCTGATAGGTACACCAACCAATGATGAATACTCCTCCAACAAGGGTCCCAACTGAAAATTCTGAAATGTGAAGCACCTCAGAGGGGGATCATAGAACTGCAGGCAAGTATGAATCAAGCTCCTCTGTGAAGGGTCCAAATCCATAACCACATCAAGGATTCCTCCATAATGTTCTCTGAAAAGTGGTATATGGTCTGGAGTAATCAGGGTCTGAATCTTCCTGATGCTAGCCAACTCAGGCTCAAAGAAATGATAGGAGATGTTACTCTTCTTAGGTGCCATATTGTTGAAGGAGAGTCGGGTCAGATGCTGAGAATAACACTGAAGATAGGCCTCTGACAGGCTGAGATTGGTGATGCAGGTGACTGAAGCAGGTAGCTGATAGCCGAAGTAAGCACTGATGAAGATAGGTCTATGCTGAAGAAGGGGTCAAAACCAAGCCAAAATATAGGATGGATACCCTGAAAAACAAATAAACACATGTTAAAATGATGCAATGAGGATGTATGCAAATGATATGCAAGGGTTTGTGACTGAGCTGGATCTGATTAACTGCCTTGATATATGTCCATGTATGTTCAAGAAATCCGGATGGAGGTTCATAAGTCCAGTAACCAAGGTGGGGGACTCAAATAAAGAGTCACATGTCCTGGGTTAAAAATCACAAGAACTGTTCCAACATGGAGTACTCTTAATCAAAACAAAGTAACAGGGTATGTTGAGGTCAAGGGTACCTGCAAACCTGTAAACAGCCCAACCCCCTCACAGGTAATGTTCTAAAACAAGGATCCTCAGACTTGGATCAGTTATGAGAAGTGTAAACACTTCTAACCCGGAGGTACAGTGTTTACAATAACCATAAAAGATCCTCCTCTAATTCACCTCAGTTTCTGATGGTCAATACTAAAGGTCATCCAGACTTAGCAGGCTTCCCAGATAGCCCTAGCACTACAGGAAATCTGCAGCACAGAGTTCTCAAGAAGAAACACATATCTGAACCGTGTTTCATATTCCCGCACCAGACCGAAATGGAATGGGAAAGAACATGAACCACTCTAGCCTAGGTGTCACTCAGGTCCCAGGTATAGGACCTCAACTCTCAATAGAACACCCACCCACCAAAGCAACAAAACAGATCCAGCCAGCACAGTATGACAGTATGATATATATGTAAAGCTAAAAAGAAAGCAGATAAACAACTGTACATAAAGCAAAAAAAAAATACAAATACAAGCACAAATAGCACATAACACCCCAGTAAACACACATCAAACAAGCGCTAGGAGGAACCCACAAAAAGAACCAGAAGCCCTGGTTATAGTATATGGGTCCCCAGCAGAGTCGCCAAGCTGTCGCTCCCACCAAATGAAGCCGGGTCAAATGGGGTACAGACGCGAACGGTCGGCGAAAGAGGGATGCGAGAACACACAGGAGTGAACTCACAGGGAATGAATAGAGTCGCCAGCTAGGCATTTTTATCCCGGAGGAAAGGTAATGCTGCATAGACCTAGAAAGATATGGATAAGACGGTTGCGAACCAGAGAGACTGAGAAAGGGGGTTGGTTACAATCTGGGAAGGTATTAGCACCCAGATTATTCGCCGTACTCGACGGGATCCACGCTTAAAAGATTTGTGTTTTAAAGGGGTAGTGTCAGTGCAATTTGTGTATTAAAGAGCTGGAAAAGGATGTACAGGTGTCAGTGTAAGAGAAGTGAAGTGTATAAGTGAAGTGTCAGTGTAAGAACAAAGATGAAATGCTCGTGATAATGAGGCTAAAGAATAAGGCTAGAAGGAGGGGGAATATACAGAGAATTTTGTTCGATAACTGTTAAGTTATGCCTACGTATCCTCTCGTGCAATGAGGAAGTCAGAACACCGTAGTTCGACCCAAAGAGACTGAAAGATGAATTGACCTGTGAACTGCTTACTTATCTATGCTCAAGTGTATGACCTGTCTGGCTCAGGTGCAAACTGTCTTGCATTAGACGGAAGAAGCAAGTTCTCGTTTGTGAGTGAATGAGATGAGAAAAGAATCCCGAAGGAGACGATTATTGTTTGTTTTTGAGTTTTTTCAGTTTTTTATTGCTTTTGGAAGTTTGTCATAAGTTAATGAGCTTAAGCCTAAATCAATGGATTAGTAAACTCATCACATCTTCCCTCTAGTTAGGGGTAATGAGAATACCTTAAGTGTGAAGTCAGCATCTCACACTTAGTCACCCTGATGTAGGATTAAGATCACTAACCTACTTGTGATTATTTAGATGTTTTTGTTGTTTTTGTTTAGTGTTAAGTAATGAGATTAAGCCATAATCAAGGATTAAACAGGCTCATTACACCATCCTAACAGAAGGATAATAGATGAGAATGTTTAAGCTGAGGAAGACTCCTCAACTTAATCCATGATTAGGGATTAAACTCATGACATAACAAGCCTTTGATTAAGTGGATTTTATTTAATGGTATGATGGTGAAATGATTTTTATGATTTGTAAGACAACTTGAAGGGGACTTGTCCATTAACACTAGGGTTAGTCCTTCTTGACCAGTTAAGGAAGAATTAGAACCCTAATGCAAGGCCCAAGTTACAAGTGTGATGTCTTGATGATTATTAGATGGATTAATTAAAGGATTTAAACACATTAAGGGTTTAACACTTAGTATTAAAGTTATACACTCCATCCTAATAGAAGGATGCTGGCATAAGCTTAATCACAAAGCCTTAAAGCCTTTAGGGTTTAGTCCCTGATTATGAGGTGAGGAGAGAAGACTCAAAGATGACACAAAGGTAAAACTAAGTGGGGGACTAATCAAAACCCTAATCATTGTCATGCATGGAAATCCTAAGGTTTGTGAGGTTTACAAGAGAAATCTTCAGAGGAACCACCAGGAAGCAGATGAAAGGATCAGGAGAAGCAAAGCAACTTGCTTCATTCAAGAAGTCAAGTCACTTGAGGAAAGAAAGTAAGAAGAAAAAGAATGAGCAAGCTCAATCTCAAACACATAACAAAATGCAGTATGGATGCATAAAAGAGATGAAAAGAAGTTGTGAAAAGTGAAGGCAAATTCACTTCTCAAAGTGACTTACCACCTGAAAAGTTAGTGAAAGAAATGCAATGCAATGCAAAATGGGATGAAATGGCATGATGAAAATCAAAACCAGAAGCACATTCATGATGATAATGATGCTATGGGATGATGCAAACATGAAACAAGTCATGGTGATGATCATACAAGCTTATGGATGCAGATGAAGCAAGTTAAGAACCATGATCATACATGAAAAGTTATGAAATGCATATGGCATACAACATGGCAAATACATGATGCAATGATCAAACATGTTCACAATATGTCTTAAGATGCCAAATGAATCAAATGGGTGCACAAAATGCTATGGCAAGTCAAGGTATGCAAGCAAATGAAAGATGGATGCATAAGGAAGCCCAAATTAGGGTTTATGATCAAAGCATCAAACAAAAACCAAAATCAGAAGCAAACATCAATATAAAAAATTGAAAATGCAATCAAAGGATCCCTAAACCTATACTAACTCACTTCCCAAAGGAGAAGTTCCAACTCTTAACCTAATAAAAGTTATGATTTTCCTAAGTTTCCTAGGGTTTTAGGGTTCCTTAACAAGAAAAATGCCAAACAAATGGAAAATGAAAGATCAAATCATGCCAATTTAATCTCACAAACTACATGATATGCTAAACACAATGCAAAAAGAATCAAAGTCCAACTCTCAATGGTTAGGCAGAAATGATTTTTGGAAGTTTGGATCAAAATAATGCTTTGGAAATGAATTAATTCCATGGAAAATCATCAAAATGCATCAAGATCAAAAAGAAATTTGGTTTGAGGGTTGGACAATGTTTCTAAATGTTTTTAAATGTTTCATGAATTTTTTGGTGATTTTTAAATACCTAAAAGTATTTTTAATTAATTAATTCTCATTAATTAATTAAAAATAAACTTTTAAATATTTAAAAATATTTTTTGAATGCAAAAATAAAAAATAAAAATTTTTTTGGTTTCTGAAATTAAATAAAAGTGTGCATAAAAAATTTCAGAATTTTTGAATTGATTTTGCTATTTTAAATAAAATGGAGAAAACAAATGCAATTAAATGAAATAAAAACTGGATTTAAATGAAAGTCAGCGCATCCAGTGGTCCACATTTAAACCTGAGATGGAGGGAAAGACTTCGCGCGTGATCCTAAGGCTGAGATTCAAACTGGCCTAATTTCCATTTTTTATTAATTAAACAAAATTAATTAAGTTAATTGTGGATTAGGGTTTCTAATGGTGCATCTGGACCATCCAAACGCGCGCCAGTCAACCTAGGTCAGCTCATCCAACGCTCCAGATTCAAACCACATTAAACACAGGGATTAAGCCCTAATCATTTTCAGGTGGCCGGAGAAGACCTCCGGTCGTCTTCTCCGGTGGGAACCCCACCTGAAAATTTCTAAACTCTTCAAAACTCCACTAAAATGAAATCTAACAAACCAGAAATCATTCCCACACTTCACTAAATCAAAACCCTAACTCAAAACTCATTTATTCTTCCTCAATCAACTGAATCGAAACAAAACATTTTTTTAGGGCAAAAGTTTCAGAGCAAGATTAAACTCTCATTTCTTCACCATTTTCAAAACCAAGAACATCAGAGTGATCAGTGAATCATGAAGAACAACTTAAGAACTTAAAAATCCATTTCTGGAAAAAATGTTCATGAAGCTACCTGAGTTTGAAGCTTTTCAGTCTGGCACTTTCTGACCTCCTCTCTTGTGCAAAACCACTCCTGTGACCTCCCTGATGAAGCCTTGATGCTTAGAAAGAATTTGTGATGGCTGGTTTGGAAGTTTGAACAAGTTCTGTTCAAGGTCAGGTGGGGATCGTGTTTGTGATTCTATGGTTTTCAGGCTGTTTTGAAGGATGGTTTGTGTTCAGTGAAGCATGGTGAGAAGGTTCATGAAGTTTGTTTGTGTGTTTGTGGCCTGTGGAGTGAGTTTCGAATGCTCTTGCAAGTGAGGGTGAAAATGTGAATGTTGTGTTGTGGCTGGTTTCAGGTTGGCCTCTTGTTATGTTTGGCTTGCAATTGATTTGTATAAACAAATGCTATTGGTCAGATGACATGACATGTCCTTTTGTGATAGGTATGGTTGCTTTTGCAAAAATGTCAACTTTTGTGTAAGAAGGGCATGGGCAACTTGCTAGCCTAGTACAACAAGGGTGTGCTGCGCAGCATGGTGAGGGAAAAGGGCTAGGATGGTTCAGCAAACTAGGCAGCAAGTGGGTGAGGAGATATGATGACTTTTGCAACTTGGTTCACTTTGGTTTTTATGGAAGAAAACTTGATCCATGGGCCATAAAACATGTGATTCCTTGGGTGCATTCTGAACTTTAGATGTTGTGTGATCATGTTGTGTGGATTAGAAGCCCATTTGATGACTTAATTGGCCTTGAGAAGTGAATTTGCAACTTTGCCTCTTTGGTGCATGACTTGAAATTTAGTGATTTTTGCCAACTTTGACAAACCATAACTTTTGATCCAAAATGAATTAGGTCATGTTCTTGTACTTTTTGAAAAGGGAAAGATCTATTCTACAACTTTCATGACCAAAGTTTTTTCATTTGAAGCTTTCTTGAATCAAAAAGTAAGGGTTGAAAAAGTTGCTTAAAATGACATTTTCATTAAAAGTCAAACTTGCCCAAAAAGTCAACTTTGCAAAAAACTTGAAATTCTTCAATTTTGTGAACTTCCAACCTCTTCTATGATCAAATAAAGATCATATACAATCAAAATGATGAAGAACACCCCTTGGTTGGGTCATTGGGGGCCTCAGATGCCCTGATTTTGCACTGACTTGCTTGAAAAGTCAACTCTTGATCAGATGACTTCCCCATGGAATTTCTTCATGAAAATTTATATGCATACTCCCTATACCATATAGAGACCAATAGAAACAAGAATGACCAAAAAATTTGGAGTTATGGCCTCTGAAACCAAAACCCTAATTTTAGGTCATCTGTGCAGTCAAGCCTGGCTCTGCTTCCATACCAATCTCAGTTCTTGTGATCCTTTGACATTCTTGACTTTGAGAGGATATAATATGATGCTTGAACATACATGGACCCCTTTGAAGTTATTGATGACCTTTGGAGTGGCTCAAGAAGCTCTTGGATTGCTCAGATCACAAACCCTAGGTGCAGATGACTTTGAATCTATGCAGTGAATAAAAAATGTGATATGGGATGGTATGATTGTGTTTATGCATATGAAATGATCATAAGCCATGGTGTGAATGGGTGAGGGCAAATTTGGGGTGTTTACATCTGGCAAGGAGTCTCAACATATTCACCTTCCACTTCAACATACTTAAATGTATTCACATGACTGACCATGTATTCTTCCTCTCCATAAACAGTGACAATCTTTCCCTTCACCAGATACTTCAACTTCTGATGTAGAGTTGAAGTCACAGCGCCTGCCCCATGGATCCAGGGGCGCCCAAGCAAATAGGAGTACGCAAGACAAATATCCATTACATAGAAAGTAGAGTCGAAGATCTGAGAGCCTACTTTGATTGGGAGATCTATTTCTCCTTGCACCACCCTTCTTGAACCATCAAAGGCCCTCACCACTATATTGCTTGGTCTTAACACAGTATCTTCAGGACTGAGCTTGTTCATAACCTCTTTGGGAAGTACATTCAGCGAAGAACCATTGTCTATCAACACATGAGACAAGGTAGTTCCCCTACATTCAATGGAGATATGCAAAGCTCTATTATTGTTTCTCTTGGCAGGAGTCAAATCAGCATCAGAAAAACCTAACCCATTATCATAAGTCAAATGTGCCACACAATTCTCGAATTGATCTACAGAAATCTCATTTGGCACATGAGCAGTCTTCAAGAACTTGATTAAGGCTTTAGCATGAGCCTCAAAACACAGCAACAAAGACAACATGGAAATTTTGGAGGGAGTATGCCCCAACTAGTCAACAATATCATAATCACTCTTGCGAATGATCTTCAGCACTTCTTCCATCTGTTTAGAAAGATTCTCAGCAGTCGGTGTCTCAGCTTGCACAGGTTCAATCACAGGACCTTTGCCCCGAGTATCATCACTTGGCTCAGAAGTGGAGGTAGTAGTTGGAGTAACTGCACTTTTTGATGTAGCCGGAGGAGAGAAAATTCTTCCACTTCTGGTGATCTTACTAGATCCAGCAATATTATCAACATCAAGGTTATTATTAGCAACAGGTGTATCAGTCAATGGTTCCTGCTTAACACCATGAATATAAACATCAGAACCATAATTCAAGGGTATAGCTTTATCAGAAGTATAGGGAATTGGACCAGGAGTGGTAATGATCATGAGAGGTACCCTAACTTCAGCAACAGTCTTCACAAGGCCTTCAGCAGTAATTTTGATAGGACCCTTAGAAGAGATCTTGACAGGGCCTTTGGAGGTAATCCTCACTGGCACTTTATCAACCATATCCACATCTTCAACCTTCGCACCTCGAGTTAGATGTTCAACCATACTTTCCACAGAAGGTGTCCTCTCAAACAATACGGTGTAATTGTCCATGAGGCGTTGAATACCATCCTTCAACTTCCAGCAGCTATCAGGTTTGTAGGCACAATAAAAACAATCTTTATTACAACCTGGAAAGAATCCAGCCTGTACCAGCTTATTCTTGATAACGGATAATGGAGTAGTTACATCTGCGACTGAGGAAATATATGAAACTTCATCAAATGGCATTAACAGTCTTCTCATAATTGGGCATGGGAGCAGTAATCACATTTGGGGTACCAGGAGGGTCAAACTCAATCTCTCCAGCTTCAATCATATCTTGAATCTTGTTTTTCAATATCCAGCAGTTGTTGGTGTCATGTCCTGGACAATTAGAATGATAGGCACACCGTGCATTAGGGTTGTACCGAGGAGAGGAAGTATTAGGATTCTGAGGAGGGTCCTTCAAAGTAATGAGTTCCCCTTTCAACATGTGTTGCAAGGCTTGGGCCAGTGACATGTTGATCTTGGTAAATTGTCTTCTAGGCTTTGGTTGATGGTTTTGTGGTGGCTCTGGTGCTGCAGGAGTAGGATTAGAGATGTGAACTGCTCCCACGGATTGGTGATTCCTGCTACGACTGGGTTGACCATACACAACATTTACTCCTTCTTCCCACTTGGGGGCTTCTTTGCAGTGCTTGATGAAGAGGCACCCACTTGTATCTTACCACTTCTTATACCACTCTCCACACGTTCTCCAGTCATTATCAGCTCAGTGAAGCCAGATGATGAGCTTCCAATGAGGTGACTATAGAAAGGACCACTCAGCGTACTCATAAACATATCCACTAGCTCCCTGTCAGTCAGAGGAGGTTGAACTCTACCAGCTAGGTCTCTCCATTTTTGGGCATACTCCTTGAAATTCTCCTTAGCACCCATAGACATGCTTTGGAGTTGCATGCAAGTAGGTGCTAAATCAGCATTGTATTGGTATTGCCTATAGAAGGCCTCAGTAAGATCATTCTAATCACGAATATTGATACTTTCCAATTGATAGTACCATTCCAATTGAGCTCCAGACAAACTCTCTTGGAAGAAATGAATCCATAACTTCTTATCAGCAGTATGTGGTTGAATCCTCCGGACATAGGATCTTAAATGCAACTTGGGACATGAGACACCATCATACACCACAAAAGCAGGAACCTTGAAACCAATAGGTATAACCACTCCAGATATTAAGCTCAGATCTTCAAAATCAAGCCCAGAATATTTTTGTAACTCCATGGCATTCATTCTATCCACCAACATCTTGTACTTATCTTCATTAGGATCATGATAATAATTCGCTTCAGAATCAGAATCTCCCACAGTATCATGGAGACTGCCTCCCTCTTTCTCAGAATTTTCAGACTCATAATCATCAACCTGTTCCTTTATCTTGACAGGACCTCTGAACCTTCTTCCCATATTGATAAGGCCTCCTGATCTTCTAGTCTTCTTATTCTTCTTAGCCAGCAGTGTCTTCAACTCATCTTGTCCCTTGGACAAGTTCAGAATCAACTCTTGGAATTGTGCATTCTGAGCCTGGAGATCTTTGACAGTCTGTTCAAGAGCCATTTCTGCTGAAATAAACAGCGAGAAGATAAGATACTTGTACATAAGAAACCTGTGATGCAGTGATATGGTATGTAAACGCGTATGCAATGTTTTCAAGGACTGCAGGATTTAAATTTGTTTAAACAATCAAAAAGGTAAACTTTTATTAGTAATAAACTTGTTTTCCCCTTGGGCTTACAATAAAAATGAAATGAATACAAAAATGGGGTTTTAAGTCTCCCATGGACGTTTCCTCTTTGTGTTGAGGTATGAGTTGAGATTCTGCTCTTCGTGAAGTTGTTTTGTTAGCTCCAAGATTCTTTCTTGACTTGCTTTGTAATTAGTCTCAAAAGTATCCCTTTGCTCTTTCAACTGGATCCAGGACCTCTGTAACTCTTCCATGTCAGTGGGCATGTCTGGATGAAGAATGATATAAGGAGTATCTCCTTCAGCAACAGGCTCCATGGTAACTGGAAGGATAGTAGGATATGGCATCATAAGAGTCTGAGCACGAGATCGTACCCATCTGAGATAGGCTTCCATAGGAATAGTGTACTTTGGTTCCAGAGTCTTGCTGTCAACCTTGTTCACCTTACCCCATTCTCGTATGAACCTTTGCCGGTAACCTTGAAGATCGTTGTCGTAGTCGAACATAATACCCTGAATAAGCATATCATGAGCACCATCACTCCGAGCATAACCAAACTGACATAGAGCTAAAGAAGGATTGTAGGTAATGCCCACTCTTATGCCAAGGAGTGGCACATTTGGGAACTCCCCACAACGGTCGATGATAGTAACATTCTCCATAGATCTAGAGCACCAATGAATATCTGAATGAGAAAGTGACATAATCCTCTTGGACCATCTGAACCCTTGTTCATTCTTCATCACTGATCGAGGAAGGTGAGAAATAAACCACCTAGACAATAGAGGTATGCAACACATCAGAGTTCCTCGCGCCTTGGTAGTACGGGTATGAAGAGAGTGTAAGATGTCTCCAAGTAATGTAGGCACTGGATTATGAGTCAAAAATATGTTGATGGCATGTACGTCTATGAACTGGTCTGGATTTGGGAACAACACTATGCCATAGATCAATAGGGCTAAGATCTCCTCAAAAGCATCATAACTCATAGCCTTCAGGAACACTTGAGCTTTCTCCATCAATACCTTAGCAAGAATACCCTTAACTCCACTCCTTGTTTCCAGGACAATGTCTGATTTCTTCAAATGTAGGGCTGCAGCAATGACTTCAGGTTTAGGCTCTCTTTCCAAGCCTGTGAAGGGTTTCTGATCAAGAATAGGTATACCCAAAAGCTTGGAGAACTCCTCCATTGTAGGAACCAGCTGATAGTCGGGGAATGTGAAACAGTGATGTTTAGGATCAAAGAACTGAAACAAAACACTCATCATATCTTCATTGAACCCTGAAGTGACTAGATCTAATAGGTGACCATGCCTCTTGATGAATTGGGAGTTTTCAGAAACTTGAGAGACCAATTCCTTAAGCTTAGGAGGTATCCCTACAAAGTTGATCCGGATAGTATTCCTACGAGCAGATGCCATGACCTGCAACAAAGAACAGAGATAAATCCTTTGGTCCTTGAAATGGTTAGTGAAAATGCTATGCTTATGATGCATGATGATGCTATGATGTTATGCTCAATCATAAACATGTGGCACACACAAACAAGTCACACAATAGCCCTAGATTTGAAGGCTTTCATGAGGTTTAAAGGTAAGTACCCTCCCCTGAAGTTTAGTTGGTTCATCCTGTCCTATAAAGTAACCAGGTTCTAAGGGATCTCAATATCATTGATCCTTCACAAGGATGGTTGTTCAGTAGGCAACTTACTTGCCAACCAAAACCCTCCAAGTTTAGGATCTCAATTAGCGTAGCATCGAGTATCAACCGACTTCAGTCTTCACCAAAGTCGGTTATCTCACTACTTTTCTAAAGGCCAAGATGGGATGACTAGGGTTCTAAAAGTCAGTTAGTGTATTGACAACATATGGCAGCCTCATATTATCCTCAACTTTACTTAAGGAACATAAGCACCAACCAAGAAGTCACACTAACTATGGCCACCAGATCAACCATATCGGTATACGCCGTACAGTTTCCTTGGTCTATTGCTATTTACCTAAGGTACACTAGATCCGGGTTACGATCTTTCACACATAAGAGCCCAACAGATAAGTATAAAGCAAACAAGGCAAATAATTTAAGGTGATCTAATTCCTAAGGGTACCCCTCTTTAATATCATCCCCAGCAAAGTCGCCAGTTCTGTAACACGGTGGGAGAACTGACTTTAGTGAAATGTTGCGGATAGCAAGAGTCGCCACCGACTTTTATTTTATCCAAAAGGAAAGGACATAAAATAACAGGAAAGACCTTAAAAAGATTTTGAGTTCGGGGGGTAGGTTATATAAAGGGAAGGTATTAGCACCCTTTATATCCATGGTTATCCATGGGCTCTTAGTTACTTAGCTCATTTTAAATTGTTTTGAGAAAGTGTAGTGTGTGATTGAAAATTTTCTTAGTACTTTATAATGATCCTTGTATGGATGTATATAAAGACTTTGTTTTGAAAATTTGTTTGAAATGTGAAGTGTAATGAAGTATTTTGAAAAGGTGAGCAAGTACTTAAGAGGAACCTACCCTATGTTAAATCTTTACTGTTCTTATATGTTCTTTCAATGGTAAGACTAGCCCTATTATTAAGGAATATGTAGTCAATACCTTGGATGTGATAAGGGACATATGAAGGGACATCTGTATTTAGGCAACTGTAAGGTGTCTTAGCAATACGAAGGGACTTATCATCTTTTATTCGAAGGGACAAGATCATTTACCGAAGGCAACATCGAAGGGACTTGATCTTATAATCTTAAAAGGGACTTGATGATATTTTATGAAAAGGGACTTTGCTTTAAAACACCTTACTTGACCTTATAATTAGGCAACATGAGGAATACCCTTAGAAAGTGTAGGATGGCGATCAAGGACCGACTTACGTGTGTGAGTGTTTATATTCATATATTTATCTTATTAAGTAAGTCATTCTAAATTAATTTTAACTTACAAACATGTTATCACTCCCTATAGTTACTAACCATGGCAATAATATTTATAAACAATAGAACAATAATAAACTACGACTATTACAACGCTTTTGCAGTTACATTATAATAATAAAAATAATTAAATAATAACTATATAATAAAATAAGCAATTAAATAAAGATTAGTGATAAGATAATTATAAGAAAGAAAGGTTAGCACATATATAAAATATATACAAGTGAAGATAATATTTTTAAATTAAATAAACATTTTTAAAGAATTTTTGAAAGAGAATAATAATAAGAAATCATAGAATAAATATTTACAAAGAAAACATTATTAATTATTTAATTAGATATTAGAAAAATTAATTAAATTAATAAAAATTAGGGTTAGAAATTAGTATTTGAAATTAGGGTTAACCTTATAATTGAGAAAATCAGGATTAGGGTTTTTGAAATTAGGGTTACATACTTAAAATATTAATCAATTTATTTACAAAATAAACTATATAGAATAATAATATGAACATAAAATAAAAATAAATTATATTGGAGAAAATAAAATAGTGATTTAAAAATATAAAATTTATTCTATGAAAACATATTATATTATTATTTTAAAATTAATTAATTATATAATATATAATTAAATAAAGATCAAAAAAAGAAAAATAGAAAAATTAGGTTAAAAAATAATGGGGAGGCCTGGATTTGAACCCAGGACCTCCCTTGTACCTGCCAGGGAGATTACCACTGGGTTGCGCACGCAGCTGGTGATGTCTAATGGTCAACATTGATTATATGAGAAACCTGTAAAATAGAACAAAGTAAAAAAAATAACGCAAGACTTGGGAATCGAACCCAGGTCCAATACCACCAAGGCGCTTCACCAAAACCAACTGAGCTACACGCCCTTTGTGATATACACACGAAACTGGTTCGTTTTAAGCCTTGCACAAAATTCAAATATTATTTCCGCGCGCCATTGATCTTCTTCTACCTCTTGACCTGCGGAATTTGCTGTGAAAATTCCTACGCGTTTTCCTGCGATTTTTATTCGTATGAAAACCTGCGAATGCCGTATCTTATTGTATAGCTGCAGTTTCATTAAATTGATTGCACCAATGCAATCCTTGCAATTCATACAGTATAAACATGTCAATAACAAGCATTTGTATGGCCTATATCGTAGAGCCCCAAACTTGAAGGGAAAACCCTAGCAATGGTGAAATAAGATTACGACCACAAAACTCAAAACAAACTGTCCAGAAAGCTTCAATACTTCACAATAAACACAAATCAATGGTTAATTTCAAGCTATAGTGCTTAAATATATAAAACCGAAGACACATAATATGAGGATGAAAATGAGTTCGGCTATGGCATATGAGCAAGATTCAGATGCTTTTGAGGGTTGAGATCGATTCAATGGTGTCCAAGGATCCCCTATATGTCTTTAAAATACATTTAAACGCCCTCTAAAGATGAACCCGAAAATTGAATTTTGGATGAATTTTTGAGGTTTGAGAATGCTCTTGGAGGCTCTGAATTCGTGTGCCATGCTTGTCTTAATGTTGTATATATATACCATATAATGAAATTAGGTCAAGAAACCAACCAAAACTTTGGATTTTTGGACCTTATGAGATAGAAAAAGGTTTGTCTTTAAAACTTGAAATATTTTGATCTAACATTGCTATATTGGTATGATCTGAAATATTATGGTATCAATCAAGTTTAAATGAGTATTAAGACTTTCTAGAATCACAATCCCTTCCAAATATATGATTTTCATATTTTATTTTAATTTAATTTGTATTTTAATGAATAAAATTCAAATAAATATTAAATAAAATATAAAAAATCATAAAGGTTGTGGGTTGGGTCGTGCTTGATGATTTTGTAAAGATTGGATGGCAATTTGGTGGGCTCATTTAGCAAAAATTGGTTTTAAGGCCTTATTTGCTTCATAAACTTCCCAAAACTTTCCCAACTTTGCAAGGGCACAAATCCTTCAATTTTAATGTTATGAAGGTGTTCTTGGACATTTTGGAAATCTTAAAGAGTCCTCTAACCAACCTCTTTGGTCTCATGTCCATATCTTTTACCATTCTCAAGTTATGCTCTTTGGAAGTTGTTGACTTTTTGTTGACTTTTAAAAGGACCTATAATGTCTTAGCTCATACCTTCCAAATGAAGCATTTTTGGGATTGGCTTGTGAGACACAAAGTTTTAGAGAATTCAATTTCCTTCAAAATGAGCTTTGGATGGAAATATTTTGATGAAGCATGTGAAAGTTATGGCTGGTCAAAGTTCAGTTGACTTTTCCTGTGAAAACCCTAATTTAGAAACTCCTGATTCTTGATGATCTGAAATCTCCTTGATGAATCATGATCAACCCTTGATCAAATGATGAATTTTACTTAATATAATTGATGTTGGCAAAAAATCATGAAGTTTGACCCTGGTTTGACCACAGTTGACCTTAGTTTGACTTTTTAACTGTCTTGACTGATTTTAACCTATCTGATCATCTGACTGAGCAAATCTTTTGGGAAAGTATTGAAACTTGACATGGGGATTCTTTAACACATATAGGATGCTATTAAGCCTACTTGAAGTCTTGTAAGTCCTTTTAGCCTGATGAAAGTCAAAACCCTAGTTTAAGATGCATTGCTTAGGAGGATGCATTGTCTGAGGGAATTGTCAAACTTTTTGACTAATTATGAATCTTGTGATCCTTGTGAACCTCATGAGATGTATTGTGAACTTTGTGAACCTCTTAGTACACAATGTCTTATCTTGTGGAGGGCAAAGTTTGGGGTGCAACACATACCGTGGCTATACGAGGATATTATTGACTTTCTTCACAACAGTCAAACTTGAGTACATCCCTCGAGAGGAAAATCAGTTCGCAGATGCTTTAGCTACCATTTCCTCCATGATCAAGGTTCAAACTGCCAATCTTGTGCCTCAGATTTCGGTATCCATACTAGACCGACCAACATACGTATTCTCTGTGGACCTTGCTAAAGATGACAAGCCTTGGTTCCATGATATCAAATGCTTCTTAGAGGATCAAACATATCCACCTGGGGCATCATCCAATGATAAAAAGACATTAAGAAGGTTGTCCGGTAGTTTCTTCATTAATGCTGATGGTTCATTATACAAGCGAAACTTTGATACGGTTCTTCTCAAATGTGTTGATAAGAAAGAGACAGACTTGCTGATGCACGAGGTGCATGAAGGATCTTTTGGTACCCATGCCGAAGGACATGCAATGGCTAAGAAATTGTTAAGATCAGGCTACTACTGGATCACAATGGATGCAGACTGTTGTGCCTATGCCAGGAAAAGCCACAAATGCCAGATTTATGCAGACAAAGTGCATGTGCCTCCGAATCCTTTGATTGTAATGTCTTCACTTTGGCCCTTTGCCATGTGGGGCATTGACATGATTGGAAAGATTGAAATGACTACTTCAAATGGCCACAAATTCATCCTGGTAGCCATTGATTACTTCACCAAATGGGTTGAAGCAGCTTCATATGCAAATGTCACCTGATAAGTGGTAGCTAGATTCCTGAAAAGAGACATCATCTGTCGGTATGGAGTACCCGAGCGAATCATTACTGACAATGGTTCCAATTTGAACAACAAAATGATGGCAGAACTGTGTCGGGACTTCAAAATTCAACATCACAACTCTTCTCCTTACAGGCCAAAGATGAATGGCGTTGTTGAGGCGGCTAACAAAAACATTAAGAAGATTGTTTAAAAGATGGTTGTTACTTACAAAGACTGGCATGAAATGCTACCATTTTCCTTGCATGGGTACCGTACCTCAATCCGAACATCCACTAGGGCAACACCCTATCAACTTGTGTATGGTATGGAGGCAGTACTACCTGTTGAAGTTGAATTACCTTCTTTACGGATACTGATGGATGTCAAGTTGGATGAAGCAGAATGGGTCCGTTCTCGGTACAATCAAATGAATCTGATCGAAGAAAAGAGATTAGCTGCAATATGTCATGGGCAGTTATATCAGAAAAGGATGAAGAAAGCCTTCGATCAGAAAGTCAGGCTTCGGGAATACCAAGTAGGAGATCTTGTGCTGAAAAGACTCTTTCCTCCTCATACAGACCACAAGGGCAAGTGGACTCCAAATTACGATGGTCCGTTCATAGTAAAGAAAGTCTTCTCTGGTGAGGCACTGATGCTCGCTACTATGGATGGTGAAGACTTCTTATCCCCTGTGAATTCAAATGCAGTTAAAAAATACTTCGCATAAAATGACCCGCTGGACATAAAAACAGAATGTAAGTCCAGGCAAAAATAGGGCATCCCGGCGAGTCAAAAACAGAATAAAAGACTCGGGCAAAAATAAGGGAAAATTGAAAAAAATGTACACCCACTAAGTTGAAAAGCCACATTGGACAACTCAGGCAAAAATGGGTATCCCGGTGGATTGAAAACCCGAAAGGGCGATCCACGCAAAATCAGGGAATAAGCGAACAACTGCATTCTGATTTCGTCTGTATCACTTACAACATGGCAAGCTTCGAAAGGATTAAAGCATCGGTCAGAATCAACTTTCTTCAGAAATCAAGATAAGAATAACGTCAAGGTCATACGGGTCATAGCAAAGGAAGCTCACTGAAGTGTCGTCAACATTGCCAGCACTCCTACTTTTTCTCAATTTGTAATGATCTCCTCATTCCAGTGGATTTGTTTCCTTGACTGTATTTGCCAATTCAGGGCACCCAGATCAATAAAATCAGATTTTCAGTCACACTTCGTTTCGTACATTTTTATTTCGTTTGCAAAAATGTCCAATATCCATGATATAATATTTGCATAAAACAGATGTGCCTTTCTAATTGAATGCTTGCAGGAAATGTATTTACTCTCAGGAATATCTAACTCCTATGACGGAATCCGATAAGGGATACCTCGGGACGCTTGTGCGTTTCTTTGTCTTAACAGGTTTCAGGTATTCAAATACGTAACATGGGGCATGCCAGGCATCACTTCCCCAGCATATCTTCTCCAAGCAGCATCTGAAATGCTTTCCCCCAACAGTGTTGTCAAAGCATCCTCATCCCCTGCCAGGATCCCCACAGAAACTTCTAGGAAGACCTTTCAGTGATTCTTTCCTCTCCCAAACAGAGTGCCAGGTCTCCCAAAGGCAAGGGAACCATCTCCCCACAGAGTTCCATACTCTTTCCAGAAGTGCAATGCCTGAAGTTCTTACCCAACAAAGTGACGAAAGCTTTCTAATCCCCAGCTGGGATATTTCCTTACCGGATAGATCTATCAGTGATCTAGTCCCCCAAGCAGAACCATATGTTTTATCAGATCTACCAATGATCTCATCCCCAGCTGGGATATCCTTCCAAGCAGATCAGCTAGAGATCTTCACAGCAGCGGGGTCCGAATCCCGGATCGGTTTCTCTTGTATAATCATAGCATTCACATCATATTTCCCCACAGAGCGTAGCATTCCGTTTAATACAGAGCATTACGGCAAAAATCAAACATATTGCATGATCACAAGCCAGGTTCGAGCCAGTCACCTGCAAATACCAATAGTACCTCACCAGCAATGTACAAAATATATCCCTTGAACATAAAAGCTAAAGCGTCCCTTTGCACTCTCAAGTACAAATACTTGTCCATAACATGTTCTTCTCGACACTCGTCCGTGTCATCTCAATCTCCCCACAGAAAGCCAAAGCGTCCCCTTTGAACTCTCCAACACAGATACATGTTCATATATACTCTTTCGACACTCGTCCGTGTCATATTATCCCCCCTACAAATATAAACTACAAATATCCCCTGTGCTTACAAATACCTATACACTCTCTTGACACCCGTCCGTGTCACCGCTCCCCAGCATGGTTGCCCAAACACTTGTTGCAAACCAAAAACTTGTTTATAATACACTCTTGTTGACACCCGTCCTTGTCATCTTATCCCCACAGGTCTCCAGAATACCTTATACACTCATAAGTTCATAACTTATACCCCTTCTCTTCTGACACTCGTCCGTGTCACACTTTTCCCCAACAAGTCGAACACTCGTCCGTGTCTTGCTCATACTTCACAATACTTGCTTTTACTTATACAGATACTCGTTTGTATCTTGTATATACGCTTATCACCACAGATTCGACACTCGTCCGTGTTCTTTGTTAACCAGTTGGTACTCGTCCGTATCATCATCTCTGAACACACGTCAGCGTTTGTTTCTATCGATACTCGTCTGTATCATGGTCTTAAGGATGATCGTCCGCATCTTTAATCTATACACAACGTCAAACA
Source organism: Lathyrus aphaca (assembly GCA_963966055.1). Taxonomy (NCBI): domain Eukaryota; kingdom Viridiplantae; phylum Streptophyta; class Magnoliopsida; order Fabales; family Fabaceae; genus Lathyrus; species Lathyrus aphaca. The sequence continues at coordinate 532,774,871 of OZ014523.1, read as the reverse complement.
CTTATACCTTTTATTTCTTAAGTGTAAGCACTCGTCCGTGTTTACCATTCCCCAGCAAAGTAATTTTCCTCTTATCTGACATTCGTCCTATGTCATGATACTTTCGGCAGCCGTACCCTGCTAAGTGATCGTCCTTCACCTATGGATGATCGTCCCGCATCCTTCCCCCAGCGGAGTCTCCATTATTGGAACCCTTTTCTATTCGACATTCGTCCTATGTCGTGATGTTTAGCAGTCGTCCCCTGCTAGGTGATCGTCCTTCACCTTTTGATGATCGTCCTTCATCATTTTATCCGATGGCCGTCCCCATCGTTGATATTGTTATCTGACATTCGTCTTATGTCATGATAAAACCCCGAGAGCAGCCGTACCCTGCTAGGTGATCGTCCTTCACCTCTTGATGATCGTCCTTCATCATGCTTATCCAATGGCCGTCTCCATCGTCGACTTTTTCTATCCGACATTCGTCCTATGTCGTGATAAAGAGCAGCCGTCCCCTGCTGTCCTTCACCTTTGATGACCGTCCCTCATCAATATTTCATTTATTCTTTAAATCGATGGCCGTCCCCGTCGTTGCTTATATTACTTTATGAACCTGATGGCCATCCCCATTATTTCCTTTACTTTAATCCCCAGAAAACCTTGTTTCTTGACTTGATGGTCGTCCCCATCATGATCTCTTTATTTCCCCAGCATGTCGGCCGTCCCCGTCATTGCTTTATCCCCAGCAGTCGCCCTCTGCTCGATGGTCGTCCTCCATCGCCCGCATTTGATAATCATACTTTACTTTCTTTTACAATTTATATCCCTTTTCTTCTTCTCCCCTGTGAGTGCAAATTTCAAACTATCTTTGGTATTCAACCACAAGTTATCTTGTTTGTCTGTTAAGCCCGTCGCTTACATCCTGCACAGCTAACTCATGTTTGAATAGGGGCAACTGTAAACACCCCAAATTTGCCCTCACTAAGTTCACACCATGGCTTGTGATCTTTCATCTTTGCATAAGTTTAAGCATATCATATCATATTGCATTTTTGTTTCAATGCATTAGTTCAAGTTCATTTGCATCTAGGGTTTGTGATCTGAGCAAAATCTGGGCATCTGAGGCCCCTACCAATGGAACCAAAGTGGATTTTCATCAAATTGAAGTTATATGATCTTTATTTGATCATTGAAATGCTTGGAAGTTCACAAAATTGAAGAAAAGTGAGCTAAACCAAAAGTTGTCAAAAATGGAAATGACTTGTAATGTAAACTTTCCATTTTGGGAAAGTATTTCAACCTCCTCTTTCTCAACCAAAAATGCTTCAAATGAAAAATTGTTGGTCATGAAAGTTGTAGATTGGATCATTCCCTTTTCAAAAATTATAAGAACAAGTTCTAATTCATTATGGAACTCAAGTTATGATCTTTCAAAGTTGGCAAAAATCCTATAATTTTCAAGAATACACCAAAGAGGAATTTTTGCAAAACCACTTGTCAAACCATTTTGTGACTTCTAATACATTTCTATGCATCATAACAACATAGTGCATTGCCTAAAAATCAGAATTGCCCAAAGAATCATGTCATTCTATGCCTTGAACATCAAGAAATTCAAAAGGGGCCAAACTTCTTCCAATTTGCAAAAGAGCACAAAACCTTTCACAAACTTTCTGAATCACCACAAAATGCATTCCATGGCTCTCCTTGATCTCTGCTGAACCAAGACAAGCCAAAAAGCCAGCTGCACAAGAGCTCATACCTCAAGTACAAGTTTTGTTGACTTTGTGCAAAAACATCCATACCAATCACACTATGCCACACCAACTCTTCTGACCAATCACAACATCATATGCAAGCATTATGGAAGCCATAACACAAAACAAAGTAGCCTGAAACCTCAGAATCCTCAAGCTCTCAAAAATCACCCCATTTGCAAAAACTTTCGAAACACACAGCACACTTTGTTGCACCCCAAAATTTGCCCTCCACAAGATAAGTCATTGTGTTCTAAGAGGCTCACAAGGTTCACAAGGATCACAAGACATCTCATGAGGTTCACAAGGTTCACAAAGTTCACAATTAGTCAGAAAGTTTGACAAATCCCTCAGACAATGCATCCTCCTAAGCACTGCATCCTAAACTAGGGTTTTGACTTTAATCAGGATAAATGGACTTCCAAGGATTCAAGTGAGCTTCATAACATCCTATATGTGTTCAAGAATCCCCATGTCAAGTTTCAAGACTTTCCCAAAAGATTTGCTCAGTCAGATGATCAGATAGGTTAAAATCAGTCAAAGCAGTTAAAAAGTCAAACTGAGGTCAACTGTGGTCAAACCAAAGTCAAACTTCATGATTTTTTGCCACCATCAATTATATAAATTAAAATTCATCATTTGATCAAGGGTTGATCATGATTCATCAAGGAAGTTTCAGATCATCAAGAATCAGGAGTTTCTAAATTAGGGTTTTCTCAGGAAAAGTCAACTGAACTTTGACCAGCCATAACTTTCACATGCTTCATCAAAAATTTTCCATCCAAATATCATTTTGAAGGAAATTGAATTCTCTACAACTTTGTGTCTCACAAGCCAAGCCCAAAAATGCTTCATTTGGAAGGTATGAGCTAAGACATTATAGGTCCTTTTAAAAGTCAACAAAAAGTCAACAACTTCCAAAGAGCATAACTTGAGAATGGTAAAAGATATGGACATGATACCAAAGAGGTTGGTTAGAGGAATCTTTAAGCTTTCCAAAATGTCCAAGAATACCTTCATAGCATTAAAATTTAAGGATTTGTGCCCTTGCAAAGTTGGGAAATTTTTGAGAGGTTTATGAAGTAAATGAGGTCTTAAAACCATAATTCTTCAAATAGGCTGACTTTTTTGTGACCCAATTGGTTCCATGACATCATGCACGAAATTAATTTAATATTTTCATTATTTTATTCATTTTATTTTTATTTATTATGATTTTTTATATTAAAAATCATTTTAAATTCAAATAAAATATAAAATGGTTAAGATTTAAATTTATTTTGTTTCTAGATTGTCATAAAGGTTATTTGGATCTAATTGATACAAGAGTTATGAAGATTATCCCAAAATAGCAATGTTGGATCAAAGAAAAATCAAGTTTTATGACAAATCTTTTTCAATCTCAAACTATCCAAATATCCATCAAATTGGTAAAGTCTTTAACCTAATTCATTCACTCATATATAATGAACATTTAGCAATCCATAGGGGACGAATTCACAGCCTTCTCATATCATCTTCAAGCTTCAAAAATCTCATCAAAAACTCCAATTCGGTTTGATACTTTTAGCCACTTTCAAGACAAACTAAAGGTTGAAAATTGTTCCTTGAGGTTCACTGATTGTTTCTGGATCATAAAATCATCCATCCATGCACTAAATCGTGAAAACCGAATGCACATTGTTCATATTTTAACTTTTTTCGATTTGAATGATTTATACATTGATAATGAAAACTAATTGTTGGTTTGTGTTTATGATGATGTTTGGATACTTTCTGGATGAATCAATTGGATTTTAGGTACACGGATGCTTAGACACCATTGTTAGGGTTTTGAGGACAATTTAGGGTTTCGTGATTTAAGGAATATAAATGAATTCTAAGACCATGGATCAACTTTAATTGACCTCTGGATTGTGTTGGTATATTTAATTTGATAAAATTTTGTTGTTTTGTTGATGATTGAGTTTCGTAGGGTTTGCTGCAAATGGAAATTCGCAGGAAAACTTATAGGAAAATTCGTAGCAAAATGCGCAGGTCTGGAGGAAGAAGAAGAAGTCCAGCGCGCCAAATTCATATTTCAAATTTTGATATTATATTTTATGTTATTGTTGTGATATTTATTTAAGAAGAACAAGATGGCTCAGTTGGCTAACGCGCGTGTGTGAGAAAGGAAAGGTCCTGGGTTCAAACCGTCCCCAGGCCATTTGTTTTTTTGGTTATTTTCATTAATTCTTGCAGGTTAAAAATAAAAAGAATATAACCAGTTATATTATCACCAGCACGCAGCTGGTCCAGTGGTTGGCTTGTTGGTCTAAGGATATTGAAGCCTAGGGCGTGGGTTCAATCCCTGCCCCAGGTAAGTTCCATTTTTTTTTCTTTTTTTTTGCTTTATTGATTTGTTTTGTTTAAATTATTTTATTATTAATTAAAAATAATCATATATATATAAAATAACATGTAAATATTTTATATTTTCTAAAAGTCTGAAATTATTTCCTAAAATTTTAAAATTAGTTTTTATTTATTTATTTATTATGTACTTAAAATTATAGTATATATATATATATATATATATATATATATATATATATATATATATATATATATATATATATATATATATATATATATATATATTAAATTAATAATGTAAATTAAAATTAAAATCCTATTATTTTTGTATCTAAAACCTTAATTATTTTTAAACCCTAATTTACTTTCTAACAATTCAAAACCCTAATTTTCTTTTACAATTAATTTCTTATTTTATTATGTTTGTTTAATTATACTTAATAAATATTTCTAATATATATATAATTAAATTATTAAACTATTAATCATGTTTATTTTTATAAATAAATTAGTATATATAATTATTATTATTTATTTCTCATCTTAAAATTCTTAAAAAATTTATTTATCTAAATTTAAAATTTTAATTTGATTTCTATATTATATATTATTGTGCTAACCTCTTTTTCTCTTATATTTATTTTTATTACTAACCTTTTATTTATTATTATTATTTAAATTGTTTTATTATAATGTAATTGTATAAGCCATGTAATAGTTGCAGTAATTTTTATTGTTTATTTATTTAAATTGCTATGGTTAGTAAATTAGGGAGTGAAAACATGTTTGTGTTTAAAAATTGAATTTAGATAACTAATTATAAGATAAATACTTGAATTTGAACACGCACACACATAAGTCGATCTTGGATCGCCATCTCACTTCTTAAGGATACCTCTCATGTTGCCTAAACAAAAAGGTCAAGTAAGGTGTATAAAGCAAAGTCCCTTCTCTTATTAATACCATCTTGTCCCTTTAAAGATTATAAGATCAAGTCCCTTCGAATGTTGCCTTCGTAAATGATCTTGTCCCTTTCGAATAAAAGATGATAAGTCCCTTCGAATTGCTAAGTACACCTTACAGTTGCCTAATCACAGATCACCCTTCACATGTCCCATACAACATCCAAGGTAATGACTACCTATTCCTTAATAATAGGGATAGTCTTACCATTGAAAGAACATTTAAGAACAGTAAAGACTCAAATTAGGGTAGGTTCCTCTTAAGTACTTGCTCACTTTTCTTCAAAATACTTCATTACATTTCACATTTTCAAACAATTTTCAAAACAAAGTCCTCATATATATCCGTACAAGGATCATTATAAAGTACTTAAGAAAATTTTTAATCACACACTACACTTCTCAAAACATTTTAAAGTGAGCTAAGTAACTAAGAGCCCATGGATAACCATGGATGTAAAGGGTGCTAACACATTCCCTTTACATAACCTACCCCCCGAACCCAAAAATCTTTTAAGGTCTTTCCTGTTCTTTTATGTCCTTTCCTTTGGATAAAATAAAAGTCGGTGGCGACTCTTGCTATCCGCAACATAACTAAAGTCAGTTCTCCCACTGTGTTACAGAACTGGCGACTCTGTTGGGGATTTAATAAAAGAGGGGTACCCTTAGGAATTAGATCACTTTAAATTGTTTGCCTTGTTTGCTTTATAATTATCTGTTGGGTGCTCTTATGTGTGAAAGATCCTAACCCGAATCTAGTGTACCTTAGGTAAATGGCAATAGATCAAGGAAACTGTACGGCGTATACCGATATGGTTGATCTGGTGGCCATAGTTAGTGTGACTTCTTGGTTTGTGCTTATGTTCCTTAAGTCAAGTTGAGGATAATATGAGGCTGTCATATGTTGTCAATGCACTAACTAACTTTTAGAACCCTAGTTATCCCATCTTGGCCTTTAGAAAAGTAGTGAGGTAACCGGCTTTGGTGCAGACTGAAGTTGGTTGATACTCGATACTACACTCATTGAGATCCTAAACTTGGAGGGTTTTGGTTGGCAAGTAAGTTGCCTACTGAACAACCACACTTGTGAAGGATCAATGATATTGAGATCCCTTAGAACCTGATTACTTTTGTAGGACAGGATGAACCAACTAAACTTCAGGGGAGGGTACTTACCTTTAAACCTCATGCAAGCCTCTAAACCTATGGCTATTGTGTGACTTGTTTGTGTGTGCCACATGTTTGTGATTGAGCATAACATCATAGCATCATCATGCATCATAAGCATAGCATTTTCACTAACCATTTCAAGGACCAAAGGATTTATCTTTGTTCTTTGTTGCAGGTCATGGCTTCTGCTCGTAGGAATACTATCAGGATCAACTTTGTAGGAATACCTCCTAAGCTTAAAGAATTGGTCTCTCAAGTTTCTGAAAACTCCCAGTTTATCAAAAGGCATGGTCACCTATTGGATCTAGTCACTTTAGGGTTCAATGAAGACATGATGAGTGTTCTGTTTCAATTCTTTGACCCTAAACATCATTGCTTCACATTCCCCGACTATCAGCTGGTTCCTACAATGGAAGAGTTCTCCAAACTTCTGGGTATACCTGTCCTTGATCAGAGACCCTTCACAGGCTTAGAGAATGAGCCTAAACCTGAAGTCATTGCTGCAGCTCTACATCTGAAGAAGTCAGACATTATTCTAGAAACGAGAAGTGGAGTTAAGGGTATTCTTGCTAAGGTATTGATGGAGAAAGCTCAAGTGTTCCTGATGGCTATGAGCTATGATGCTTTTGAGGAGATCTTAGCCTTGTTGATTTATGGCTTAGTGTTGTTCCCCAATCTAGATAAGTTCATAGACGTTCACGCCATTAATATATTTCTGACTCACAACCCAGTGCCTACATTGCTTGGAGATATCTTACACACTCTCCATACCCGTACTACGAAGGCACGAGGAACTCTGATGTGCTGCATACCTTTGTTGTCTAGGTGGTTTATTTCTCACCTTCCTCGATCAGTGATGAAGAATGAACAAGGGTTCAGGTGGTCCAAGAGGATTATGTCACTTTCTCATTCAGATATCCATTGGTGCTCCAGATCTATGGAGAATGTTACTATCATTGACCGTTGTGGGGAGTTTCCTAATGTGCCACTTCTAGGCATAAGAGGGGGCATTACCTACAACCCTTCCTTAGCTTTACGACAGTTTGGTTACGCTCGGAGTGATGGTCCTCATGACATGTTGATTCAGGGTATTGTGTTCGACTACGACAACGATCTTCAAGGTTACCGTCAAAGGTTTATACGAGCATGGAGTAAAGTGAACAAGGTTGACAGCAAGACTCTGGAACCAAAGTACTCCATTCTTATGGAACCTTACCTCAGATGGGTGCGATCTCGTGCTCAAACTCTTATGATGCCATATCCTTCCATCCTACCAGTTACTATGGAGCCCGTTGCTGAAGGAGATACTTCTTATACCATTCTTCATCCAGACATGCCCACTGACATGGAGGATTTACAGAGGTCTTGGATCCAGTTGAAGGAGCAAAGGGACACTTTTGAGACTCATTACAAAGCAAGTCAAGAAAGAATCCTGGAGCTAACAAAGCAACTTCACGAGGAGCGGAATCTCAACTCATACCTCAACACAAAGAGGAAATGTCCATGGGAGACTTAAAACCCCATCTTTTGTATTTATTTCATTTTTATTGTAAGCCCAAAGGGCAAACAAATTTATTACTAATAAAAGTTTACTTTCTTGATTGTTTAAGCAAATTTAAATCCTGCGGTCCTTGAAAACATTGCATACGCATTTATACACCATATCATTGCATCACAGGTTTCTTATGTACAGGTATCTTATCTTCTCGTTGTTTATTTAAGCAATGGCTCTTGAACAAACAGTCAAAGATCTCCAGGCACAAAATGCACAATTCCAGGAGCTGATCCTGAACTTGTCCAAGGGACAGGATGAATTGAAGACACTGCTGGCTAAGAAGACTAAGAAGACTAGAAGGTCAGAAGGCCTAATCAACATGGGAAGAAGGTTCAGAGGTCCTGTCAAGACCAAGGAACAAGTTGAAGATTATGAGTCTGAGGAGTCTGAGAAAGAGGGAGGCAGTCTCCATAATACAATGGGGGATTCTGATTCTGAAGCAAATTACTATCATGATCCTAATGAAGATAAGTTCAAGATGCTGATGGATAGAATGGATGTTATGGAATTACAAAAGTCTTCTAGGCTGGATTTTGAAGATCTGAGTATGATATCTGGAGTGGTTATACCCATTGGGTTCAAGGTCCCTGCATTTGTAGTGTATGATGGTGTCTCCTGCCCCAAGCTGCATCTGAGGTCCTATGTCCGGAGGATCCAACCCCATACTGCTGATTAGAAGTTATGGATCCATTTCTTCCAAGAGAGCTTGTTTGGAGCTCAATTGGAATGGTACTATCAGTTGGAGAGTGTCAACATCCGTGATTGGAATGATCTTGCTGAGGCCTTCTATAAGCAATATCAATACAATGCTGATCTAGCACCAACTCGCATGCAACTCCAAAGCATGTCTATGGGTGCTAAGGAGAATTTCAAAGAGTATGCCCAGAAGTGGAGAGACTTGGCTGGTAGAGTACAACCTCCTCTAACTGACATGGAGTTAGTGGATATGTTTATGAGTACACTGGATGGACCTTTTTATAGTCATCTTATTGGAAGCTCATCATATGGCTTCACTGAGTTGATAATGACAGGGGAGCGTGTAGAAAGTGGTATAAGGAGTGGCAAGATACAAGTGGGTGCTTCTTCATCAAGTACTGCAAAGAAGCCCCCTAGTGGGAAAGAGTCAAATGCTGTTTATGGTCAACCTGATCGTAATAGGAGGCACCAATCTGTGAGTGCAGTTCACATCTCCAACCCTACTCCTGCAACACCAGAGCTACCACAGAGCAATCAACAGAGGCCTAGAAGACAGTTCACCAAGCTCAACATGTCAATGGCCCAAGCCTTGCAACACTTGTTGAAGGGTGAACTCATCACTTTGAAGGACCCTCCTCAGAACCCCAATGTTACCTCTCCCAGGTACAATCCTAATGCACGATGTGCATATCATTCTAATTGTCAGGGACATGATACCAATAATTGCTGGATATTGAAGAATAAGATTCAGGATATGATTGATGCTGGAGAGATTGAGTTTGACCCTCCGGGTACTCCAAATGTGATTACTACTCCCATGCCAAATCATGAAAAGACTGTCAATGCTATTGATGAAGCTCCACATATTTCCTCAGTTGCAGATGTGACTACACCATTATCTATTGTCAAGAAGAAGTTGGTACAAGCTGGGTTCTTTCCAGGTTGTAATGAAGATTGTTTTTATTGTACTTATAAATCGGATAGTTGCTGGAAGTTGAAGGATGGTATTCAATGCCTCATGGAAAATTACACCATATTTTTTGAGAGGACACCTTCTATAGAGAGCATGGTTGAACATATAACTCAAGGTGCGAAGGTTGAAGAGGTGGATATGGTTGATAAAGTGCCAGTGAGGATTACTTCCAAGGGCCCTGTCAAAATCACTCATAAGGGTCCAATTAAGATTACTGTTGAAGGCCCTGTGAAGATTGTTGTTGAAGCTAGAGTGGCTCCTATGATCATTACCACTCCTGGTCTTATTCCGTATACTTCTGATAAAGCGGTGCATTGGCATTATGGCTCTGATGTTTATATTCATGGTGTTAAGCAGGAATCCTTAGCTGATACGCCTGTTGCTGATGAAAACCTTGATGTTGACAATATTGCTGGATCTAGTAAGATCACAAGAAGTGGAAGAACTTTCTCTCCTCTGGCTATCTCCAAGAATACAGTTACTCCAACTACTACCTCCACTGCCGATGCCCGGGGCAAAGGTCCTATTATTGAACCTATACAAACTGATGTACCAACTGCTGATGATCTTTCTAAGCAGATGGAAGAAGTACTAAAGATCATTCGCAAGAGTGATTATGATGTTGTTGATCAATTGGGGCATACTCTCTCCAAGATTTCTATGTTGTCTTTATTGTTGTGTTCTGAGGCTCATGCTAAAGCCTTGATTAAATTTTTGAAGACTGCTCACGTACCAAATGAGATTTCTATAGATCAGTTTGAAAATTGTGTTGCGCACTTGACCTATGATAATGGGTTAGGTTTCTCCGATACTGATTTGACTCCTGCCAAGAGGGATCATAACAGGGCTTTACATATCTCTATTGAATGTAGGGGCACTACCCTATCACATGTGTTAATAGACAATGGTTCTTCGTTGAACGTGCTTCCTAAAGAGGTTCTGAATAAGCTTAGTCCTGAAGATGCTGTGTTGAGGCCCAATAATATAGTGGTGAAGGCCTTTGATGGTTCGAGAAGAGTGGTGCATGGAGAAATAGATCTCCCAATCAAAGTAGGTTCTCAGGTCTTCAATGCTACCTTTTATGTAATGGATATTCGTCTTCGTATTCTTGTTTGCTTGGGCGCCCCTGGATCCATGGGGCAGGTGCTGTAACCTCCACCTTACATCAAAAGCTGAGATATCCAGTATAGGGAAAGGTTGTCACTGTTTTCGGAGAGGAAGGATATATGATTAGCCATGTGAACACATTTAAATATCTTGAAGTGGAAGGTGAATATGTTGAAACTCCGTGCCAGACGTTTGAAGTGGTTCCTTGGGTTGTTCCTAATGTTGAAGCTCCTCCTGTTGTCAAGAAGGTTCCTGTGGTCACCAGAGTACCTCCCACAATGGCCTCCCTCAAGGATGCTAGAGCTGTCGTGGATGAAGGTGGTTGTACTATTTGGGGTCAGCTTCCTGACATTCCTTACAAGTCTGACAAATTTGGTTTGGGTTTTACTGCAGAATCCCATAAGGCTGTTCGTCGTGCTCATGCTGTTTGTATCACCAATCAGGGGATTATGAAAGATCAAATCAATGTTGTAGGTGACTATGATGAAGACTACAACTTGGATGCTTGGATTTTTCCTACTGTGGGTGATGGGCTCAATAATTGGAAGGCTGAAGATGTTATTCCTATCTCCTTTAGTCAGGAGTAAATACTATTACTGTGTTGTTACTTTTAAGTTTGTAATTTTTGAACAATTAAACTCTTAAGCCTTGTGCCTTACCCGGGGCACAATGGTATGCTTGTTTCGGGATGTCATTTCATTTGCATACTTCATTCAATAAAAATCAGTGGACGTTTCGTTTTCGTAAATATTGTGTTCCTTGTCTTTTTTTTTATTTTTATTTTATCAGCTATGTGTTCTTACACACACCCACATCACTAAAATGCAGATCCTCATCCACTCTGGATCCTGTTGATAACAGTTCTACTATTGCCAATTATAATTTCGAGAATCCAATCTATCAAGCTGAAGATGGAAATGAGGATGATTGTGAAGTACCTGTAGAGCTTGCTAGGTTGTTACAACAAGAAGAGAAAGCTATACAGCCACATGAAGAGCCAATCGAAGTTGTGAATTTGGGAACTGAAGAAAATAGGAAAGAAGTCAAGATAGGGGCTGAATTAGAGGATGGTGTTAAGAACAGATTGATTCAGATGTTACATGATTATGTGGAGATCTTTGCTTGGTCCTATGAAGATATGCCAGGATTGGATACAGACATTGTGGTTCACCGTTTACCGGTAAAAGAAGATTGTCGTCCAAAGAAGCAAAAGGTTCGTCGCATGCGTCCTGAAATGTCAGAGAAGATTAAAGCAGAGGTGATGAAACAGTTTGACGCAGGGTTCTTAGCTGTGACTTCTTATCCGCAATGGGTTGCAAATGTGGTACCAGTACCAAAGAAAGATGGTAAAGTACGTATGTGTGTAGACTACAGGGATTTGAACAAAGCCAGCCCTAAAGATGACTTTCCACTTCCTCATATTGATGTTTGCGTAGACAACACTGCTCAGCATAAGGTATTCTCTTTCATGGATGGTTTCTCTGGTTACAATCAAATCAAGATGGCACCTGAAGATATGGAGAAGACAACATTTGTTACACAGTGGGGCACCTTTTGCTATAAAGTGATGCCATTTGGTTTGAAGAATGTCGGGGCAACATATCAGCGTGCTATGGTGGCTTTGTTTCACGATATGATTCATCATGAGATAGAGGTATATGTGGATGATATGATAGCCAAGTCCCAGAATGAAGAGCAACATCTTGATCATCTGCATAAGTTGTTTGAGAGATTGAAGAAATACAAGTTGAGATTGAACCCAAACAAATGTACTTTTGGAGTTAGGTCTGGTAAACTCCTAGGTTTCATTGTCAGTGGAAAAGGTATTGAAGAGGATCCTGCAAAAGTGAAAGCTATACAAGAGATGCCAGCTCCCCGTACTGAGAAGGAAGTTAGAGGTTTCTTGGGACGATTGAATTACATTGCAAGATTTATTTCCCAATTAACTGCCACCTGTGAGCCAATCTTCAAGTTGTTGAAGAAAGATCAGGTAATGGAATGGAATGATGAGTGCCAGACAGCCTTTGATGAAATTAAGAAATATCTCCTAGAACCTCTAATTTTGATGCCACCAGTTGATGGAAGACCCTTGATTATGTACTTAACAGTGTTAGACAACTCAATGGGGTGTGTATTGGGGAAACATGACGAGTCTGGTCGAAAAGAGCAGGCAATATACTACCTTAGCAAAAAGTTTACCGACTGTGAAACAAGATACTCACTGCTCAAGAAAACTTGCTGCACTTTGGCATGGGCTGCTCGCCGACTAAGACAATATATGTTGACTCATACTACCTTGTTGATTTCGAAGATGGATCCAATCAAGTACATATTCGAGAAACCTGCTCTCTCCGGACGAATAGCAAGATGGCAAATGATCTTAACAGAATATGATATATAGTATACTACCCAGAAGGCCATTAAAGGAAGTGTTGTAGCTGATCATTTGGCTCATCAAGCAGTGGATGATTATCAGTCAATGAGTTTTGAGTTCCCTAATGAAGACATTATGATTATTACCAAAGAACCTGGACAGTATGACGGACCTGAACAAGGATCCCGATGGACTATGGTTTTTGATGGAGCTTCTAATGCACTTGGTAATGGTGTTGGTGTTGTGATTATTTCCCCTGAAGGCTGTCATACCCCAATTACTGCAAGGCTTTGTTTCTATTGTACTAATAACATGGCTGAGTATGAGGCATGTATCCTGGGTATCAAAGCTGCCATTGATATGAAGATTCAGTTCCTGGATGTATATGGAGATTCAGCCTTGGTAGTAAGTCAAATTAAAGGAGATTGGGATACCAAGCATGATAATATCATTCCTTACAGAGAGCATGTGTTGTCTTTGATCCCATATTTTAAAGAGATTACCTTTGGACATATTCCATGAAGAGAAAATCAGTTGGCAGATGCATTAGCGACTATGGCATCTATGTTTGAGATTAGCTGGGATGATGAAGCTCCCAAGATTACTATTGACAGATTTGAGAAGCCTGCATACTGCAATGAGATTGATACTGAAGAAGCAGAAGAGAAGCCTTGGTTCTATGAAGTGAAAAGATATCTTGAAGCTCAGGAGTTTCCTGAAGGGGCATTTGTAAAAGATAAGAAGTTTCTGAGGAGGTTTTCTGCTAAATTTTTCTTAAGTAATGGGATTTTGTACAAACGCAATCATGATTCAACTTTGCTTCGTTGTGTGGACAAGAAGGAAGCAACTGAGTTTATGGAAGACATGCATGATGGGATCTTTGGCACTCATTCTAGTGGTCACACCATGGCAAAGAAGATATTGAGAGCAGGTTACTATTGGTCTACCATGGAAGCTGACTGCTATCAACATTCCATAACGTGTCACAAGTGTCAAATTTATGCTGATAAAGTACATATACCTCCATCACCATTGAATGTGTTGACTGCTCCTTGGCATTTTTCCATGTGGGGCATTGATATGATTGGTGAGATCAAGCCTACTGCCTCTAATGGGCATCGTTTCATCCTGGTTGCTATTGATTACTTCACGAAGTGGGTGGAGGCAGCTTCATTTGCATTTGTTACCAAGAATGTTGTGGCTCGATTCATTAAGAATAATCTTATATGTAGGTATGGCATCCCTGAAAGGATTATTACTGACAATGGCTCTAATTTGAACAACATTATAATTACTGATCTCTACATGCAGTTCAAGATTAAGCATCACAACTCTTCTCCGTATCGACCGAAGATGAATGGGGCAGTAGAAGCTGCTAACAAGAACATCAAGAAGATTCTATAGAAGATGACTGTTACTTATAAGGATTGGCATGAGATGTTACCATTTTCTCTCCATGGTTATCGTACTACAATACGTACTTCAACAGGGGCAACCCCATTCTCCTTAGTCTATGGTATGGAAGCAGTTCTGCCCATTGAAGTTCAGATACCCTCCTTAAGAATCATGAAGGATGCAGGCTTGGATGAAGATGAGTGGATTCAGACTCGACTTGACCAGATAAATTTGATTGATGAGAAGAGGTTAGCAGCTGTTTGTCATGGCCAGATGTACCAGAAACGGATGATCAAAGCTTTTAATAAGAAGGTTAAGCCAAAGGTATATCAGGCTGGTGATTTGGTAATCAAGTGTATCATATTACCACAGGGTAATCCTAGGGGCAAGTGGACTCCTACATATGAAGGACCATTTGTAGTCAAAACAGTATTCTCAGGAGGTGCCATGATGCTTACTACTATGGATGGTGAAGACTTCCCACAGCCTATAAACACAGACATAGTTAAAAAATACTACGCATAAAAAGAGGCCCGCTAGGTTGACTCCTAGGCAAAAATAAGGGCATCCCGGCGAACCAAAAAGGTTCGGGCAAAAATTAGGGATATATATAAAAAATGTACACCCGGCAAGTTGAAAACCTGAAAAGGCGGCTTGGGCAAAAAAAGGTATCCCGGTGGATTGAAAACCTGAAAGGGAAATCCAGGCAAAAGTTAGGGATTAAAGCGTATGACTATGTCTCATTTGGATCACTCATGTAAACTCCAACCAGTTGTGCTACCTAATTCAAGCTCGAACAGATAAAGCTCGATCCAATCGTTTCCGTCTCGACAGCAGAAGATGAGATACTTGAAGATAATGGCAATAGTAGAATTGAAACTCAATAGGATTATTTCCCACATAGCTGATTTTCTTTGTTTTGTAAAAAAATTTACGACGAATTCCTCTTACTAGGATTTCTGTCTCCTTGTACAAACTTGCCTATGTATAGGTCACTTTGTGATATAAATAAAATTTCATCTTTGAATCCAGATTTACTTTTACCCTATTTACATAAGCGAAACGTCCATTGGTTATGTTTGAATGTATGTATGCTTTTGAATATGATTGATGTTTACCAGAAATGCATAAAATGCTTAATATGATTGATGTTTACCAGAAATGCATGAAAATGCAATAATAGTATTTACTAAGGACGAACGAGGGAAGGAATGCAACGAAGCTTCGCCGGTTCATCCCCACCAGACAGCTACAAATCCCCCAGTAGGGCAAATCTATCATTATAGATACTTCGAGTTACATCTCCCCTTGAATTTATGTCCATCTCTTTTATCCTCAGTCGGGATACTCAGGAACTTATTCCTTCAATAAAAGTACGACGAGCGAAGACGGGAGGTTATAAATACTATACTATCAAACAAAACGGGAACAAGTTCCTCATATTCTTCAGCAACGATCGAGATTTATTTTCCCTAGCCAGCAGTTGTTATACAAAGATATCCAGACGCTTCAGGCTGCATGATTCATACATACATCATTTACATCATAACATAACACCATCCATCAATACATAATACATTTACTTAGGTGCATCATACTATGCATGCATACATATTGCATAAACTAACATTCTCCTTGCAGGAAAGTTATATGCAGATAAATTAATATCAACAATTCACAACAGGTCAGAAATGATCCATACATTACTCAAGATGTCCTCGGAGAGTAGGCAAACAGTCTGTAAAAAGATCCATTCCCTAATCCAGGATACTTCCAGAAGATTTCATCTATCTGGCCTTGAATAGCAGGCAAACAGTCTGTAACAAAGATCCATTCCCTGGTTCAAGATATTTTTCAGAAGAACAAATCCTGACGTTCTTTTGGCCCTTGAATAGCAGGCAACCGATCTGTAAAAAGATCCATTCCCTAGTTCAAGATATTTTTCAGAAGAACAAATCCTGACGTTCTTTTGGCCCTTGAATAGCAGGCAAACGGTATGTGAAAAGATCCATTCCCTGGTTCAAGATATTTTTCAGAAGAACAAATCCTGACGTTCTTTTGGCACTTGAATAACAGGCAAACGGTCTGTAAAAAGATCCATTCCATGGTTCAAGACATTTTTCAGAAGAACTAATCCTGACGTTCTTTTGGCCCTTGAATAGCAGGCAAACGGTCTGTAAAAATATCCATTCCCTGGTTCAAGATATTTTTCAGAAGAACAAATCCTGACGTTCTTTTGACACTTGAATAGCAGGCAAACAGTCCGTAAAAAGATCCATTCCCAGGTTCAAGACATTTTTCAGAAGAACTAATCCTGACGTTCTTTTGGCCCTTGAATAGCAGGCAAACGGTCTGTAAAAAGATCCATTCCCTGGTTCAAGATATTTTTCAGAAGAACAAATCCTGACGTTCTGTTGGCACTTGAATAGCAGGAAAACGGTCTGTAAAAAGATCCATTCCTTGGTTCAAGACATTTTTCAGAAGAACTAATCCTGACGTTCTTTTGACCTTGGAGAGTAGGCAAACAGTCTGTACAAAGATCCATTCCCTAATCCAAGATATTTCCAAAAACGATAATCGCCACGAAGATTTATTTCTACTGGTCCATTCAACAATTCAAATCATGTTGCATAAATAATTCAGAGACGGCCTATACGAAGACCTAGTACTGATATCCAGTATCAACATAAAGACATCATCACATCCTGATACTTTAGATGGAATCCCTAAGCCCATCTCCAGATGGCATCTCTAAGCCCATCTCCAATTCTTCCAAGTGGCATCTTCAAGCCCACTCAGGCATATACAACTAATCATCAGTGTTATTTTATGCACCGGTGAGTGCAAATTTTTGGGCTTTTTGTGTTCAATCCCCTTCAACCTTCCAGGTCACGACTGGCACATATACCAATCTAACCCCTCAGGTTTCAGAAAATTGAACAGGGGCAGTTGTTGCACCCCAAAATTTGCCCTCCACAAGACAAGTCATTGTGTTCTAAGAGGCTCACAAGGTTCACAAGGATCACAAGATATCTCATGAGGTTCACAAGGTTCACAAAGTTCACAATTAGTCAGAAAGTTTGACAAATCCCTCAGACAATGCATCCTCCTAAGCACTGCATCCTAAACTAGGGTTTTGACTTTAATCAGGCTAAATGGACTTCCAAGGCTTCAAGTGAGCTTCATAACATCCTATATGTGTTCAAGAATCCCCATGTCAAGTTTTAAGACTTTCCCAAAAGATTTGCTCAGTCAGATGATCAGATAGGTTAAAATCAGTCAAAGTAGTTAAAAAGTCAAACTGAGGTCAACTGTGGTCAAACCAAAGTCAAACTTCATGATTTTTTTTCCAACATCAAGTATATGAAGTAAAATTCATCATTTGATCAAGGTTTGATCATGATTCATCAAGGAAGTTTCAGATCATCAAGAATCAGGAGTTTCTAAATTAGGGTTTTCTCAGGAAAAGTCAACTAAACTTTGACCAGCCATAACTTTCACATGCTTCATCAAAAGTTTTCCATCCAAAGCTCATTTTGAAGGAAATTGAATTCTCTACAACTTTGTGTCTCACAAGCCAAGCCCAAAAATGCTTCATTTGGAAGGTATGAGCTAAGACATTATAGGTCCTTTTTAAAGTCAACAAAAAGTCAACAACTTCCAAAGAGCATAACTTGAGAATGGTAAAAGATATGGACATGAGACTGTAAACAACCCAAATTTGCCCTCACCCATTCACACCATGGCTTGTGATCTTTTCATATGCATAAGTTCAATCATAGCATCTCATACCACATTTTTGATTCACTGCATTGCTTCTAAGTCATCTGCATCTAGGGTTTGTGATCTGAGCAATCCCTGAGCCATTTGAGCCACTCCAAAGGTCATAAATCACTTAAAAGGGGTCCATGTATGTCCAAGCATCATATTATATCCCCACAAAGTCAAGAAAGTCAAAAACTCACAAGAACTGAGAATGGCATGGAAGCAGAGCCAGGTTTAACTGCATAGATGACCTAGAATTAGGGTTTTGGTTTCAGAGGCCATAACTCCAAATTTTTTGGTCATTCTTGTTTCTATTGGTCTCTATATTTTATAAGGATCATGCATATCAAGTTTCATGAAGAAATTCCATGGGGAAGGCATCTAATCAAGAGTTGACTTCTTGAGCAAGTCAGTGCAAAATCAGGGCATCTGAGGCCCCCAATGACCCAACCAAAGGGTGTTCTTCATCATTTTGAATGTGTATGATCTTTATTTGATCATAGAAGATGTTATAAGTTCACAAAATTGAAGAATTTCAAGCCATTTGCAAAGTTTCCTTTTTGGGAAAATGACTTGTAATGGAAACTTGCCATTTTGGGAAAGTTTTTCAACCCTTTCTTTTTGATTCAAAAATGCTTCAAATAAGAAAACTTTGGTCATGAAAGGTGTAGAATGGATCATTCCCTTTTCACAAAGTACAAGAACTCATTCTAATTCATTTTGGATCAAAAGTTATGGCTTGTCAAAGTTGGACAAAATCACATAATTTCAAGTTTTACACCAAAGAGGCAAAGTTGCAAAACCTCTTGCCAAAGCAAAATGTGACATCAAATTGACTTCTAACCTTTGCACAAACATAAACCAATGCCTAAAGATCAGAATGCACCAAAGATTTGTCCATTTTCATGACTTATGCTTCAAGTAATCACAAAAGGGCCAAAAGATCACAAAGTTGCAAAACCTCTCACAAACCCTAATCCACTTGCTAATTGGCCTCAAGACTGATTCCATGGCTCTCCTCAATCCTTGCTGTGCAGGACACCCCTTTGTCCTTGGCCTGCCATTGACCCATACCTCTCTTACATAAAAAGTTGACTTTATGCAAAATGGCCCATACCAATCAAGCTAGGCCACACCAACTCCACAGACCTATCACAGTGTAATACATGGACATAATGAGACTCAACACATAACACAACTCATCCTGATCTCTCCCACAAGCCAGCATTCTCCAAACTCACCTCTTATGCACTTTCATTCGAATCTCCTCACACAAGCATCAAACATCAAAACAAACTTCATAGAATCACTCAACATGTTCCCCTGATCATTTCCCAACCCTCATTTGTCCCTGAAACCCTACATATCAAAAACACGATTCTCATCCCTCACTGAACAGAACTTGATCAATCTCACAAACCAGCCAAAATAAACTCCATACAAGCTTTGCAAACTCCTCAAGAGGTTCATTGGGTTCATTTTGAAGCAAGGAAGCAGTCAAAAAGCTCCTGGATTGAAAGCTCCATCTCAGGTAGTCATGTGAAAACATTTTTCCAGAACTCTTGTTTTAAGTTTCTAAATGAGTAAGCTTGCTTTCCTGGTCACACTGAACTTTAAATTTTCGAAAATGGTTGAGAAATGAGTGTGTATGGCTTGTCTGAAATTTCTGCCATTTTTGTATCTTGCTTCGAATCTGGTTCATGCTTAGAAATAACTTGTTTTTGAGGTTAGGGATGAGTTTAGGGAGGTGAGAGGAAGTGATCTGGAGCTTTAGAGCTCCAGAAATGGCCTGGGGAATGATTTTGGAAATTCTCAGGGGAGGTGTGGCCGGAGATGATGACCGGAGGTCATTTCCGGCCACCTGAATGTCATTAGGGCATTAATCACGTTTAGGGCAAAGTTTGAATCTGGACCTTGGATCTGGCTGACTTTCGTTGACTCCCACGCGTTTGAATGGCCTGGATCATTTCATTAAACCCTAATCATAATTTATTAAATTAATTAATCAGATTTAATTTAATCCAGCCAGTTCAAACGTGGGCCGTCCAGATGCGCGCAGGTCAATTCCCTCTCTTTTCCTTTGAATCTCAGCCAGTGGATGTGCATACTTCTCATATTTTAAATTTTATTTCATTTTCTTTTCATTTAATTTGCACGAATTATTTAAAATAGCAAAATGCATTAAAAAATTCTGAAATTTTTTATCAAATCTCTTATTAATTTTCAGAACCCAAAAATATTTTTTATTTTTATTTTTTGCATTAAAAATCATTTTTAAATTATTTAAATGTTTATTTTTAATTAGTTAATGGAAATTAATTAATTAAAAATGCATTTAGGTATTTAAAAAATCATAAAAAATTCACATTGTATTTAGAAACATTTAGAAACATTATCAAACTCTCAAACAATAATTTCTTTTTTGTTCTTGATACCTTTTGATCATTTTCATTGGAATTAATTTCATTTTAAGGCAATATTTTTGTGCAAACTTTGAAAAATCCTTTCTACCTAACCTTTGAGAGTTTGATGCTGGTTCTTCTTGCATTGCATCCTTCATGTCATGTAGTTTATAGGATAAAATTGGTTTGATTTGATCTTGCATTTTCAATTTGTTTGGTGTTTTTCTTGATGAGGTACCCCAAAACCCTAGTAATCTTAGGAAATTCATAACTTGCACTAGGTTAAGAGTTGGGTCCCTTCCTTTGGGCAGTGAACTTGTATGGGTTTAGGGTATCTTTGATTGCATTTTCAATTTTTTATCATGTCATTTGCTTCTGGTTTTGAATTTTTGCATTTCATGATGCATGTAACCCTAATTTGTACCTTCCTTTGCATCCATCTTCCATTTGCTTGCATCCAATGACTTGCCATGACATTTTGTGCATCTTCATGATTCATAATACATCTTAGGACATATTAGAATAATGTTTGATCATTGCATCTTTCATTTTCCATGTTATATGCTCATTTCATTTCATAAACATTCATGAACCCTTATGGTTCAAAGCATGCCTCATTTGCATCCTTATGCTTGTATGATCATTGCCATCCCTTGTCATGTGTTTGCATCATCTCTTAGCATCATTAACTTCATGTTCTTGCTTCTGGTTTTGGTTTACATCATGACACTTCATCTCATTTGCATTACATTTCATTTCTTTTGCTAACTTTTCAGGTGGTAAGTTGTTTTGAGAAGTGAATTTGCCTTCACTTCTCACAATCTCTTTTCATCTCTCTCTTGCATCATTGCTGCATTTTATCTTATGTATTAGAGTGAGCTTGCTCATTCATGCTATTGCTCTCTTTCTTTCCCTAAGCAACTTGTCTTCTTAAGTGACACTTGCATTCTTTTCCAGTTTTGGTACACAGATTGCACTGACACTACCCCTTTAAAACACAAATCTTTTAAGCGTGGATCCCGTCGAGTACGACGGACAATCTGGGTGCTAATACCTTCCCAGGTTGTAACCAACCCCCTTTCTCAGTCTCTCTGGTTCGCAACCGTCTTATCCACATCTTTTCTCAGGTCTATGCAGCATTACCTTTCCTCCGGGATAAAAATGCCTAGCTGGGGACTCTTGTCTTCTGAGTTCACCCTTGTGTGTTCTCTATCCTTTCGCCGACCGTTCGCGCCTGTACCCCTTTTGACCCAGGTGTCATTTGGTGGGAGCTACAGAGACCAAAGAGGTTGGTTAGAGGACTCTTTAAGCTTTCCAAAATGTCCAAGAATACCTTCATAGCATTAAAATTTAAGGATTTGTGCCCTTGCAAAGTTGGGAAATTTTTGAGAGGTTTATGAAGTAAATGAGGTCTTAAAACCATAATTCTTCAAATGGGCTGACTTTTTTGTGACCCAATTGGTTCCATGACATCATGCACGAAATTAATTTAATATTTTCATAATTTTCATAATTTTATTTTTATTTATAATGATTTTTTATATTAAAAATCATTTTAAATTCAAATAAAATATAAAATGGTGAAGATTTAAATTTATTTTGTTTCTAGAATGTCATAAAGGTTATTTGGATCTAATTGATACAAGAGTTATGAAGATTATCCCAAAATAGCAATGTTGGATCAAAGAAAAATCAAGTTTTATGACAAATCTTTTTCAATCTCAAACTATCCAAATATCCATCAAATTGGTAAAGTCTTTAACCTAATTCATTCACTCATATATAATGAACATTTAGCAAACCATAGGGGACGAATTCACAGCCTTCTCATATCATCTTCAAGCTTCAAAAATCTCATCAAAAACTCCAATTCGGTTTGATACTTTTAGCCACTTTCAAGACAAACTAAAGGTTGCAAATTGTTCCTTGAGGTTCACTGATTGTTTCTGGATCATAAAATCATCCATCCATGCACTAAATCGTGAAAACCGAATGCACATTGTTCATATTTTAACTTTTTTAGATTTGAATGATTTATACATTGATAATAAAAACTAACTGTTGGTTTGTGTTTATGATGATGTTTGGATACTTTCTGGATGAATCAATTGGATTTTAGGTACACGGATGCTTAGACACCATTGTTAGGGTTTTGAGGACAATTTAGGGTTTCGTGATTTAAGGAATATAAATGAATTCTAAGACCATGGATCAACTTTAATTGACCTCTGGATTGTGTTGGTATATTTAATTTGATAAAATTTTGCTGTTTTGTTGATGATTGAGTTACGTAGGGTTTGCTGCAAATGGAAATTCGCAGGAAAACTTATAGGAAAATTCGTAGCAAAATGCGCAGGTCTGGAGGAAGAAGAAGAAGTCCAGCGTGCCAAATTCATATTTCAAATTTTGATATTATATTTTATGTTATTGTTGTGATATTTATTTCAGAAGAACAAGATGGCTAAGTTGGCTAACGCGCGTGTGTGAGAAAGGAAAGGTCATGGGTTCAAACCGTCCCCAGGCCATTTGTTTTTTTGGTTATTTTCATTAATTCTTGCAGGTTAAAAGTAAAAAGAATATAACCTGTTATATTATCACCAGCACGCAGCTGGTCCAGTGGTTGGCTTGTTGGTCTAAGGATATTGAAGCCTAGGGCGTGGGTTCAATCCCTGCCTCAGGTAAGTTCCATTTTTTTCTTTTTTTTTGCTTTATTGATTTGTTTTGTTTAAATTATTTTATTATTAATTAAAAATAATCATATATATATAGATATATATATATATATATATATATATATATATATATATATATATAAAATAACATGTAAATATTTTATATTTTCTAAAAGTCTGAAATTATTTCCTAAAATTTTAAAATTAGTTATTTATTTATTTATTTATTATGTACTTATATATATATATATATATATATATATATATATATATATATATATATATATATATATATATATATATATATATATATATATTAAATTAATAATGTAAATTAAAATTAAAATCCTAATATTTTTGTATCTAAAACCTTAATTATTTTTAAACCCTAATTTACTTTCTAACAATTCAAAACCCTAATTTTCTTTTACAATTAATTTCTTATTTTATTATGTTTGTTTAATTATACTTAATAAATATTTCTAATATATATATAATTAAATTATTAAACTATTAATCATGTTTATTTTTATAAATAAATTAGTATATATAATTATTATTATTTATTTCTCATCTTAAAATTCTTAAAAAATTTATTTATCTAAATTTAAAATTTTAATTTGATTTCTATATTATATATTATTGTGCTAACCTCTTTTTCTCTTATATTTATTTTTATTACTAACCTTTTATTTATTATTATTATTTAAATTGTTTTATTATAATGTAATTGTATAAGCCATGTAATAGTTGTAGTAATTTTTATTGTTTATTTATTTAAATTGCTATGGTTAGTAAATTAGGGAGTGAAAACATGTTTGTGTTTAAAAATTGAATTTAGATCACTAATTATAAGATAAATACTTGAATTTGTACACGCACACACATAAGTCGATCTTGGATCGCCATCTCACTTCTTAAGGATACCTCTCATGTTGCCTAAACAAAAAGGTCAAGTAAGGTGTATAAAGCAAAGTCCATTCTCTTATTAATATCATCTTGTCCCTTTAAAGATTATAAGATCAAGTCCCTTCGAATGTTTCCTTCGTAAATGATCTTGTCCCTTTCGAATAAAAGATGATAAGTCCCTTCGAATTGCTAAGTACACCTTACAGTTGCCTAATCACAGATGACCCTTCACATGTCCCATACAACATCCAAGGTAATGACTACCTATTCCTTAATAATAGGGATAGTCTTACCATTGAAAGAACATTTAAGAACAGTAAAGACTCAAATTAGGGTAGGTTCCTCTTAAGTACTTGCTCACTTTTCTTCAAAATACTTCATTACATTTCACATTTTCAAACAATTTTCAAAACAAAGTCTTCATATATATCCGTACAAGGATCATTATAAAGTACTTAAGAAAATTTTTAATCACACACTACACTTCTCAAAACATTTTAAAGTGAGCTAAGTAACTAAGAGCCCATGGATAACCATGGATGTAAAGGGTGCTAACACCTTCCATTTACATAACCTACCCCCCGAACCCAAAAATCTTTTAAGGTCTTTCCTGTTCTTTTATGCCCTTTCCTTTGGATAAAATAAAAGTCAGTGGAGACTCTTGCTATCCGCAACATAACTAAAGTCAGTTCTCCCACCGTGTTACAGAACTGGCGACTCTGCTGGGGATTTAATAAAAGAGGGGTACCCTTAGGAATTAGATCACTTTAAATTGTTTGCCTTGTTTGCTTTATACTTATCTATTGGGTGCTCTTATGTGTGAAAGATCCTAACCCGGATCTAGTGTACCTTAGGTAAATGGAAATAGACCAAGGAAACTGTACGGCGTATACCGATATGGTTGATCTGGTGGCCATAGTTAGTGTGACTTCTTGGTTGGTGCTTATGTTCCTTAAGTCAAGTTGAGGATAATATGAGGCTGCCATATGTTGTCAATGCACTAACTAACTTTTAGAACCCTAGTTATCCCATCTTGGCCTTTAGAAAAGTAGTGAGGTAACCGACTTTGGTGCAGACTGAAGTTGGTTGGTACTCGATACCACATTCATTGAGATCCTAAACTTGGAGGGTTTTGGTTGGCAAGTAAGTTGCCTACTGAACAACCACCCTTGTGAAGGATCAATGATATTGAGATCCCTTAGAACCTGATTACTTTTGTAGGACAGGATGAACCAACTAAACTTCAGGGGAGGGTACTTACCTTTAAACCTCATGCAAGCCTCTAAACCTATGGCTATTGTGTGACTTGTTTGTGTGTGCCACATGTTTGTGATTGAGCATAACATCATAGCACCATCATGCATCATAAGCATAGCATTTTCACTAACCATTTCAAGGACCAAAGGATTTATCTTTGTTCTTTGTTGCAGGTCATGGCTTCTGCTCGTAGGAATACTATCAGGATCAACTTTGTAGGAATACCTCCTAAGCTTAAAGAATTGGTCTCTCAAGTTTCTGAAAACTCCCAGTTTATCAAAAGGCATGGTCACCAATTGGATCTAGTCACTTCAGGGTTCAATGAAGACATGATGAGTGTTCTGTTTCAATTCTTTGACCCTAAACATCATTGCTTCACATTCCCCGACTATCAGCTGGTTCCTACAATGGAAGAGTTCTCCAAACTTCTGGGTATACATGTCCTTGATCAGAGACCCTTAGGCTTAGAGAATGAGCCTAAACCTGAAGTCATTGCTGCATCTCTACATCTGAAGAAGTCAGACATTGTTCTAGAAACGAGAAGTGGAGTTAAGGGTATTCTTGCTAAGGTATTGATGGAGAAAGCTCAAGTGTTCCTGAAGGCTATGAGCTATGATGCTTTTGAGGAGATCTTAGCCTTGTTGATTTATGGCTTAGTGTTGTTCCCCAATCCAGATCAGTTCATAGACGTTCACGCCATCAATATATTTCTGACTCACAACCCAGTGCCTACATTGCTTGGAGATATCTTACACTCTCTCCGTACCCGTACTACGAAGGCACGAGGAACTCTGATGTGCTGCATACCTTTGTTGTCTAGGTGGTTTATTTCTCACCTTCCTCGGTCAGTGATGAAGAATGAACAAGGGTTCAGGTGGTCCAAGAGGATTATGTCACTTTCTCATTCAGATATCCATTGGTGCTCCAGATCTATGGAGAATGTTACTATCATTGACCGTTGTGGGGAGTTTCCTAATGTGCCACTTCTAGGCATAAGAGGGGGCATTACCTACAACCCTTCCTTAGCTTTACGACAGTTTGGTTACGCTCGGAGTGATGGTCCTCATGACATGTTGATTCAGGGTATTGTGTTCGACTACGACAACGATCTTCAAGGTTACCGTCAAAGGTTTATACGAGCATGGAGTAAAGTGAACAAGGTTGACAGCAAGACTCTGGAACCAAAGTACTCCATTCCTATGGAACCTTACCTCAGATGGGTGCGATCTCGTGCTCAAATTCTTATGGTGCCATATCCTTCCATCCTACCAGTTACTATGGAGCCCGTTGCTGAAGGAGATACTTCTTATACCATTCTTCATCCAGACATGCCCACTGACATGGATGATTTACAGAGGTCCTGGATCCAGTTGAAGGAGCAAAGGGACACTTTTGAGACTCATTACAAAGCAAGTCAAGAAAGAATCCTGGAGCTAACAAAGCAACTTCACGAGGAGCGGAATCTCAACTCATACCTCAACACAAAGAGGAAACGTCCATGGGAGACTTAAAACCCCATCTTTTGTATTTATTTCATTTTTATTGTAAGCCCAAAGGGCAAACAAATTTATTACTAATAAAAGTTTACTTTCTTGATTGTTCATAAAAATCCTATTTTTGAACCTGTCGCTCCCGATAAATGGGAAATGGCCCAGATAAAGGTACAGACGCGAACGGTCGGCGAAGGGAGGAATGTGAGAACACACAGGAGTGAACTCACAGGGAATGAAAAGAGTCGCCAGCTAGGCATTTTTATCCCGGAGGAAAGGCAATGCTGCATGGGCCTAGAAAGATATGGATAAGACGGTTGCGAACCAGAGAGACTGAGAAAGGGGGTTGGTTACAACCTGGGAAGGTATTAGCACCCAGATTGTCCGCCGTACTCGACGGGATCCACGCTTAAAAGATTTGTGTTTTAAAGGGGTAGTGTCAGTGCAATTAGTGTATAAAAGAGCTGGAAAAGGATGTACAGGTGTCAGTGTAAAAGAAGTGAAGTGTGATATATACAGTGTCAGTGTAAGAATGAAAGTGAGATGCTCAAGATCATGAGGCTAAAAGAATAATGCTGGAAGGAGGGGGAATATACAGAGACTTTTGTTCGATAACTGTTAAGTTATGCCTACGTATCCTCTCGTGCAATGAGGAAGTCAGAACACCGTAGTTCGACCCAAAGAGACTGGAAGATGAATTGACTTGTGAACTGCTTACTTGTCTATGCTCAAGTGTATGACCTATCTGGCTCAGGTGCAAACTGTCTTGCATTAGACGGAAGAAACAAGTTCTCGTTTATGAGTGGATGAGATGAGAAAAGAATCCCGAAGGAGACGATTATTGTTTGTTTTAGAGTTTTCAGTCTTTTATTGCCTTTGAAAGTTTGTCATAAGTTAATGAGCTTAAGCCTAAACCAATGGATTTGGTAAACTCATCACATCATCCCTCTGATTAGGGGTAATGAGAATACCTTAAGTGTGAAGTCAGCTTCTCACACTTAATCACCATGGTGCAGGATTAAGATCATTAACCTACTTGTGATTATTTAGATGTTTTTTGGTGTTTTTGTTTAGTGTTAAGTAATAAGATTAAGCCATAATCAGGGATTAAACAGACTCATTACACCATCCTAATAGAAGGATAATAGATGAGGGTGTTTAAGCTGAGGAAAGCTCCTCAACTTAATCCATGATTAGGGATTAATTTCATGACAAAACAAAGCCTTTGATTAAGTGGATTTTATTTAATGATATGGTGATGAAGTGATTTTTAGGGTTTGTAAGACAACTTGAGGGGGACTTGTCCATTAACACTAGGGTTAGTCCTTCTTAACCAATTAAGGAAGAATTAGAACCCTAATGCAAGGCCCAAGTTACAAGTTTGATGTCTTGATGATTATTAGATGGATTGATTAAGGGAGTTAAACACATTAAGGGTTTAACACTTAGGATTAAAGTTATACACTCCATCCTAAAAGAAGGATGCAGGCATAAGCTTAATCACAAAGCCTTAAAGCCTTTAGGGTTTAGTCCCTGATTATGAGATGAGAAGAGAAGACTCAAAGAGACACAAAGGTAAAAACTAAGTGGGGAGACTAATCTAAACCCTAATCATTGTCATGCTTGGTTGTTCCTAAGGTTTGTGAGGTTTACAAAAGAAGTCTTCAAATGGAAACACCAGGAAGCAGATGAAAGGATCAGGAGAAGCAAAGTAACTTGCTTCATTCAAGAAGTCAAGTCACTTGAGGAAAGAAAGTAAAGATAAAGAAGAATGAGCAAGCTCAATCTCAAACACAAACAAAAATGCAGCAAGGATGCATAAAAAGGAGATGAAGAGAAATTATGAGTAGTGAAGGCAAATTCACTTCTCAAACAACTTACCACCTGCAATGTTAGTGAAAGTAATGCAATGCAATGCAAAATGGGATGAAATGACATGAGTCAAACCAAAACCAGAAGCATATATGAGATGATAATGATGCTATGGGATGATGCAAACATGAAACAAAACATGGGGATGATCAAACAAGCTTATGGATGCAAATGAAACAAGTTAAGACACATGAACATACATGAAAAGTTATGAAATGCATATGGCATACAACATGGCAAATGCAAGATGCAATGATCAAACATGCCTTCAATATGTCTTAATATGCTAAATGAATCACATGGATGCATAAAGTGTCATGGCAAGTCAAGGTATGAATGCAAATGCAAAATGGATGCATATGGAAGCCCAAATTAGGGTTTATGATCAAAGTAACAAACCAAAACCAAAAACAGAAGCAATCATCAATATAAAAAATTGAAAATGCACTCAAATGATCCCTAATCCTATACTAACTCACTGCCCAAAGGAGAAGTTCCAACTCTTAACCTAATTCAAGTTATGATTTTCCTAAGTTTTCTAGGGTTTTAGGGTTCCTTAACAAGAAAATTACCAAACAAATTGAAAATGAAAAATCAAATCATGGCTATTTAATCTCACAAACTACATGCTAAACACAATGCAATGCAAAAAGAATCAAGACCCAACTCTCAATGGTTAGGCAGAAATGATTTTTTGAAGTTTGGATCAAAATAATGCATTAAAATGATTTTAATTCCATGAAAAATTCTCAAAATGCATCAAGATCAAAAAAGAAATTTGGTTTGAGGCTTGGACAATGTTCCTAAATGGTTTTAAATGTTTCATGAATTTTTTGGTGATTTTTAAATACCTAAAAGCATTTTTAATTGATTAATTCTCATTAATTAATTAAAAAGAAACTTTTAAATATTTAAAAATACTTTTTTAATGCTAAAAATGAAAATAAAAATATTTTTGTGTTTTAAAAATTAGTGAAATCTCTGGCAAAAAATTTCAGAATTTTTAAATGGCTTTTACTATTTTAAATAAAATGTGCAAAACAAATAAGAAAATATGAATTTAAAATTGAATTATTGGAAAGTATGCAGAATGAAGGGATGAGATGCAATCTGGGCAGGGAAGGCTTGACTGCGCACGCAATCGAATGGTCCACATTCAAACTTCCTAATTTCTGATTTATGAATTAATTAATTAACTTAATTGTGATTAGGGTTTCTAATGATGAATCTCAGCCCTCCAAACACGCGCCAGGTCAACAGATCCAACGCTCAAAATTCAAAT